>VXAU01003090.1:260719-391914 GCA_013399695.1 Formicarius rufipectus
AAAAAGGTAAAACCTACTTTATTTTCACAGTTAAGAAAACTTCATGAGTGGTATTTTAAGGACAATAACAGCATACTTTGCAGGTACTACCATAGCTCTGTGATGCCAAGAGCCTGGGGGAGCCCCATGTAGTTCTTATGTTTTTGTCAAAATGCATCAATCAAAAACTTCTATTGGAAAAGTACCATTTCCAATTTCTGGTGAAATTTTGACCTTTTGCCAAGGATCTTTATAGTTTCCATCCAGATTCCACAGCTTTCCATCTGTCAAGGGTTTTTCTCTTTTGTTTTCTTTTTTAACTGAAATAGCAACCATTTATATGGTGATTAGGGAACATTCTTCTCATGGAATATACCTCAGTAACTACTGTGGTTCACACTACAGGCAAATAGTGAGTATTTTTGACCAGCAATTCTTTGGTCAATTGTTAGACAACTGGCTAGTAAGAGCTACAAACTATTTTGCAAAAAACACTGGGCTATTAATTTTTTTTTGTTCTATTTCAATTGAGAATGCAACCTCTAATGTAGGCTACACACTTAGGAACATCTTTAAATGCTGAATAACACATGACAATTACAAAGTAAGCCTCAAGACTCTCACTCCTCTCTTTGCAGCCTGTCCTCATCTAACTGACAGAAGTGTAAGATATAATTAAGTATGTCAGCAGGAACACAACAGGCAAGTTTCATAGGAACTCTCCAGCAAGGAAACAGCAGAATCCCTGGTGGAACCCAATCTACTCATTACAGATCCCACTCACTGGCCAACAGTGCTAACCCTATTGATTGAAAATATTCCAAACTGCTTCTGGCTTTCAAAACAGGAATAGTTGCTGAATACTCCAGCTGCAGTCATGGTCTCTGAAGTCTGACCTAGGTAAGAAGTCATTGATTGCAGAAGCAGAAATTTAGATATAGGAGGATATAATTTCTTGAACTAGTCTAAATGTGCTAAGCTTACTGTTTTATTTCTAAGATTTTAATTTCTTATGGGCATTGATACGCAGAGAAGTAATGTTATCTTAAATACAGAAGACGGGATTTCTTGTCAACACAGCATCACTGGATGCTCTGTTTTAATTCTGAGCACACTGCTGCTGGAAAACTCAATCCCCTTTCTCTCTTCAGCAGTGAAGTATACAAAATGGAATACAAAGCACAAGCCATGCACTGGTTCAGTCACGGGCCCCTTGTAAAACATTTCCAATTAACTAGAAAACTGCCAGTCTTTTTTCTCCTCCTTTACTATTCCTTCTGTTCATGCCAATTTTTTCCTGAGCTGCTCTCTCCTAAAATCTTTTATTCTTTTATCTTGAACCCATTATGCCTTTAGTACTTCTTGCTTCATTCTCTTTTTGATTTGTTCTCTTGTCTCTCATATTGTTTCCTTCATTTCTTCTTCCCTAAAGTTTTCTCTGCTTCCTCTTGTCATAAATTTAAGCTGTGACACCAAAAGGGTTTGATAACCTATTTTCTTCTTCAATCGCAAAGGGACATAGACCGCTTGGAGCGAGTCCAGAAGATGACCACCAAGCTGATCAGAGGGATGGAGCACATCTAGCAAGATAGGGTGAGAGAACTGGGTTTGTTTAGCCTGGAAAAGAGAAGGCTTTAGGGTGGCGTAATTGCTGCCTCCGAGTACCCAAAGGGAGCCTACAGGAAAGACAGAGAGAGACTATTTAAAAGGGCATGTAGTGACAGGACAAGGAGGAATGGATTCAAACTAAAAGAGGGTAGAATTAGATTACATAATAGAAAGAAATTCTTTTCTGCGAGGGTGGTGAGGCACTGGAAGAGGTTGCCCAGGGAAGTTTTTAATACCCCCTCCCTGTGTTTCAAGGCCAGGTTGGATGAAGCTCTGAGCAACCTGGTCTAGTGAAAGGTATCCATGTCCAAAGCAGGGGGTTAAAATTAGATGATCTTTAAGGTTCCTTCCAACCTAAACAATTTTATGATTCTATGAAACATAAGGCTACCTTCTCAAGTCCCAAAGCATGACTCCGCACTGGGAAACTGCATTTATTTGTAAATGACATCCCTTGAATCTATGACTGTGAGCTACAGGTGACCCCTTGCTAAGAGAACTACAATTACAGAGAATGAAGACTTTGTATCTGCCCCTTGAATTCACTATCTTTTTCTTCCTCTCACTCTTTATCATGACAGTTTTCTACTCCTCAATAGCAGAGAAAATGTCCTAAAGGAGCAAACACATTTAAATGAAAGAGTTTGAGTTACGTGAGGAAGCCAGGAGAAAAGAAAAATAGAGGGCTTTTTTGGGGGGAAAAATCTTGTTCCCACTTCCCTGTGTATCCCAGAAAAGCTAGAGATGGAAGGTACACAAGAGTCTTCCAGGTTGTACAAAGTTTCAAAAGAAACCTTCAGAGACCACCAGCAGAGGTAGATGTAGAAATAACAATACATTACCACTGCAGGGTTTGTGTGCTGCAAGAGCAGCAGCAAAGGAGAGGAGCATTTGTTTTCACTGTGTAAAGAGAGAGAAACCAACAAAGACTAAGGATACCTCTGTCCCATTCTTGCCATGACTTTAGAAAAAGACTGCTATTTGATGTCCAGGAAATCAGTTATTCCATATAGAGCATGCCTAAGACCACACAGCACTGGATTTATTAAACACATACTTATATGCTGAGCAGTGGGCCTGTATTTTCTAATACGGAAGGAGGAGCAGCATTTTTTATCCTAACTCATATGAGTATGAAATACGCAGTGCACAGAAGTGGCAAATAATGAGGAACAAAAAATGATAATCGATATGAGAGGAAAATGGTTTAACAATAGACCTTTCTTGGTGTGGTCTTTCTGAATTCATCATAAGTTCTTCCCTGTGCCAGTTTCCTCCTCCTAGTTCGTACTTACACAACAGCTTTTCAGAACTTCTTGCACCTTTCTCCTTTCTGGTCTGAGCATGGCACAAGTGCATGTTTGGGAAGGAGATTAAAAATCAATTGGTGGGAGCAGAGGAGGGAACTCCAACTCATCTGTCTCCATCACTTGAGACAAATTTAGGCCCTCCTTTAGTTTGAGCTGTTCACTCACAACTGTCATATGCCAGAATAGGTAAGAGGACAGAATACTGTCACTCCTTCTCTTCTGAACAATCATTTATATCTTCAGAAGTACAGATTAAAGGAAAAAAACAGTCATGGTAACATATTGAAAGACAGACTTGTGGGGAAAAAAAAAAAAAAAGATACAATTGATTAATGACATGTGTGTAACCCACAACAATTTTAGTCCTGAACAGCCATTTACAACTGATCCTGGTAATAAAATGACATACTAAAGATTTATTTCTCTAGGGGAAAGTTAGGAATATAACAGGACCATAATACAAATTTGTTGCATATACATATCGCTTACAGAGAAGGATACAACTCGAGAATGAAGGACTAGCTTGTTTTTACTTTTCCTTTCTGCCTTTTGCATCTATCTGCTAAAAGAAGAAAGCTTTTTTCCCCCCTCTTTGCTGAGGTTTAAAAATTCTCTGGAGGTAAATCAGCTGGATTGTGTTAGCAACTAGGCCTTGGAGACAGAGGCTAATGGCCTTAATTATTGCTTAAGGGCCAGGTGGGGAGATTTAGAACTTGAAACCAATCAAGAGGGGACAGATGAAGACAGGTCTCCTGAAGGGGGAGGGAGGGGGGCCGTTTGCAATAGCCTGAGTAACACAGGAGCAGCTGAGATGTCTGTAGCTGAAGCTGATGGAATAGATTACCGAGTAGTTCCCTACTTATCTACCACAAATAAATCTTCAGACTGGCTTGTAAGAAATGCATCTAGTTTGACCCTCCTTGTTTAGGGAAGGATAAATAAAGCATTTATCATAAGAGTAAGCCAGATGTGTTGCTTGAGGTGGTTAGCAATCATAAGAATGTTGCTGGAAAAGTCCTCATAAAGGAAGCTTCTATCCACTAGTTCCCCAAACCACTGTATCCTTAGGATTGATACAAAAAGAGCACACAGAAACAAGGGAATCTTTCAGTGCTGAAGGTAAGCTGGCTGAGCTTCTGTTCCAGACATAGTCTCACATTTTGGAGGTTAGAGATGAGAGTAATATGAAAATCATTAAACATGACTATCCCGCAAAAAGGCAATTCCTTTTCAGACTACTCAGGCAACTCGCTGTCGCCGTCTGAGCGTGCTCGGCCGTGGCAAGATGAGCCTCAGGAGTAAAGGGAGTGGGGCCAGTTCTGCGCACCCTGTGCCTCACTTAAAAAATCCATTGCGCAGGCTTATCCCAAGATCTTCGTTCGCGAAGTCCAGCCAACAACAACAACTCAGGCAACTAAATATAGCAAACAACACAGCTGTGTTGAAGAGTGAATGCTCTTCCCCAGAAGAGTCAGTCAGATCACAGTAGCCTCCTAAATCCCTACCAATACCATTAAGTACCTCTATAGGATGATAGGGCAGAAGGCCCTGTGGGGTCAAAAAAGCACCCATACACCTGAACCTGATTTAGTTGCACTGTGATCCATGCACCAAGAAAACATCAGAAGTTTTTATCCCATTTTTAACAGTTCCTTAGGATCAACTAAGTTAACAGTGCATACACTAAAAGTCTAAATTCCATAGATTTAAAGATACTTGCACAAAACAAAACAAACTCATCTATTCTTCCTGTCTTACTGATTTTTGAGATCCCATGATGTGCATCTAGAAAGCACCTGAGCTAGTTATCTAGCTAGGCACTGGACATTAGGAGTCATGAGTTTCTAAATGTAACATTTATCAATGAAACTGTGACTCAGCTCATCAGAAGGATTTTGTAGGGGGTCTGAAAAGGTTAAAGGATTACAAGCAGATATTCTAAAATCTAAAAAAAATTTATGACTCAGAAAATGGTCCCCAGACAGAAGGTTTCCTGAAACCAGCACAGATTTTTAAAGGTATCTACACCATCAAGCTTTGTAATACCAGAACTTATGACCCAGCAACATTTATTTGTCTGGCAACATCTGTAATATTACTTTATATATTTTGCTTTCCATTCCAACCATTTAAACTACCTGTCAATCTTCTAATTAACAAAATAAAGAAAAAATAATTTCCTTTTGTAGACCCTGGGCCTACATGACCGACAGCAGGGCTCTATTTTAACACAGGGATATGTTCACATGCCACACAGGATGCTAATAGCTGGATTTTCCATTATTAAAAAGAAGCACCACACAAAGCAATGCAAGAATGTAGAAATTGGTTTTCTCTGGCTAACACGAACTGTTCAGTTTTGTCAAGAAATTTTGCAGCTTCAGTACTACTGTTTTCAAATGAATGCAATGATATGGGTTTATGCTATTGAATTTTTCAACACAGTAAATATTTTCACCTGTTCCATAAGAAACAAAAAGAATCCAGAGACATGATTCATGCTGACAGTCACAGCTCACCTCTACGAGTCCCGTAACGGAGCAGCTTTAGTATCTGCTCAGTGATTCTTACACAGAGACATCCATTATATTATATTTTAACTAGTTTATCTTCAAAAAGTAGAACTGAAGAAATCTGACATCCTAATGACATATGTCCTAGAACCCCAAGTCCTCACCTGCATGCCTTCTCCATTTCACTCCACATCTCTCTCACTTCTTACAGGGCAAGAGTTTATTGCTTGTTAAGGACTAGGAGAGCATTCACTGCCCAAGCAGTTTCTGTCCCTCAAAAACCTAAGTTCCCCCATGAACACAGTAGCCTGAGTCATTCTACTTGAGTCAAACACAGATTTCACAGCAAATCAAAATTGTCAAGATTCCTACCTTATGAAATTAGATTGAAATTAATTAATAGTTTCAAAGGTTATGCAGGGACAGAAAAACTGAGAGAGCATAAAACACCTTGGGAAAAAAAATCAAGACAACAAATGACAATAAACACCTTTTCACATTGATAGAATAAACGATATGGACAGCAGTACAGTACTTTTTCTGTATAAAACTCTCCTTGCAACCAAGATTCTAAAAATTGTTTCTTACCTTGGACATAAGTAGAACAGGAATAGTCTGGCATAAAATCTCTAAGTAACACTTTGCAATTAAATGTATTTTTATGGAAAGTCATATTTTTAAAAGATATAACAAATATCTTGCAGATTACTGCTCTAGGTAGAATGAATCTCAAAGTGGTGTGTGGGAGGTATCCATACAGAGAAGGATCCCATGTTTATTAGCCATTTCCATAGCACTATATACTGTAATATACTATTAATTTTTCTAGATATATTTACAAGCGGCATTATTAAATAGTTCACAATACTGAAGGAGTCCTGGAGATCATATTTTTTTTATTTTTGTAATATCATTTAACCTCACAAATTGACTAAAGGCAAGAAATATAAAGCTATAATTATGGAGAATCTCTTAAAGGCATGAAATACCTTTCATAAAAATGTTTTAATAAGGTGATGTTCTGCAAAAGATTCAATTTTCATAGAAGCTGCTTCTGTTTAATAAACCTATAAGAGGTTAACTACTGTAAGAAGCAGTATGCCTGTGCACAGCCACATTTCTCTTAATGCATTGCCTTCCAAGGCCCTGTTCTAAGACATTATTCATGACAAAGGGACCATCCAGTAGTTTTTAACGGCTAATAAATTATACATTATATGACCAATCAAAGTTCCAAATGAGTTCTAAGACTTCCCCAGATTTTTTTAAGCTTCAAAACCCATGTTTATCAGTTGAAAGCAAAACTTTTTACTATTTACCATTCTGCCTTCCAGAATTCAGGGGAAAAAACGATCTTTCTGTGCCTTAAATTTTGCAGAGGTCATGTTTCACAGGCTTTTAACAACTGGAGCTACAGAAATGCTCTTTGTGTGTTAACTTTGTGCACCAAAAATGGTTGGTCCTTCACTTGATCTGATCCCTTAAAAACTGCACTGCCCTTAATTAACTAATTCAAGGTAAGACATTGTTTGGGTTTCTCCTCTTAAAGGATGAAAGGCTTATGTTAGGATTAGTAAGGCTCAATAATTTTTGACATTAACTGCTGTCCTTTTGCTTTCCCATACCTTGGATTCTGCATTTCCACCAAAGTCAGAAGAAAACATTTCCACTGCATCAGATAGCTGGCTGTGGCCTGAGAACAGCCCAATGAAATCTGTCTTTGTAGAGTTAATACAAGTTCTCGATATGAGATAGGAATGGGCTCTATAGTGAACATTTCATTTTGTACCAGTGTCACTTAAAACCCTCTCACATTTTCAATAATTAATTCATTTGCTCATGAGGCCCTTGAGTGCACCATGGGGCCTTATTTTGACTGGCCACCTCTCCTGGGACCTCCACCTCCAGACCCCTTCCTGGAAAACCCCTGAAGTTGAGCTATGCCACGGCCAAGTGCGGGCTGGTAGTGTCCCAGGCTGCTCCTGGCTTATATACTGCCCTTCCTGCACTGAGCTGGGACCTGCACAACCCTCCTGCTTGTCTGCTGATCACTGGGCTGACAGTGGGACCTGCTACTGACCGCAGCCCTGCCCTGACATTTGCTACATCAACTTCATAATCTTATACTGTTTTTTATCCACAGTTTCAGAATTTTTCCTCCCTTTGATGCTTTGTCAGAGGTAAAGCAATGACCTGTTATGCATGCTCTCAAGATCAAATACTAAGTGTCTTCTATTCTTGCCAATCACACCACTTGTTTTAGGCAATACACTGTCTTTCTGAGTCTTCTTTTTCTGATATGAACAAGGACAAGAAGAGGTCACTGAACTAAGACAGTGGTGATGTAAAGCACAGATCACCAACTGGATTTTAATGGACAGTTTTTCTGAGTCTTTTATTGGCTTTTATTTTCATAAATTTTAGCAGAGGCAACATGAGAAACTTCGGTTTTCGGTTGAAATGTAAGAGATATTGAAAGTCATGAGATCATCTGTTTGGATAATCCTGTACAAAGAGAAGATCACCATACAGAGTGGATCCACTCTTTGAGTATCACTCTCTCAGTAAGTAATTATGTAACAGATCACAACACAGTTGACTTGGATTAAATTGAAAGGCTGATTGAAGGATAGTTCACAACACCACAGGAGACAGACGGTAATAATATGAAGTCATTTGTGCCAATTAGGAGGAATAGGCAGATGAAGTGAGGGCCCTAAAATGGCTCCACAGCAGTGGAAACTACTTCAAAGAGAAGGAAAGAAGAGGGAGGTTATTGCACACCCAGCCCCTCAGCTGTAGCAGCAGAACTTTGCACAGCAATGCAAAAGATAGAGCACTAGCAAATGTTCATTTTGGCCCTCATCTGTGTACATTCCATTACTATGTAAAGTTTTAAAAAAACCTTAATTTTTAAATTTTTATGTTTTCTGTTATATGTTTCAGTTAGCACTTGCCCCAGACCAATGAATTTTAAGCATTGTGCCCAGCTGCTGTAACACCAGTAAGTGGTAGGTGTAAGCTACTATGGGATCTGTTGGTATCCACGCCAGTTATATGGCTTTGATGGTTAGTTATATGAGTTTCAGGAAATAGGCTGCTGGAAAAAGAATTCCTAATTTAAAGGTGTGTTTATAAAGGCACACTGTCAAAAGCATTTGCCAGAAACACAGAAAGTACACGGGCCTGTTAAGCAGGACATACATGCAGCAACTGGGAGAGTAGTCAGCCAAGCAAGCTATATATAGCAGCATTCTGAAATAAGGGTTGTATGGTAAGAAGCAACAATTAAGAAGGAAGTCAAACAACTTGATCGATACAGGTGCACAGATGCACACTCACATTTTGTACATAAATTGAAAGCCTAGATTTAAAGTCCATTGCTTCACCAATTTGAACTATTATTTTGATTTTTACTTTTTATCATAATTAAAGAGAAAAAAAACCCCTGCTAAATAGCTAGACAATTATACTAACATTTCTACAGTGTCATCATACTGGAGTTCTCTCAGTTTTGGCTACATACTCAGTACCTAGTTCAATCAATGACCCAATCAGCAAGGTAATGGCTTTATCTATTTCAACTTTGCAAGGCCAGAATCATGTTCAGAGACACATTTAGAGAAGTTCAGAGGCTGAACGTTGGTCTACTATCCTCCAGAATATAGAAGAAACTATAGCACCAACACGGGTAGAATTAACTGCAGCTTGTATTGAAGTACTCCCAACTTACTTGACTACCAAGAGAAGGGCCTATGTGGGTGTGCAAGGCAGCCTGAAATAGAACCAGAGGACCAGACCAAAGCCAACTGAATCCCACTGCCAACTCAGGATTGAATGGGAGCACTGTACAGTACTGGCAAATCTCACACAGTGTGTGTGAGAGGCACGTCCTTCCAGGGAGGTGTATGCTGAGCACAGATTACCCTGGGGTCCGTACAAGGGTGCCAAATGCCCATCTCTATGCAACTGAATCCTTTTCTGCTACCTAAAGCCAGGATGAACTGCCACAGCTTCTAATTTCTGTATTAAGTAAATCCACTGGGCAGGGAAGCTATATGACTGAATCTAAGGAAAGCATCTAGCTTGAGGGTTATTCACACATGTACTAACAATGTAGCCCACAGGCTCTCTTGTACATACATATACATGTATTCATAATGAGGCCTGGACAGGTTTATCAAGCCAATCAGTGAAATTGTCTTCCACACAGTTTCAGAAAAGCACCAATTAAAGCAAACATTAAAAAAATCTAGTTTGCATTTTAGCTATGCTAATAAAATCAGAGGAAACTTTCCAATGGCTTTTCAATTGAAGTTGACTCAGCCTCTTTATCCTGACTGAACAGTAATATCTGGAGATAAGGACTCGTACTGCAATTTATGAGCAGCTATAACACAGAGGAAACAAATTACTTCTCCATCCTTCCTACAGATTGATTTGCTTTGGGAAAGTCAATGAGTTATGTCATGCCTGTATTTACTAATCAGTAGACAGTGATAGAACACATTTGCCTCACAGGACCAATCCAACGGAAAGTTGATTTATTTTTATTGATGTTTTCAGAATCCCAAATGCGCTATGTAAATCCAAAGAATTAAGACATAGAACCTCTGGCAAATCAAATATTGGTGAAGGTATAAACAACTACTTTGTGTTGGATAAAATTATTATGCTGGATTTTCTTATTAGAAACAGTATGTCCTAAAACTTTTATTACCTACAGGAATTACAGATGTTAAATGACAAATGTAAAAAGTAACACTGCAGCAGCATATACAGTTCAAGGACATAACTTTCAAATAGGAAAAAACAGTAAAAAATGGAGAAAAAGTTTTGAAGATGCTGCCACCACTGACACTGCCTACCTCACATGGGCAGAAAAGCTCAAGTAGAGATAACTGTCTCACAGTTAACAGTAGATGCACACACAGTATATTTTTTAAAAAAATTGTATTTGTCATAAATAGCACTAGATACAAGGTCTAGGTACTGTAAACATCAGGCTAAAAGCAAACCAGCATACTCCCTGCTAGTTTTCTACTTGAAAAAAAAAAAAGAAAGAAAAAAAATAAGGAAGATAAAAAATTATCTCCACAGAGTTTACAGATAGTCTTAAAAACTTCTTACCTATTATACTAAATATAATTATCTTGAATAGGCTTGTCTTGGATTTTATATCCCAAATGCAATGTTTGCAGGGCTGAGTACTACAGACTGTGAAATACAGACATTCGACCAGGTTTCTTAAAAGCTTAGGACAGGGAACCAGCAGTCTGACAGGCTAAAAGCCTTTCTGGCTCTTTAAGTATTCAAGACACTTCTATAGATTTATAGACTTTAAGCTCAGAAGAGAATGTCTGCACCGTAGAACATGACTTGCCAACCCCTGAACAGGAAAGTATAGTTGTCATCACTTTTTTAAATAATACAATCATGCTACATATACTTTCAGATTAACCAGCACATACAAAAAGGACAACTACTTTACAGAGACATTTTTCCATCATAATTAACTACTTCCATATGAGTGGTTGGTTATAATACTTCTAAAAATGTTTTATCTCAATTCTTACCTAAATTTAAAAAAAAAAAAGTTTCATCTGCCAAGTTTTTTAACAACTTTGCCTTGCAAAAAGATGACTATTAATTGGTAAGAACCCCTGAGATCTGTGATGAAATCCCTGCTGCTTTATCTCTAGCAAGGTAATTCCCTCTTTATGTATATCTTCATTTAGATCAACTGTGTCTTCCAGTATCTTTTTCCACTACTACATAAACTTATGTATTTTGTTTCCTCAAGGCATGGTGGAGACTTAACTGCATGATTATGTATACAGGTGGATTTCAAAAAGCATCCAATGAAGCACGCAGGAGCATCAACCTTGTGAGAAATTATCTTTAAGGCACAACTGACACAAGCAGCATATTCAAAAAGAGGCCTGTATCTCATTTCTTCATGCCTCCATCTCCCAGCTGAGCCAAGAGGGTATGAGGTAGCACATATGCCCCAGACTCATCTCACTTCTTTTCCTCTAAATGCAGCTCTTCCTGCCAAGCAACACACTGGGGGAAACATGAATTTTAGAAGCGTTTATTTTAGTTATTTAATACAGTTTTTGAAACGGGTCCAGTCCCACGGGGTTCCATCTGCAAAAGATTTTTTTAAGAGTATATGACTAACTGAGCAAAGTGAAACAGAGATATACACATTCAGAAGTGGTCCAAAAAACCACATATCACTGATACAGTAAAAAAGGCCCAAACAGTATCCAAGTGTCCTTTTGAGAGCTAATACAGAGCTCACACTATAATGTTCTGGACTCAGGATAGGCCATAATGGGGCCATTCATGGAAACCCTTAAAGAAAGCAACTCACCTTTCCCTGTTTCTCTTGCAGATTCTTTTATCCATCATGAGATGGTTCAGCCAAGGAGGTCAATGGCAGGAGATACAGGGCAGAAATTCTGAATAGTTCTGCAAGGCATCTTCATGATGAAGTCAGACAATTCCCAAACATCATGGGAAACACAAGAGGAGGACACATATTACTCCATGACTTCTACCCAAAGACAGAATGGAGTCAGAAGCAAAATATATCATCCCAACTTTAATTAAAACACGTATGACAGACAATCACACACTCTTGTCTGCTATAGCACCTGTACACAAAGGTTAGCTTTGTATCACTGCAGCTACCTTAACAACATGGGATATGAGTACTCTGTATGCTCCTGATTCATCTGTAGGAGTCCATCAACTTTGGGTCATGGCCACTGGATGACTGTTCTCATCAAATAAGGGAGAAAACATATAAATATATATATGTGTATGTAAAGTGTGTGTGTCTGCACCGATGTATGTAGGTATTTGAAGAGAACAACATGCATCATTTCCCCTCAGGTCTGGCAGTAGCTCATGGCATAATCATGATGACAAGAGTTAAAAAACACAAGCTGAATAGGTGTGAAATGACACTGAGAATGACAATCTGACCAAAACAGCTGATGAGACGAAGCATCTATATGGGAAATATTCAGTTGTACCATGCCAAGATACCTACAACAGCTGCCATATTTCACAGAAACAGTGAGCTCCAAGAAGCAACAGCTTAGAGAAAACTCTAGAAATGCATATGGAACTCATCCTATATTAAAATGTTTCATAATACACCACACTAACATGGTGAAATGAAATCTCACACCAGTTACAGACTCCTACCTTTGACTCTATGTTTTCATATGTGCTCATGTTTTCCTGCTCTTTCATCAGTTCACAGGGAAATACAAATGTTGACGGTTTACACAGTTCTCAAATACTAGTTTCCAGATCTTTTATTGAGTGTAGAAGAATACTGTTCAATAATATTTGTAACAATGAGTGATTTATTCATTACCATACATTTTGTAAAATTATTTGATTGCTGTCTTTTGACTGTATTTAATAAACATAACACACATTTCACAATGTGTATTTCAATCCTACCTACACCATCATGCCCTCCCTGCCTCAATCACTAATGCAGATGCTGGGTTTTTAATTGTTTCTTTGAAATATTCAAAATCAGTCACTGTTAGAGACAAAATACAAAGCAGGATGCTTTGGTGAAACATATGGCAGACAAAACCTCAAGTAGACTGATAGGGATTATTGGCAGTTGTTCTTTTTAACTTCCCATTCTGCAGGGAATAAGATACTGCTGGAGACCATCTGGGAAATCCAACTAGCAAATCCCTTGTTGTTGTAGAGATCTAGGACATCAGTGACAATTTCACTGTCTCACTGTTTTCCAGTGGCATATTACAGCTGCACCATTGTTGTTTTCTGTAAGTCTGAAGGTTATTAATGACAATTTCACAGACATTGTGAGTGGAACTGTTGTACAACCTCTTGGAGTAAATGTCTATTACCTAGGTTCCCATTTACAGAGGACTAGATTCAGTAATTGAGGTGATTCCTCACAGTCCTATTTTCTGGTAAGTAATACTATCATCTACATCTACTATTTTGTTTATAGAAACCAAAATCTCAGATACATCCTAGGAGTCTTTGGAACTAAATGGAGGAGAACAGAGGAGAATTACCAGAAAAAGCTGAAGCAGGAAAAGGAGGATGAAAAGGCTAGCAACAAAAAGAATGATGAAAGAGAACAAAACAGTTAACCAGTTTTAAAGTTGAATTCTACTTCTCTTTCCTTCTTTCCTCTATCAAAAATTGACTTACTTCTCTCACATCACTTAGCAAATCCAGTTACATGAATAAGTATCAAAAAATTCAGTCTTCTAGTGTAAGTAATTATTCCCAGCACTTGCTATGGAGAGCACATAAAAGCACAGCCTGAAGATGTATCAAGCATTCAGCATGATATTTGACTACTGGCATTCATTCGACAGAAAAACAAGATGAAAGTGAGATGTTTGTAAGACAACTAATAAAAATTATATTTATTTTAAAACCTCATTAATATGTTGCTCTAAAAGTCATTAAAGAAAAAAAATTCTTTGACTTCTTTCCTTCCTTTCTTCAGGAGTTGATTTGGCATATAGAAAAGAATTCAATACCAGAAAGAAACCATTTGGATTAACATTCACAATTATCAACTTCTCGAATAACAACATAGTTTTAGAGGAGTGTAATGTGTGTAAAAGGCCAATTATCAAGCTATTCATCACAGATTAGTTTTAAGGATCAGCTCTTCAACCTCTGCCTCTGAAAAATAATAAAAAAAGACTATTCATTAAAACTGTTAATAATACAACTAAACACAATCACAGTAGGTTGCAATTATTGCTACCCCATTATATTTTGCTCAATTTACCATCAAATAGTATTTAATCCTCTAAAAGCAAGATTTCCTCTCAGTCTTTTTCTAGTTGGCAGAGGAGCTGCATTTTTGATAACCAAAGAAGAAAAGGTTGCAGCAAATTATTTGACATGATAAGACTTCAACACAAATTTAATTTCCTTCCTAATGTTGGGGGGAAGGGGGGAAGCACAACTTAATAAAAGACAAAAGCAAGATTTCTGGGATTGTAACAAGGCTCAGCCTTGAAGGTGTCTGTCAGAAACAAATCTGAGTTGAAGTGAACAGGAATTTGCCTGAATGGTACAGATACAGGTTCCCAAGCTGATCAGTTATAAAAAGTTCTTGGCTGTAAATAGGGAGGGAAGTAGTAATTTCATACCTTACCTCACTGGTTGTAGAGGCACTTCATAGCTTTCTCGCTTGTCCAAACACATATCCAGCTACTAAAACCAACTTGGACAAAGTCCTGCATCCCCTCCACATACAAAGGCTTCTTTTTCAAGATGAGTGTAAATGAGGACAGACAGCTGGATCTGTGAGTAACATACATGCAATCTGGAATCAACAGCACCACTGTCTGATATTTGACCAATGTGCACTTTTTCTCTTAAAAAAAAAACCAACCTCCTGAGAAAATTTATAAAAGGTCATATTAAAACTTATTCTCCTCCACTGCAGTTTTACATTAGCTAGGTTCTCATACACATAGGGAGCCAGACTGTGTTCTCCATTACAGATATGTAAATCTGGAGTAGCATCCTCAATTTCAGTTTAATTGAACTGGAGTTACATCATTGTAATGGATGCCCCGCAGGAAATCAATTTCATTTTCAAGAGCTTTCACTGAACATGAAAACCTGCTACTAAACATACTCCCAATGGAAAGAATTAGACATAAAACTGTTATCATAGACAAAGGATTTTGATGAATGTCACTGTTAGAGAACACTGCAGCACCCATATTTTCTGACAAACACAGCACTGATTTTTTTTCATGCACCTGTAGTTGTCTCTCTTCAAAATAATGTTCCCTTTAGCCATTTATTAAGGGTAGCCTGAAAAATCAGAAGATTTGAGTCTGGGAAACACAGTGCTCTATAGTGCTCACACTTAAGCAGTGCTGATTAAACCATTAAAGTAACATCAATTTTTTTGGTACCAAAAAGCTTCTCAGTGCCCTATAACAATTCTCTTACAAATCAGTATAAAATAAGAAAAAGCCTTTTTTTTCTTCATAGGAGCATTCATCAGTCTCTAAACAACAAATAAACTTACTTCTGGAGACAGAAAATTGTTATTTCCTCAGCTTTCTCATTTTCTAAAAGTAGAGATGAGTAAAATCAAGGTGTCTGATAAAGTGGTAAAGCAAAATATAAAGGGATCAGTCTTCACAATGAGAAAAAAACATAAAAACCATATGTACCAAGTAGGGATTCATAGGGAAAGAGAAAACAGACTAGTTTGTAGGTAATTGGGTTGGAAAAAAGTAAGTCACAAAATTGCTTGCATACACTTTTTGTTCTCCTTTCATTAATGCTCTTCTTGCACAGGAGAAGAGAATAGGCCCGCTTCCTTCTGTTGTAGTGTATCTAACACCCAAGAAGTTATGAAAAACAGTGGTATGCCTGTTACCTTTGCACAAGCCTGAATATAGCAGAGGAAGAAGGTGCATACTTCGACATAACATTTGCGCCTATCTTCACACACCAAGGATGTGAGGTAAAAGGTGAA
This sequence comes from Formicarius rufipectus, assembly GCA_013399695.1. Taxonomy (NCBI): domain Eukaryota; kingdom Metazoa; phylum Chordata; class Aves; order Passeriformes; family Formicariidae; genus Formicarius; species Formicarius rufipectus. The sequence goes on from VXAU01003090.1 coordinate 276,667, forward strand.
AGATGTTGTAGCCTTTTATCACCCACACATGCTGGTGACAGGGGTGGATTTTACCCTCACTTCATTCCTTTTATCATTTTTACTTTTAAATCTCAGTGTAAACTATTTCCAAAGATCTAGTGTAGAGCAGCAATGATGGATCCATCGGGTAACAACTGACACAGCTGGAAGATGCCACCATTTTCTCCTCAGTGCTATGGCTGGAATGATGAGAGCAGGCTGGACCCTTACAGAGCTGCAGTCAGTCTGTGCTGGTATCTTGTTGCTCCACAGAATGTGTATAATGCTGACTCTGCATTTTGCACCACCCCTGTTTTTGTTTCCTCAAAATCTAGTATACCACTACTTACTTTAACACATCCTGCCTATATCTTTCAACAGACTTTGCTCCCCTCCTCCTAGGTAATTCATTACAGTGGCAAACTGTATTTCATGCTAAGCCTTTTCCCAGTCCTAACAATTAAGTCATATATTAAGGCTATCAAATACCTGGACTGCAAATTCACAAGATATTTGCATTAACAAAACAGCAGTCAGTAAAATATGGTGTTTTTTTAACAATCAATTTCTATCTGACCATGGGAATTAATAAAATATAACAGTTAAACCAAACACAACCAAAACATCTAATTTCCTTTTACGCTTTATCAAGGTAGTCAGATTCAACTTCAAGTAAGTGAGACGCTGAAAAGTTCTCAGGAGAGGATGAGTTGGAGTCAAAAGCTCCTTCTGATAGGCTTAACCCTCAGCCCAGAATAGCATTGTAACCTGGGCATTTAGCAAAACAAACTAGGTGGGCAAAAGAGAATTTTCTTTGTACCAAAAGAGCCAACATGCAGTGCTTAATGGCACTCTCAGAATAGGAAGAGATACTTCTATCATATACTTTCTACCTTCCTTCCTACTTAGAGCTAACTATATCATATAAGCACCACATGGCAATGCTTCCATTCAGCTGAAACCTATCTATTCCACTTGAATATAAACAATCAAGAATGATGAATCAAAAAACTTTTTAAATGTTTATTAAATAAAAAATACAAAAATACCACCTCCAACATTTCTTCAAGATGCCCATTTCCCAAAGTCTGCATTTTAACTCTTGCTTTCAGTAGATGCACACCTGTTACACATTTCATTAAGAAAATGTTTTAATAAATGACTTCCTAAGTTGCTCAGTAAGCTACTATCTGTCTATAAAAGCCCACTGTAACTCCTCAGGACTCCACTTACTTTAGAAAAAGTCATATGCTCCTTTGTATTCTGACCATGATCACTTCCCCAAGAAAACTTGCAGATGGAATTATAAGGAGAGGGGACCAGACAGTGACTCCACATGCCTCAGAAACTCAGTGTCAGATGCGATGATGTTCACTGGATATAAGGAGTGACCTTCCACCTTTTACTAAGACACAATCATATCTTTTAAAAAGAGAGAAAAAGAAACACATTGAAACTCTACCTCACTCCTCATACATGGTGTCTTTCTCTGGCTAAATTCATGTGTGCTCTTGGAAACAAGACGGATTCATGATGCACCAGCAGATAACAGGCTTATCTGTATATTTTTATATTCAGGTCAGGCTTCTGGGATGACTGTACATGGTTTCCTTCAGTAATGATGAACTTCAGGAAAGCAGATATTACAAGATTCCACACCTGGACTAACCATTGAAGATGACTAAAGTTTTAGGAACTTCAAATGACTCTTCTTCCAGGACCTCTGGCTTTCAGATTCCATTCAAAGGTTACAGCTTTAAATACCTTCTTACAATGGGACCTGTCTTAAAAGTGGGCAGTGCACCAGGCTAACCTGCCATAGTGTGGATACATCCACTACAACACCGGCTTGAAGTTGCAGTTGTTGGAAGCAAACAGCCCCTGGCAGCAGCCCATGAGAGTAACACTGTTCTTTACATCAGGCTGAAGGAAAAACCTTGAGAAGCACTTCAAAAGCCCAGCATTAAAGGAGGGACAGAAAGATTTTCCTTTTAGAGACTACATGAATGCTCTGACTTGTTCTGAAAAACTGTAACTACAACGACATGCACATTAGAATGAAGGGTTATAATTAAAGGTCACAATATACAGCAATCATTATTTACTATTCTCATCTTTAAAACTGTGCTTTTTTTTTTTCAGACTTCAAGGAAATATTTTTTTTTAATCTTGTATTGTTCTGTCATCAGCCAGTTACACACTTGAGCTAAGCATAATGCATATTAACTTAGCCTATCATACATTCAGAGGGATTCCAGGTGTCCACCTTTTCTATCAAATATGTTGTCTGGTAGAAAGAAATAAAGCCAGCTGTTTACAATTACGAGGTATCTAGACAAAATGTGTGTTGTCCTTGTTACCTAATTTTAATGCATCTCCTAGGCATTTACAACCAGTAGCACATGTTTCTATCCAGAAAATTCCCAAGAAAAGTTTTTGCATATTAGAAGCATCCCTTGCAATACAGACATAATGAAGTAGTTATTAATCCAGGTAAAATACATGGCACTATGTAGGTATGACTGGTTAGCTCAAAAGCCTGTTTTCCCATACTGTATCATAATAATCTTCTATCCAAATGCAGAAGAGACAAAAACATTTAGAAGGAGCAGGCTTGGTATATTTAATGAAATAAATAATGAAGAAGAGATAAAACCATATAATGATTTTTCAAAATAAAACATAAAGTTCAGGAAGTAGCACTAACAATCAGCAATAAAAAAATCTCAGTGCTACAGACTTCACCATGGTCATACAAAAACCAGCAAGCTCACACATAAGTATATTATAATCTAAAATAATTTATATGTGCACTTAGCTATTTGAATTCACAGAAATGTATTTGCAGAGGATTTGTTGATGAATACTTTCTAAGTATCTTGTAGTACAAAGACTCAGCTCTGTTAAGGTAAATTTGTATATAAATTTCTGCAGCTATGCAAAATTTCAGACTTCAGTTTACCCCTAAAGGTTGTAGAAAGTTTTACCAATGTGAACATTTAAGTCTTAGTGGAGGATCTGCTCCCTGATATAAGTTTAATAAAAGCATATATTTCAAGTGTATACATACACATGGTTACATATATGTATTTAACACTATGAATAACCATTTTGTCTTTGCACAACACTTTTTCAGTGAATGGCAAAACAATTTTGATCAGATTTTAAGGTTATGTTACGATTTGACAACTCCCTCCACTGCACTCAGCACGTAGTCTTTTATACAAAAAGAGATTACCACATATCCTCACTGCCTGAAACTGAGGACTCAAAGTAACACTGCCAACTGAAACATCATACTTGTTTAAAGAGTGTTATCAACATCAGTTTTAAAAGTGATATTCTGAAGTGACTTAACTGAGCATTTATTAAATAATATAGCCTAGTAGCCTGAAAAGTCGAACTAAAATTTGTTCACAGGGTTATCTAATCTCCAGTTATTCATCCTATTCTTTTCAGGCAAAAAAAACTTATTATAAAAAAAACCTCCAAACCTACATTTCTTACAAACTGCTAATTACCTCCTCTGTGTACATTGAAGAGGCCTGATTTTAAGAAAATGCTAAATATTCCTGTTTTGACATACAAGACTCTTTTGCAAAATAAGGCCATTACACAGCAAACTTCCTCTACAGCATAAGCATCTACTTCAAATAGGTATGGACAAGATGAACATTCTAAAAACTGAACTTCCACAAAGAAGTAACCATTTTCAAAAAATATTTGCCTATTAGCTGTCAAATTAAAAAAGAAAATATGATGGAAAAACTACCATTTTTATCTCAACTGCTTCTGATCCTATTTCTACAGCATGTACAAAATTATCAGAACATCAGTCAAGAGATCTTCCCAGCTCCATCCATTTGCCTCTGAGTTTCACAGAATCCTGGCCATCCCAAACAAGCAACAACTTGTGCAGGCTAAATGTGCCATTGCAGAAGCTGCACGAAGCATAATGTATTTCTTCCCCCAGTGCTACCCCAATATCTGAAACAGATTCTCCTTTATTTAGAAAACAGGTATTTTCTTCACTAACTTCTCACATAACTTTGGTCAGTTCTTTGCCACGTAAAGATACCATAGGAATAATACATTATACAAAGCAGCATTTTTACATCTGGTGAATGCTGCCAATTATTTTTCTCATGAAAACATGATTAGAGGTGCCATGGTTGAGGAACGGTATTCCCCAAGTTAGTATTCCCAATAAAAAGACCATGAACCACTCCCTTCTACCCCAACTGGGAGGCACAAAAGGCAGAGATCATAGGTCGAGATAAGAACAATTTACTGGAAACGGCAATAGGGTGAGAAAAGTAAAGTGTAACAACAACAATACTACTAACAAAAGTGTACAAAGAGAGGGTGATTTACATGCACAGTCCTCATCAAGCTGGGGCAATGAAATATTAGTGGACAACTTCCCTCTGCCCACCACACTTTCACCACCGGAAAAGGAACGCACCTTCTTTTAGAAGCAAGAGAGACCCTTTCTCCCACCCCTGGTGCAGGATGTGAGATGGCATCGAATAACATTATGGTCTTGGGGACACCCACATGTCTCCAGGTGCTGTCCCTGCATGGTTACTGCAAAAAATTAACCCTATCCTTAGCCAAAATCTGGACAAGAGCTTGCACTGAAGACATTTGCTTATCCATCACTACCAATGTTGCCATTATTCAGGTCCAATCATGTCTGGTGACTGTGTAAATGAATGGCTGCAAGAGCACTGGGACAATTTCCAGGTGACTTCAAAAAACATCCCACATACTTGGTGCATTTGAGGTGAAAAGGATATGTGACATATGGCTCCTAGAAAACTGTAGTACTCTCTTACTCTCTTACTTTTTTTTTTGGTTTTGGTTTTTTGGTTTTTGTTTGTTTGTTTGTTTTTGGGGGTTTTTTTTTGTTTGGTTGGTTTTTTGGGGGGGGTTGTTTGTTTGTTTTTGTTTGTTTTTTGTAGGTTTTTTCTTTGTTTGTTTTGTTTTGTTTTTGTTGTTGTTGTTGTTTTTTGGGGGGTTTGTTTGTTTTTTTTGTTTTGGGGGTTTTCTTGGTGAGAGAAAAAGAGTCCAGGCTAGTTCCTTGCCCAGCTGCATCCAGTGAGTACTGACACATCTAGGAGCTTGATCTTCATTGTTCAATATCAATCAGCTCAGCAATGGCCAGAGAATCAACAGGAGAAGGTAAGAGGACCTTCTTGATCTGCTATAGGGCCTGTAACACATTCTCTGCCTCTTCAGCATATAAAATTTAAGGTAAAACAGAAATAATTATTTATATGACTATATAGATATGTATGCATAGTAAATTCTGAGATGCTGTACAGTCACATTTGGTTCTAATCACTGATGTGTTTTGACCCTTCTAAATATATTCTACAACTTTATTAGATTCAAAAATAAGATTAGAATTAATCTGTAAAATACTAAATTGGCCATAAGAATATTACTTTCCTCTATACTTAGCTTACTCTGAAAAATTTTTCTTTGTCCCAGGATTGTGTTCTTCTTGAAGCCTTTGCTCCATATTTAATAATCTTTACTGCATACCTAATAAATCATATACTTAAATGAACTGTGAACATGAACATGAATTTCACTAGGACAAAAAAGAGACAAATCTGCATATGGCTTGGTGGTATAGAGCGGGTAGGATGACAGTGAATGTGAATGAATGTAGTGATGTGGGGTATGATTCTGGCCTCTTAAGATTTGTAGAGTAACAAAGAATAAAATGGCTTTGATTGTCATCTCAGTAATTTAAAAAGAGATTTTTAACACTTTTTGAAACTTTTTTTTTTTTGCATCTTAGTTGGAACTGATTAAAATTGGAAATTCAGGCTAAGTTCCTATCTTAGATATATATGAGTTCCACATTAAGACTCCTCATTTCTTCACCAAGCTTATTTGTGTATTTGCAATAGTGATGGCAGAAGCAACCACAGGCAAAGAAGCCTCTGTCAATATTTGGGTGAAGAACTTCATTGGAACAATGTTCTCTGATGCAAATGAAGATACCATCCATACTAGCATATTTGGGACTCACTGTGCAGTCAAAGTACTAGCTAAATCCAGCACTGTGGTGCATACACAACTCTGAGACCACAGCCAGTCAGAATGTTTTCCCTAATATGAAAATTTTTGAGGAAAAAAAAGTATTCCATGCAGATAGACAGTTTTTCATAAAGATTTTACAGATAAGGTATTGGGCCACGTGATTTGCTAAATTTCAATGGCCACAAGAAAGACTAACAATCTTCCATTTAGTCTTCCCTTTCTTCTACCCATCAAAAATAAATATTTAAGTTAAAACCGTTTCAAATTTTTATTTTTACTCCACAGGCAATGAAGGCAGAACGTAAAACTTTAGCATAAATAAATATTGTTCTCTAGACATAGTCATGTATAATTCCTTTCTAAGCACACCTAGAGAAAGTGATTTTCCATAATAGTCCTGTTTCAAAGTCCTGTTAGAAGTGTGTCCATTCAAAGTATATCTATGTTGTCAGGCTTTTGACAGCTAGTGACTAGCATTGACAGTGTTTGGATGCAGAACTAACATCCTATTATTGTCATTTCTAAAAGTGGTAAGTCCGTGGTCAGATAAAAAACCAGGAATTTGTCACCAGCGAGATCAATGGCTAAATTCTGTGACAGAGGCCACTACTTCACTCTCCCTATACCTCACGAGAACACCTTCCTAGAAAGCTAGCCGACCTAATCTGTAGGATCTGTCTTTATCTACAAAATAACCACCCTTGCTTCCCCTTACCCACAAAATAGAAACAAGAGAGAAAAGCCCTCAGGGGATTAGAGCTTCTTAAAGCAAACCTGTCAGTTTTAATTCAGGTTAGGTACCTGCATGACACAATCATGAAGGAAACAAATCAGTTCCCTGCAGATGCTGATAATTCACATGCAGTAATTTTCTTGGGTATACACATTTAACATTCATATGAATTCTTCCTTGTCCTGGTTCTGGCTGGGAGAGAGTTCAATTTTTTAGTAGCTGGTGCAGTGCTGTGTTTTGGATTAAGTAGGAGAACAATATTGATAACATGCTGATGTTTTAGTTGATGCTAAGTAGTGTTTACCCTGGGTCAAGGACTTTTCAGTTTCCCAGGCTCTGCCAGCAAACAGGTGCACACGAAGTCACGAGCGAGCACATCCCAGGACAGCTGACCCAAACTGGTCCATGGGTTAATCCATAACCTACAGTGCCATGCCCAGTGTATAAACTGGAAGGAGTTGGCCAGAAGCTGGCAATCACTTCTCAGACACTGGCTGGTGGTGAGTGATTGTATTGTGCATCACTTGAATTTCTTGGATTTTATTCCTCTTTCCCATTTTGTTACCTTCTATTTCATTAAAATTATTATTAGCAGTAGTATATTTTATTTCAATTATTAAACTGTTCTTATCTCAACCCACAGGTTTTACCCTTTTTTGATTCTCCTTCTCACCCTACCAAACAGGGAGGTGAGTGAGCAAGTGGGTGAGAGGTACTTAGTTGCTGGCTGTGGTTAAACCATGACAATTCTACAGATACGTAATAGATGCGATGAGATGGCCATCTATAAATAATACATACATAGATGTATCTCAGTATTTATACATATATATGTATCAAACTATATACATGTTTTTATATATATGTATTTCAAATGGGTAAGTAGACAGTTCTCAATAAATGGATTAATAAAAATCATGTCAGGTGAAGAACTGCACCATTTTTTGTCTGTGTTAGCACATTATACATGCCTATACATATGTATTCACCCATGTACATCCACATACACTTAATGTATGTATGCATCATATATGTGTAACAGAGCATACAAATCTATGTATAGCATTTAAGTAATGATCTGACAAACATTAGACACATTGCGTTAAGTGCTTATCTAGGAATAACATTTAGTGTGTCCTCAAAAATCTTTTCCTTTTCTAAACTACACACTTCATATCTGGAGCACGTGGAAGCATCTTACCTTGCTTCCATTTTCTCTTGCCTCCCGTTCCATCTTGAGATCAGAAATTAGGAGAGTCTTGTATTTGTTCTTTCCATTACTGCTGTGATCATCTAGTCTGTATTCTGAAGTCAGCTGAGCAGAGAGGGGACTGTCACTCAGGTTCAGAGGCTGCTCATCCTGCTCCAGATTTGTTTTGCCATTACTGTTGGTTTCTGCCATCTCCCTGCAGTGTGTTCCCCCTGAAGCATTGGAACTCTGTCCCACGGTCTCATTGCCATTAAAACTCTCTGCAGCTGAATCATCTATTAAAAAATATATATTTTCAGTCACATGCCACATAATCATCTCTGTCCAGATCAAACATAATTTATATCTTCACAATGTTTTTCAAAATAGAAAGAAAACAGTTTATATTACTATAGCACCAGTACACTTCTGCAAAACACGCACACATACTCCTCCACATTTTCAAGTAAAACCTTTAAGTAAATCCATTAAATATTACTAAGTTACAGGAAATTGTCTGGGCTGACACTTTAGTATCACTGTGTACACATAAGATAAGTATCACAAAGAATTTTTAGGGACAAATTGACAAAGCCTGTCTTAATCAATCTGTCTGTCCATACATTCATGGATCTATTTAGATTCCTATACCATGCTCATTACTATGGTATTGCATATTTCTGGAATCAACAGAGGTGCACAGGGTACTGAGAGAGAATCTACTTCTCAGGTTTTAAGTGTGCAGAACAGCACATGTCACATCCATAAACATCCTCTTGCACAGATACAATGTAAATACAGCTGATGTATTCGCTGCTGGAAGTGGAGATTATGTTGGTAGAGTTGACTCCAGAAACAAAAATACTCTCTTCATTATGCTCCTGTGCCCATTCATTTTATTAATTCATTTTGTGTTATATTTAAAAATACCAACCAATAGTGGACTAAATTATAGATCTGAAAACTCAATCCAAAAACTCTGGATGTTTTGTTTTTACCCCTACGATTTTACAGCTGAATTGTATGATTAATACGTATCTTCACATACTTATGGGTTTGTATATCCTGCTGTCAGCACTCAAATTTGCAACCTGTACTACATCTATTTACTTCTAAGCAATCTTTTGTCCAACAGGCTATTTAGGAAAACAATTCAACCTTCACGGGTTAAATGGCAGAAGAATTTGGCACTCAAATTTTTTACTTCTTGTTCCTTAAAGTACCTCTTTTTTGGCAACTTACAAGGTTTTGCTAATGGTATAAACACCTGCCTAAGGCTCTACAGGCCTGTCTTATTGCAGGCAGTGAAGCTGGAAACAAAACTGAGGAGTTAGTAGTCAGGAATACATTCAGATCGAAATTAGAGATATAGGATAAGATGGACCTTAATATTTTATCATCTTAATATACCATCTTCTTTTGGACCCTTCTAAACAACCTCCATGGAAAAGAAGTAAACACATACATAAATGTGTGGAACTTGGAAAGAACATCAGGACACATTCTTTAGTGGAATGGCTCAGAAATACTCAAACTACATAATTAATCAAACTGTTGACTCACCATCATTAATACAGTAAAAAACAACTATTCACTACTCTCAGATCATATTTTTAAAAGAGAAGAAAATAGTGTATAAATGGGTAGTGATCTAATTCAATTAATACTTAGCCACAGACAAGCCATGATACACAAATGCCTTGCTTGCTTTACTCATCCAAACCTTTTCTGTCATCCAAACCTAGGCATACACTAGGAACATATTTTTTAAAATTGCTTTGGATATTAAACCTGTAAAAATTTAGTTTCATAAAAATACATAATATTAATCATTATTTAAATGTTTTTAAGGAACATTTTTATTGTTCTATAAAATGCATTATAATTAATGGCAGGGAATAAAAAGCTATGCTTCGGGATGTACCACTTTTACCTTACTTCTTACTTATACAAATGTATATGCAATAAAAGACATAACAATACTAGAATAATACTTTTAAATGTGTACACCAACCAGATTTGCCATGGAACAATCCTGCTTGAGGATTTCAGCTACATAAGTAAGTGAGCAGGATTTCCCCCGAAAAACCTTCTATCATAACCCAAGACTTATCTTAGAGAGCAAAACACATAAAAAGGTTAAAATTCTAAACTCAGTTTCAGAAATAAATATGCAGATTTACTATTCTGAAAAAGAAAATGGAATTCCAATACAGGGTCTTTATTTTGTTAAACAAAATAGCCACATTTACAGCTCATTTTAAAGCTCTGAGATAACAGAAAGAAATCCAGATTTCTTTAAGAGAGAAACACTTTGATTACTGCTGATTTGTATTTAGGACTGTTAACAGATAATTGGCTTCTCGATTATCAGTTTAACAAGTGACATGCAGTTTCAAATTAATTAAATCAATTACTGAATTGGTGACCAAGTGGGGGATGCTCTTCCCTTTGAAGGACTCTGGAAATTCACTACTGTTGGGAGTAAAGAGAGAAACGAGTAACCAGAGGATGCAAAGAACCACCTAAAGGATGGGAGCAATGCCTACTCTGCAGCACATGAGTCTGATCCCTAGAGAACGTCCGTCTGCTGGCACTCAGGCGTCCCGGCTCGTTTAGTGTGGAGGAATCACTACAAGGACACAGACAGCTAAATAAGAATGATGAGAGCTGTGCTCAGAGCCAGGCCCAGGAACAGTCAATTCTCAAGCCCAGCTGTTAGTTTTATTTTGTAATCATAAGCAATAATGCTTTTTTCTTTTTTTTTTGTTCCCCTGTATGACAAACGGTTGACAACTAAAACTTACACATGTGAGAAGGCTACAGTGCAGAAGAAAAATAAATCCCATATTTGTTATAAAACATGACCCTTGAAAAGATTCCTATGCTAAGTAAAAATGATATAGCAGTGCAATACTCAGGGGGGCAAAAAAACCCCAAACAAACAAACAAACAAACAAACAAAAACATAAAAAGTATTTACAAGATTTTGGCTTTTCTTAGCAAAAGCTTAGTTACTGGTAACTGGTATTGGTAAATCTGTTCCTACTGTAAAGTCAAATACCTGTCAAATACCTGTTTTTACAGTCATTTAATCTTGCTTGCTAGAAATGGGAACTGTTGTTTGTCACAATAATGCAAAGGAGAATGGCTACAATGGGTATGGCATAAATCACACTTTTGCCAAGTAAACAGAAATACGTATTTCCATAAAACAGATGAAGAAAAAACAAAAAGTGGCTTACTACTAATCATTTCCTACAGATGTTACCAAGGTAATTAGATTACAAGGTTTAGTACATTTCTCATCCCTAGGTAACCATCTGTTTTTGCCAAGAATAAGCTCGAGTTTCTCAGGTAATAGAAATATAGACCACATCAAGAATCATGCGGTTTGGGGGAAAAAGGCAGGAAGGTCTGGCCTAGGAGCGGAAAGACAAGTCCACCCTTGGATACGGGCAGCCACAGCACAAACGCCCTCTGCCTGCCAGACTGAGAGGACGCCCAGCCCAGCCCAGCGCCCACGGGGCAGCAGTCAGGGACCTGCTGTGGGGCTGCCCTCCCACGGCAGGCTCAGCAGACACAGCAGTCCTCCCTGGGCTCACTTCAGCCCCACTGCCGGGCTCCAGGCTCTCCTCTCACAGATGGCTGATGAGTGGAATATAAAGCTTCACTCATGCAAGGGCAGCATATTTTCAAACCTGTCGCTTGTCTGAATCTCCACTGCAGGGCGGATTTTATAGGAAGACCTCCAGTGAAGCCTGCCACGGGCACTGGGACCTGATAAAGGAGAGAGCAGAGGGGCTCCCTGCCCTGCATTTGGTATCGGAGTGGCCACAAGAGAGACTGTGAGATGAGCTTACATCTTCATCACTACCCAGGGCCAATGCTAACCACAAGCATCACCCATCACAGCATGTGATGCCTTCATCAAATGCTACTGCTTGCTCAGGGCTGGACATGTCTTTAGGAACTGTGCAGTTTTCAAACCCTTATCCCAGAATGTTGGAATCCTGGAAGCACATCTACATCTACTTCTGTTTCTTAAGCCTGAAAAGGGAGAGTCTGACCGCAAAATATGTATGTGTTTCACTTCAAAGGAACAGCTAGCCGGGGCCTGCCTCACCTATGCAGAGACCCTCTTCCAGGGATTAAAGACCATCACCCCTCAGAAAAATACTCCAAGAACAGACTGAAGATATCTTTGGGTCAGGCAGCAGCCACCTTCTTGCTGAAGCACAGCACACTCTCCAAGATTAGGCAAAGACTTCTCACTCATGAAGTGGTATTTCTTACACCTCCTTTTCCCACCTTGCACACTGCTCCACACTGATCCTCTGTTCTGACCAACACCCTTTGGATACCTTCAGTCCAAATACTCTCTGTTTTAGGGGTAACTGACAGGACAAATGGTAATGGCTTTAAACTGAAAGAGTGTAGGTTTAAATTAGATATTAGGAAGAAATCCTTTGCTGAAAGTGATGAGCTACTGAAACAAGCGGCCCTGAGAAGTTATGGATGCCCCATTCCTGGAAGTGTTCAAAGGCAGATTGGATGGTGCCCTAGGCAACCTGGTATAGTGGAAGGGGTCCGTCCCTGCTCACAGCAGGAACATTGGAACTAAATGGTGTGTAAGGTCCCTTCCAACCCAAACCATTCGTTCTATGGTTCTATGACTCTAATTCTCAAAAGAAGAACTGCAGTCATTTTTCTACTTCATTTCTTATTCATCACATGCCATTACAGCTGCCAGCCCCTCCTTTTAGATTCCACTGAAATCAGCAAGATACAAAGTGACACTGGCTTTGGTTTTGAACACAAGAAGTCCATGTTCCTGCTGTGAACTTTCCAGGCTCATTACAATCACCACCATGTTAGTTTTTCTCTCGCTTTTGGAGGAGATTTGAAATGGTGAAAGAAAAGACAATGTCAAAGAAAGTCCACGGAAACCAATGCTCTGAATATGAGTTTTGATTCTCAGAACTACTGCATCCTTTACTTCAGTTACCTGCCACAGACATTCATGTTATCATGGCTTAAATTTCTGTCAAAACCCAATTTCCCCATATTTAACACCTTATATTTGGCAAGGTGCTATTAGTGGAGGCTCACATTCTAAGGACACCGATTTAGAGCAGGAAACTAGCACTTAATTTATAAAATATGTTTTTGTACCAAAAATGTATAGATACATGAATGGGAAAACAACATATATTGCTAGAATTAAAGATATTTCTGTCGCAGGTTGATATATGGTTGCTCTACCCAGAAAGAACTGTCTTCAGACCAGATATGTCAAATGCTCAGCACTGTTTTCAATAAGAGTGCTTTCCTAAAGGAAAAAAAAAGCTGAAGTGAGCACCAAATAAGGCTAAAATAACAAGTTTATCAAATACCAATTTTCTGAGAGCACAAATTTAAGCTCTGAACTCTGATATAAGTGTCATTGAAGAACTGTGAATCACAAACCAAGGTACCTATACATACTCTCACTCATCTCCTTGACAAAAAAAAAAATCTCCAGATGTTTTAAAGGATCTCTTAGATAGCAATTTCATACTCTAAATCACACAGCCTTTTCATATTCCTTGAGGGGAAGTCAGGGAGGAGTTAACAAGCCTCTCTATATAAAGACAGATCTCTGAATAAATCCTTACCCTCTCTCAAGTTAATTCTAAGGTGAGAATGCAATTAGTATTTAGAGTATGCTTTAATAGTTTATACAGCTGAGATTTCAGCTACCAGAAACACATTTTACTAGTCAGCAATCCATAGCACTGGGCTTCAGCTCTAACAGCAGTAGTCCGGCACAGTCCTGCAACCATATGGCCCACGTGGAACCTCAAATCCACTGAAGGGGCAGATAGCTTACTTAGGAGGCAGACAGAAAACAAGGCAATTAACCTTATACCACCTTTGGCTCTTTTGAAATACTCTGACTACACGAGAGTGTCCTACAAGCCAAAAGCATTCCTGGTAAAAATTAGTCTGATTAATCATACCAAATGGACAAGGAATTTGTTGGGGTCACTGTTTTTGCTCTGCTCTAAGGAGCAGAAATGTGAGTATCCCATATACAGCCAAACAGACACTGATGGCTGACTGCAATACTCCCAGGTTGCATGCACTCAGGTTAAATGAACATTTTGAGTGGGCTACCTGTTGACAGAGCATCTGTGAGAGCAGCAAGATGGGTAACTGTTCTTTCTAAAAGGAAATTAGAAGCAAAGGAGCTGAGTGGGATGAGTGAGACTGAAACTTGCTGTGCAAATGCAGGCTGTCATAACACCCACTCTTAAAGATTGTCTACCAAAATTCTGTATTCTGAAGTTTGCTTTGATCTTCTTGGGCTGGACACCATCAGCCCAGACTTTGCTAAATACCACCGTACACCCTCAGCAATCTGATTCATTTGAACAGTATCACTTGCAAGAGGCAGTACTGCAGACCACAGTGACAGGCTTCAGACCAGTTTTGAGCTACTACGCAATTCTCCTTAACCTTTGGCTTCAATATTGCATGTGTTTTATTCTCCCTATGTTAAAACACAACTTTAACAAAAAAATTATGCTACACAAGCAATAATTTTAAACTAAGCTGGTTACATTCCTTCCACAATTCTACAAAACCAAGAGCTTCCCAAGAGGAGCTACTGAAAAAAAAAAACCAAAACACTCTACTGATGGCAATGGACAGCAGGCAGTTTTGGTAAAGGAACACTATGATTCAGACAAAAGGTGGTGTACAGTGCTGACTCACAGAAACTTCTGTATTATAAAATAATTACAGAGACTTTTCTAAATGAACTGATAAAAAGGTGACAACACATTTCACTCACACCACTTTTCACAGGGACCATTTAATACCAATTTGTCATAGTTGTGTATCTGGTTATGCTTCATTTACATTACAAGTCATGTTTCAAACATAAGTTCAATAAATAACTTAAAAGCCCATCAAAATCAACTCTCTATTCATTGTCTTCATTCCCTTTTGTATTATGATAAAGAAAAGAAGTTTGATTAATGGAGGTACAAATGTATTTCAAGCCCTCTTTTATTCCCCATTTCAAAAAACATAAGAATGGCCATAGTGGTTCAGATAAAAAATTATTTTGTCCAATATCCTATCTCCTCCAATGGCTATTAGGAGATGTTTGGGGAAAAAAATAAGGCACACATATACAATTCTTCCTCCTATGGATTACTGAACCCTTAATAATTTTGAACTCTAGGTCTTTCTTAGCAGGATATGGTTTCTATAATATATCAATGCTCAATAGATTTTTTCATTTCCAAATATCCAGTATTTCTCTGAACCTGTGTAAAACTCAAGCCACCTTCTGTGCTCCTCAGAAAAAGTTATTGCCACTATTTCTGTTTCTATTAAAATGTCACTACAGTGGCAAGGAAACAAGGAACAGGAATTAAGAGGTGGGCAGAGGACAGAAGAGGATGATGTGAACAAAGCTCCGTTCCTTCATTCACATTAAGGCTGCATTAGCTCCATGACAAGAATATGCACTAATTGTCATCTTCAGTGAGTTAACCTCAGCAACATTAACTATTTTTTTTCTCCTTTTGATACATGTAGCTTTCCCAATGTGGTTGACTTCTGTGAATTCAGGTATGGAGCTCACTGCATTGAAATTTGAACCTGGAATGTCCATCAGTTTCAGTGATGATAATCATTGAACCCCTTACTGTTGTTTTCAGTGGTGGATGAATAGGTCAGGAGCTACTTCATACAATCACTCACTTTTATGAAAAGAGAAAGGAACAAAGCAAACAAAAAAAATAATCCTTAGCCTTATCAACAAGAGTACAAGTGTATAGTAGATTTGATATACACATGCACATACACAGTGGAATGAGCATTAGCCAGGCTATAAATTTTATTTCCTGATGAAATAAACCATCCAGTAATTCATAATTTTTCCATGTGTAAATGCGTCTTCTTATTGGAGGCACCAAACAGGACAATATTTTATTCAATTACACTGTTAAATAACAGAGCAGTGAGCAACTGCCACTCCATGACATTAGCAACTATAAGAACAATAATACTGCCCTGTTAGTCACAGTGTTATAGAGGGGCTCATTTATAAAGCTTTGTGAGTGACTTGCATGCTTACTTTGCCTCCAGAGCTCCTGTCCCTGCATATACACAGCAAGAAGATGAGGCATAATGTCTCTTAGGAGGATACTGCACACGTAAACAATCAACTGGAAAGTTCACTGGGTGCACAGTAGTCTTATTATCACTATGCATGTAGTTTGTACTTGCTCTCTGGCATTTACACTTCAAAACACATAGCCCTTACTGCCTCTGGGGAGAAAAATCCCTGGTTTTCCCCTTACATTGGAGAAACCTTTAGGGCGTGTTTTGTGGCAAAGGCTCTGTCAAGTAGTTGTTACAAAAGAAAACCTGCAATTTTAACAGTTTTTATGCCATGTACAGGATCATATTTGACAGACAAAATGTCATCTGGCACTGAGAATATGGTTTAGAGCTCCATCATTGGGCAAGCACTGCAGGAACAAGTTCTCAGTCAGTTAACATATAAGTAATGTTGAGGTATTGCCTCATGCTCATTCCAAAGAGGACTCTGGACTTCAGAGCCACTTATTGACAAGAAGCAAGGAACTGAGGAAGTCTGGAAGACAGGCAGGCAAATAGGGCTGGGGACAGATTAACAGTTACTTTTGAGATTCACTAAAATTCCAACCATGTCCAGAATATAGCAGCAACAAAGACATTTGAGACTGCAACATATTATGAAAAGGAGAAATATGAAGCTTTTTCTTTAAAGTAAAAATTGGTAAGCTATGATATCATACTCTCGTCTTCCTTGTCCAACATGGAAGAGGCTTATGCTGCTGCAGCTAAAGGCTGCTGTGGGCAGCAGGAGCTGCTGCCATTCCTAGCAGCAAGAAGAATCTAGTGCTGTGCCAGCAACAGAGAAAGAGTAGTATGTAGGCGCATGTTTGTGCTTAAACTTCAACCCAAATGGGGCTGAACTTATCTTCCATCTGCACTTAGTGCATGTGTGTAATAGCAAATTTTACTTCAGCAGGATCTGCAGAAGACAAAAGTGAATAGTTGGAGTCATTAGAAGAAAATCTCTGCAGACTGGAAGCCTCAAAACGTGGAATTTTTAATAGACCATTTGAAGTCTAAAATGTAGCCCACCAGTTTTAGTGTGTTGTTGGTTCACTCAGGTATATCAGTCTGTATTTCCTTCTGGAATGGTGAAGCCCCGAGCACAAACAAGATAAGTAATAGCTTGACAGCTCTGCATCCCCTCAGCAAATTGCTGCCTACTCTTCCATAAGGGCAACAAGGCTTTGGAAAGGCTCATTATACTCTCTCCATCAGTAAAACTGGGAGAGAAAGGAAGGGAGAAGCCATATGAACAAAGAGAAATGGTTGCTCTAAGCTTCATATGTCCTTAGCAACATTTAACCCACACTCTGACTTGGGCCCCCAAGCTTTACAGTACAAATGGCTGGATTTGTCTGTCTGCTATATACCAAGCAGAGAACTGAAGTTTCCTCTGGAAATATGAAAAATTCATATGTCTGTTAATATTTGCTTACCAATAGATGACTACAACAGAGTAGAAATAAGGAAAAATGAAAAAAGAGAGAATTGGGAAAATATACCTATACATGCCCAACTGTACGAAAAGCAAGAATTCTGCTGAAGTTCAACAGACTCTAATACTGTATGGTAAGTTTTATTTAAGAACTATTCTGAAGAAGTTCTGCAAGCATTCTTTATTTTATATTTGCAATGTATACAGACAGTCTCAGAAGTTATCAATTGCTATTTAGGTGTATAAGACAAAGTGCAAAGTAGATCAAGATGCCCTGTCAGCCCAATACTTTTGCAGCCCTATAATAATGACTGTTCAACAGAGTTGACAGTGTAAACTCAGTAGCAGTATTTCAATAGATAGTTCAGACTCATTAGATTCTTCATCATCTGGTTTATAGCTCTGTCATTCGGGATTTCAAAATTACAATTGAATTTTTTTATGTTTTATTTTAACATATAAAAGTGTGATTTTTTAAGACTTTTATTACTTAAAGCAATTTTATTGTTACATACAACTGCATAATAAAAGCTAGGACATGAAAATTCTTCAAAACTAGAAATCAAAACAATTCCTAAAATTTTTTTTTCCTCTAGTTTTCATTTTATAATGTTAGAAAAATTAACTTGTTATTTGCAAAATATTTGTTTTTCACTCTGGAACAATTCTGTTACATCCTTTCCAATCTGTTATCTCCACTCAATACACAGGCTTTCAGGAAAATTTCCTACCTCAGCAGAGAGTAAAATAATTGCCTCTAATATTCACATACTCAAAGTCAGTTTTAAAACAGGTAGTAAATATATAATTGGGAAGAACTAGTTGTATGTGGAATAGTAAGTAGGAGCTTACACCCTCTGTATTTATATGCAGATCCAGCAGTATCAACAATTAACTAAAACTTCCTCAATACATTAGGAAACTGAATGTTAGTGATTGTGAGAAGTCAGAACATTAAATATACAAGTGTAGGACTCCATAAGGGTTGCTGTTTCCTTATCTGGTGAATGTAATGTAATTAAATGTTTTTGCTGAGACAGAGTCTCTGGGAGTCAAGTATAGGATTCTGCTACAGTTCCAGAGCTTGGAAAGCTGCTATTAAAACTTGAGCAAATAAGCATGTTCAAGGGATATAAATTACATGTCCCTTCTCAATTTAGTTTCCTTTTTATTCTGCCACTTTAAAAGGCTTATGAATGTCCATGGCAACCTGTACATTGCTGTTTCCTACTTTGAGCATGCTGTGGGTAACTACAGCAAGAGATCTCGTCATTGCTTGAGGGAAAACTCTATTCTGGTCACATAGGACACCACTTGATAACAAACTTGGCCTTTCTCCATCTGGCAAGCAACCATTTTTGAATGTTAGGTCCATTAGGCTTTCCTATTATATTTTTCACTGTATCAAGTATAAATTAAAAATATTCAGCATGTACAATGCTTAAGTGCCAGCTCAAATACTAGAAAAAGAACACTAAAGGTAATAAGAGTCAGCAATGCTAACAAAGCTTTACCTGAACTCAAAAGTATTGCCACTGAGGTACAGGGCACAAGATATTAGGAGTCTCTCTAGCATGTTCATTACAATCATAAGGCAGAAAAATAAACAATGCTGATGATTGACCTCCCTTTGAGCAGTCTGAAAAAATCTCTCTCACATAGTGAATGCCACAACTGCCAAGAGACATCATCATACCCAAGGCATTAGAATCTGCTCGAAGTTTACAACTCGTAAACCTTTTCCTAATGAAAAATCATATGGCCCAAGCCAGCAGATTCCTGAAACATGTAATGTAACTTGGGTTGAAAAATGGCAGATTTGCAAACTCTATCTACAAATGTCCGTTATTTGAGGGATTTGACACCAACTGGGTGCCACAGAAGACACCACATTTCACATGAGGTGTTAATACTACAGGAAGGTCTCTTCTGCCTTTGCAAAAGTCACCACTTTTAAATCCCAACTGACTCACAATCCCCACAGATAGACATATTGTCTTCCAATCTGACTGGCAAAATTAAAATACACTCTTTTCTTTCCAGAAATTATTTTCATGAAAGAAAAAAAACCTTCAACCATGTTCTTCTATCAAAGTCAATAAATTTTTTTAACAATTCCCAAAATATAGCTAAGCGTTTAGTCACACATTGGCCAAAAATGAACTAGAATAAGAGTGATATGAAGACAAAAAAAAAAGAAAAAGAATGATTCTGCTAGATGGTCTGTTGTCACAATATTCCTGGCAAGCCAAGTAAATACGATTCAGTGCCCAGAAACTTCATAAAACCCAAAGGATCTGATAGATAGTTCTGGCATATCTACTGCTATTCCTCACCAGAGCTGTGGACTTGAAATTTTCACTGCCAAGCCACCCAACTAAGTAATGCCTCTCCTTTGAAACTCTCCCTCCCACTGCAATGCAGTGGGTTGTGCTTGGGTGGGGAACAGAGCAAGTATGAGAGGGTGCAATGAACAAGAGTGTAAATGAAAGACTGAAACTTGAAAACTATTTGTGCTTGAAAATTTTTGCATGAAGACTATCATTTTACAGTTCCTTTCTGGGAAGCTAATGCCAACAAAAATACTACAGGTTCTTGAACTTAATACTATTTTAGTAACTCCCACAGATTTTCTTCTCATTAAAGGCAGTCAGTCTGCCCTTGCTGAAACATCCCTCAGAGCTAGTCTCAAAACAAGATTACTCAACACGGCCAGAAAGTAGAGCAAACAGAGTCAGAGAGAATCCACAAACTTTGCACACCGGAGATATTTCTTAAGGAATAAAATAACTGGTCCATGACTCTATTTACTTAAGGGCTTCTGGTAGCCCAGCAGAATTCAGCAATGGGACAGTCCACACAGAGAGTAATTGCGGCATGTGCTTTTCCTGTGCTTTACACTGTCCATTAGGTACCATTACCAATGAAATTCAAGAATGCTTTAAACACAGTGAATCACTCCCATTCTCACTAAAATTCCAATAACTATTTATGTTCAGGTTGTTAAAGGTCAGAGCACTAGAATGGGAAAGAATAAAGCCTTACCAAAGAGTCCAACTGTAATACCTATTTGAACTCCTCATAATATGGGACTGGCTTGAGAAAGAAGGGTAGCATGGAAATGCAAAAAAAATAACCATTTGTTGAGCTGGCTCAAGAGATGCGTGTATGGAAACGAGCAGGCTGCTTGTGGTTAACCAAGTGTTCTGTCCAAAGATGGTGTTCTCTGTTGCAAAGCTAGGCTGGGGAGGAAGGGGAAGCCCAAAGCAAGAGCACTTACAGAAATGCTTGGTGTTGTTTTAAATAGATAAGACAATGATCTTGCAAAATCTGCTACATAATTTGTTTTTCCTTTACAATCTGTAAACAAGATTATTTGGCCCACAATATGCTTTATATTTTGAAAGGATTTTTATTGTATAGCTACTTCAATCTAATTGAAATGCACATAAGAAACATAAACAGATCTATGACAAATGGCTGTACAGCAAACTTGTTTCCAAGTTTCCAGAAAACTTAGAAAATACAGTGTTTGCAAAGAAACAACTTCCAGGAATGAACACTTGCTAATAAATAAAATAAATAAATAAAACCTGCTTAAATAAACTGTAAATGCCCTGTTAAAAAAAACAAAACAAAACAAAACAAAAAACAAAAAAAACCCACACAAACAAAAACCACGAACAAACAAACCAGAATCCTGAGAAGTTCTTTCAAAACCCATATCATTACTTTACCATTCTTAACATCACCTTCATAAACTGATCACCTTGATTCCTAGATAATAACTACAAACTAGTTCTAAAGGAACTATGTTTACCAGAAGCTTAGTTTAAAATTTTTAGAAGCAGAATATGGATCTGAAGATGGATTTGAGAATAGATTAACCTTGCTCCTTCTGGGTGGAAAGTTTTTATGACAGGATCCAGCAGAAAAGTTATGCATGCTGAAACACACTATTTCGATTCTGATCATGAATAGAACATTATTTCTAATAACTATTACAATCTTAGGGGTCTGTTACCTTTTATATCCAATGTAAAAGCAAACAATAAGACCAACACTCAACAGCTTGAAATGCGTAGTGTGTTCTCTTTCACAGAACATCGGCAGGTCTTTTCTCTTCTGCAACTGCAAATTACTGTCCTCAGAAGAACTAATACAACCAATGCAAAAATAACAACAAAAAAGACAGCCTAAGGGGGAGCTGTCAACTGTATACACACTGCAATCAAATCTATTAATTGCACTTCAAACACAAATTTCATTTGGAAAATTTGTTGCCGATGGCACCTGGTGCTTCAGGTATGACAGCTTCTGAGACTGTTCCTTATTCTGCATGTAGGCATCAACAGAAATTTCAGACCTACATATCGAATTGGTCCCGAAATTACAAAACAATCTGGAAAAGCATGATTTTACTACCTCTGATTCAGTGAGTGTGACAGGCTCCAGAATACAGAAAAATATTGATGCAAGAAGATTGTTCAAGCTATGTATGTCAGTTCAGGTACTTAAAAGAAATTTCAGCTGTCTAAGCAAAGAAACAGTTACCATCTTTGATTCTCCAATACATGAATAAAAAATATTTTGGAAGACTCAAAGCACAGTCTTTCTGAAAGAAAAACCCTTTTTCAACATTATCTTCTTCTGTTGAGGAACACCTGGGATAGCTCTAATTTGAAATATTTTCACCAAATGGCAAAACCAGTTAAATAATATGGTGAAAATACTGGAAATCACTGATGTGGAGCCCCTTTTACGCAGATGTCATCAGCCAATTCTCAAGCAGTTGTTTTTCCAAAAAGCGTATCTTTTTAACTTGAGCACTGAAATCTGCAGTTTACTGGATTCCCGCACGAGGAGTCCCTGCCAAACTCAACACCACAGCTGGTTATGCAGGAAATTAAGATAAAACACAGGGAGATTTTGCATCAGAAGTGGACGTATGCTGACAGCGCATTTGCAGACAGTACAAAGACTGGCAGCTGTTAATGCATCATGTGGTAACCACAATAGGAGCCATTGAAAACAATCATCAGTAGTTTATGTAGTAGCAAAGAGCAGAATGGAGGGACATTAGTGAATAGCACAGCACTCTTGCTCTTGGGTTTAAATATCCAAAACATAGTTTTGATCAGATCCCATTTGGTTTGCTGCTGGCTGAACTCGTTCACAAATCACAGATGCAATCAGAAATGCTGCTGTTGTTGCCATCAACTCCCACATACAGCACTTGACTTCTCCTCACCATGTTTCAGAAAAACAATTTCAGTCATAACAACTAGAGAAATGACAAATTCAAAATGACGATTCACCTAAAGACAGACCATTAGAGGGGTCCACACCAGGATACAATAACTAATATATTGTCAAGAATGAATTTATAATGACAAAATGAACTGCACTACAGATTAAAAGACCAATCACTCATATCTTGAGCTCACATTCATTCTCCTTACCCCTGTAACTCTTCTGGCAACAGAACAACAGAAACCCTGGATTCCTTTTGTATAACTTTCTACTGCAATTAAAATTTTGACATTATGGGTATTATTAACATTTGATATCCTGATATTTGGAATCTAAAAAAACCACAGCATTGCCCTAGAGGATGCATGTGCATATCTCATCCTCCTTATAGCCACCTGCTGTCATGATCTCACAACCAACCTCTGGAGAAGACCAAAACTACTCTGATTGCTATGGCTGACCACATACAAATCTAGAATATTGGAGTTGCAACAAGAATGACTACACTCATTCACTGCTTTCAGTATTAATGCTGCCAGCTAGAGAGGCATGTAGTATCTCAACTACTACTATAAACACAGAACTTGCTCAGGAAATTTTGGCCCTTTTAAAAATGAACATTGCAATTTTGCTTAGCTATTCAGCTAATATAAAAAAATTATTATGAAGTAAGCCACAAAGCCAGCAGCACAGCACTGGGAAAGCACTGCTACAAAGCTGGTCAGAAGAACAGCATACACAGGGCTGAAGTCTACCTCTGGATGCATATGATCTTAATCACACTAGAGTCAACATGAACCAGCATGTGCAACCTGGGAAATAATTCAGTCCATTAAACTCATGCTATTTACATACAATCAGTGGTCTCAGAGTTTTACTTTTGAGGAGAAAAGGATGCTTAAAATATTCAAAATATTCCCATATAGATGGCTATTACTCTTTCAAATTAGGACAAACTGTCAACTCAAAGATATTTTAAAACCTTGCAGATATGTTTAAAATAAAAATATTAACCAAAATATTTGAGCTTGTGTTTAAAGACACAATCTCCATATATTTAAACTGCCTATTTCATGTGAAGAAACACTTGAGGCCCACTTCTGCTACCATCAAATTGACCATTTATAGTCTCTTTGAAACATTATATATGTGTGTGTGTGTGTGTGTGTGTGTGTGTGTGTGTGTACATTTTAAAGGTAATGAGGAGGCAGAGATGCCTGAGGAAAAAAAGATGCCTTGCAACCAAGAAAAAATACCATCAGTATTACTGTTTTATTACTATAATCTGCCAGATAAACTTATGATGTGGAGAGATAGACACACTGTGTAAAAAGTTTATATACAGTACAAAAGTGTGATTTCTGTTAATGATTTGGTGAGTATATCAGCAGCTAGATATGCTGGGACAGAACAGTTCGTGACTCTATACTTGTGGATATTAAAAGACAGCCAGACTCGGTAGAGTACCACCCAGAAAGTGCTGAACATCCTACCTATTTTTCCCTGAATTGATAGTCATGAATTCCAAACAGAGGTTGTAGGCAGAAGGTGTGCTGTAGAAGTTTTAGGGGTTATTTTTCTAATAGTGAGAAATGTTTCAAGGAAGGAGACACACTATAGTCAATATTTTTCTGATTGGTGTCATAATTCAAAACCTTGATCTGGTGACTGAGTATACACATTAAATTATCCTCC
The DNA here is from genome assembly GCA_013399695.1 of Formicarius rufipectus. Taxonomy (NCBI): domain Eukaryota; kingdom Metazoa; phylum Chordata; class Aves; order Passeriformes; family Formicariidae; genus Formicarius; species Formicarius rufipectus. Next base: position 301,192 of record VXAU01003090.1, read on the forward strand.
TTACTTTTATGCATGGAAAAGCCACACCAGAGAGCACTACGTTAGCTAGTTCAACATCTGAGCAGCAGACAGCCTGAACACTGGGACACAGTGTGGCACAGGAAGAAAGCAGTTCAAGAAGAGTGTAACACCTGTTGGGAGCTGGAATGCTGGGCAGAAAAGGAATGAAGAAAAAAGCCTGTGCAAGGGATTCACCCGCTGTTGTGGGGAAGGCAACAGCTCTCAGAACAGGAGAATGCTGAAGAGAAGCCATGGTAGAACATGCTATTTCTATTATTTTCCAGCGTTTATGAACTCTGACTTTTTTTTGTATACAGCAAGCAGAGTCATCTCTGCTTTTTAGTTTCTGGTAAGTCAAAGAGTTTCAGTTTACTTAACCAAAACAGAGTTTATATAGGAATTTCTTCAATTTTGGTGGCCTGGACTCCTGAGTGTGAGCAGCCTCTACCAATTGTACTTCCCTGTGTGTAATACAGACTCACTTCTACAAGGAGCATTCACATCCTTATCCTGCAGAGAGAATGCAAACACAGGTTATGGGTTTGGATGCATGCTTCGAACTCCACTGCACTTCCTCGTGTGCAGTTAGTCCTGTTTATAGGTGGTGCTTGAAGTTTTCTAGAAATGCAGATAAGAAACTCAAGACCCTTTGTGAAAACTCAGTCCTAATAAAACTTTGACCAGTTTCCTAAAATCATACACTTTGTAGAAGACAAAATACGATGAGATAATGTCTGAGCAGCCAACAATATTCCATTTAAGACAAGTTAAATGCTGAAGAAAAATAAATAATAAATAAACTTCTTGGTTAATTAATTCAATAAAAGGGCACACAAGGTAGAAAAATTATGAATTTAACAATCTCAATTATTCTAAAATAAGTAAACAGCTATGTGAAAACTGTATCTTCACAGGGGTGGTGAAAACACCAAATGAAACCTCTGGCAAATCTTTCCTAGCGGGTTTTTTATCAAAGAATGAACTTTTTAATCATCAATTTAATTTGACAGATATCAAGCAATAATTCCATTGTGCATTTATTCGATGAATTTTCTCTTACCCTTATCCCCACTTTGCTTGGCATTTCTGTCACCCATAAGTCTACAGATTCAAGGGCCAGACTAAATAATGGCTTAAAGCTTCCATACCCTTTGTGTTTATTACTATAGTCCTTCGTAATAGATGTACACTGGCTACTGAGTTTTTTAACTACAAAGAAGACGGGCAGTGTTTTCAATTATCACTGCTCTTACTATTTTGTAAACTAGCCAAAAACTGAAGTTTAAAGGGAAGACTACTCTTATAATAACCAGTCTGGAGCTTGTGTGACTCTTTCTGAGCTGTCATGGAGGGAGGAGAAAAAAAAACAAACAACTGTCCCTTCACTACCCAGTCAATAGATCCAGACCTCTAGAAAAGCTCTTCCATTGTATCAGTCAAGATGCTTCCCCTTTTAACTCTATAGACACACAGAGAAATACAAAATATGCTGTCTCTTTAAGCAGATTGAGTGTGTTTATTAGGATTTTTCAACAATAAGCATTTTAGATAGAAGAAAAATACCTATCCTGCAAGGTGAAAGCAGGTCTTTATATTCTCAGTGTTACATTATCATGAATCACTAATGGGCCTCATTAAAACAAAAACTGCAAATGTATATTCATATATTGTCTGCATATGCATATGCACATATGTATTGCAGAAACACACAAGCATGCACACATTTTATACACGTAAAACACATACATGCATAATAGGTCTAAGTTACAGAATACTACTGTATAGTAAACAACCATTAAACAACTATAAAATATTTTTTTGATTAAAAATGGAAAAAGCATGCTTACTAAAAATCCAAAAGTACACAAGCTGAACACATAAACTCTGCTGGAAAAATAAGTTTAGGAGAAGCTGACAGTAATAAAGAGCAGACAGTTAAAATCTTAAGTTTAAAGCTGGGAGCCTTGAGCATCTATCAAAGTGAAATGCAGGATCATATCGAAGAAAGGCAAAACATTTAAATAACCAGAAATGGAATAGAAAGAATGCCCTCTGTTTAACTCTACCAGCAAGAAAAACACCACACAGTTCACACACTGCATCAGGTCACACACCACCTTAATTCAGCAACATTAAAATGAGTTTTCCTCAAAGAAAAGCTCGTATTATGACTACACCTTAAAAAATCTCATGTTTTCTCTGTTTGGGTTTTCATATGAAAAAAATCCAAGATTGAACCAGGAGTTGTAAATTTTCATGCTTAATTTGATAGTTCAGCACTTCTGCAGTTGAGTTTGCAGCACACACAGACCAGTTCCCTCACATTTTCCCGCTTATTTTTTTGCACTCAGGAATTCTTACGCACAGTGCACAGTGCATACACAATTTGTAAGCCATGCTCATTGTCACTCGTTCAGCTTTATGCACCAAATGAGACACACTTCAGGTTTCTAGGTGCACATCTCACAATGATGTTTTAAAATTTTATCACCTAGTTTCCAGGGAACAGAGGCTTTGAATCTATATTTGAAATACCACCTGAATGGGTGAACCATACTGGTATTCCATACACAGCCTCCTGCTGCAATTCCACTACTGGCATGGGACAGTCTTCACCAAGACTTAGAAAACCTCATTCAATATTCCTCTCTGGAGGATCTGACACTTACTGTGAATTCTGCTCTTCAACTTAAATACCAGTGTCTGTGGCAGGCCAATTCTATCATTGCAGATACAGCATCCCTCAGGCGAGGTCCAACCTTTCTCTTGCAGTGCACCCAGGGATTAGCTTGACTTCCCCTAAATTCTCTCCAGTGCACAGTACGAGCTAATCTTTCCTGTAGGAAGCAGGAGATGGGGTTGCCATGACAACAGAGCACATTCTAGCAGTGGGACCACTGAGATGAGCTGAAAAAACGACAGTGAAACATGCACTCAGCCTTCCTCCGGGGCTATGGGCTTCTTCCTCCAGGATTTAATTCCCCTGCAAGTTTACTGACAGGCTAGGAGGTTGATTAGCTATGTATCTTGCTATGGGGAGATTACCAGTTAAGAATATGGTTGAAAGATCATAGCATTATTTAATGAAAGTGCCGTTACTGCTTATGTTAAATTGCTACTCGTTCATACACATTAGTCCTACTATACTTAGTCCACAATAACGTCTTACTATAATAAAGTCACTAACCAAGTCCTGTGTTCCAACTTTGGCTTTCCAGCATATCAACCATGCTTTTATGCCCTTACACACACACGTTCATACACACACATGCACACAAAGAGCACAGTGTAACATCCGTGTTTGGAGCTCAAAGGGTTCTGCTGGATGGGGGAGGGGGCAAATCACAGAGAAAAGCAAATCACAGCAGCCACATGTCTTATACAGACGACATAACCAGAATAAGGTTTGGGAGCCCTGTTCATCAGGCAAAAGAAAATTGAGTAATCTATATTGTAAATATCAGCTATTTTCTTTCCCAGAATAATGTTTGAATTCTATGTTTTAAAGATTATTTTTTTTCTCAATGAGAACAATAGAAAGCTTTCATAGTTCCTGCATTTCAATTATTTAAACGTTTTTAATTGCTCAATCAAATTTTTATGCAAAGGGTTTTTCTTTGTGTTTTAATTTCTCCTACTAAACCACACAACATATTATTGTGGTAAATTCCTGGGGGCTGGAGCATGACTGTGTCTTCTGCTGTTATTTCAGACACAAGTGTGTCTCTGTGAGCTTTCACACTAAATACACAGCAACTGAAAATGTAAGGCCAGACTCTAATCATGTTTTTAACCATACATTGGCATAGGGCAGATTCCACTCTCCTTTGTGCCTTCACTCTGAAGCATGCAATGTGTGTGGCTACATACTCAACACTGGCAGGCAACAGTCCCCTCAGTAAATGTAAAAGCTTGACCTATCTGAGTACCAACAGAGCAGCAGATGAGCCAAATCTACACCAAATCTGAATCCATTTCTCTCTCCAGAAATTTTAAAAGCAAAGAACCTCCATGATGGACTCTAACACATGAAAGAGAAGGAGCCCAGGGATTACATTTCTCCAGAACTCCTATGGGCAGGGAAGGCGAGGGTGGACAAAACAGTGGACAGCGGTATGGCAGCTTTCCCTCTACAGAAAGTTATATGGAACAGTTGGAAGGTTAGCCCTGACTAACTTAGTCTTCACAATAACACAGTTCCTCATAACAACAGGAATAAGGCTTTGGCTAGAGAGGGAAGGTACCTTCTTAAGGAGGTACCTGGAATGGGTTAAGGAAAGTTTTTGGAAGCCTGGGGGATGGGGGTATTTGGAACTCAAGGTCAGGATCTCCAAATTATCAAATCACTGTTTTTATCCTGGTACTACACTAATTGTATTTACAGTGAGAAGCCTCCGGACAAAACCCAACCCCCCCCAAAAAAAGCATACCATTTATTTTCCATGGCTAGGCAATACTGCATCTCTGCAATCTTGAAAAGTATCTCAGTGTTACACAACCTATCCATGTTTTACCTTAACTTGGATTTTAGCATATGTCAGGAATATATATGCACAAAATAGTATCCCTCAGAATGTGCTGGCTCTGACTCTTCTGCAGTTTGCTATGAAGATGAATTACACCACACAGTATAGCACCTGTATTTATTATCATCTAATTATCGTTAGGTTTTACTTTTTTTTTTTTCCCACTCAAGTTCTGTCCAACTGGAGAAATGCCAAATCATGTAAGCGACATATGGCTTTGCTTTTGAAATCACCCAGACAGAATTGCCAACTACTGAAAAATCTTTGCCTAAATAATTTTCAGTTTGAGAGACAATATTTTGCACCTTCAATTCCAGTGGGAAACACTGATATTTGTAGGTATGCAAATTGGTTTTGAAGAAAAAGGGCATATAATCAGATGTTGAATGATGTTACAGATTTTTCCTGTCATATTCTGTCTCCTCACAATGTGAAAAGAACAGTCAACAGTAAGATTAATGCTATGAAAATAGCTAAATTACTATTATCGTTAATAAAAGCAAAGTTCTATTTCCTTTTTGGTTTCACAAACTATGACTGCAGGAATCAGTAAATATTGCCTTTAGAATGCAAACATCCATTTCTTAATGCTCATGTGCAGAACTTCCATTTAATAATATTGCATCTTGTGTTTCTGGAAATTCAGTCTTTCAGCCAAATACAAACCATAGGTACTATGTTCCTTTAGTTGTTGGATAGGGAATGGATTCCCCTGCCAGCACCCTAAACAAGTCACACACAGTTACTAAACTGGGTGCAAACTATCCCTGACCATCTTCTTCTTATTTCTGGCAAAAACTTCTTGGGTTTTATTTCAGATGAATCCCCAAATCATCCTCTCAGCAGGAACACACCCTCTCACACATAAAATAAAATCACTTTAAATGAGCAAAACTTTGAGATCTGGAATATCCAAGAGCTCACGGGTATTCCTACTTCATACCTATATCCTTGAGTGATGATGATGATGATGCCTAGACTTCGCGAACGAAGATCTTGGGATAAGCCTGTGCAATGGATTTTTTAAGTGAGGCACAGGGTGCACAGAACTGGCCCCACTCCCTTTACTCCTGAGGCTCATCTTGCCACGGCCGAGCAGCTCGGACGGCGACAGAGAGTTCCTCCAGGATTCGAACCAGCATCCTCAGAGGAGGAGCCGGCTCCACAGGCGGGGGCCTACGCCACTCGGCCAACATGCCGCCGCATATCCTTGAGTATCTCCAGGAAAAAACAACTGTCTTAGTGAACCCAGGGGGAGCATGCCAGAACAGGGGATAAGATAAAATGAAAGCAGAGGATGCATATATTTAAGCATTCTACTTAAGGAATAACACATATGTGTAACATATCAGGAGTAAAGCTGTATGCTTCTAAGATTGGAGTACAGTAACCAGCTCTGGGTCCTTAGCAGAGACTGTCCTCACAACTCTGTCCTACCTTTTTTGAAGGTAGAATCTACCTTTATCAAGTCTGGAGTCTGACTTTTGTCCTTTGATTACTCTCTTGCTTGGAAAAGGATGAGAGGTGAATACACAATGACCCCTTTTCCTCTCAATAGGACACCCACAGTTTGAAGACAAGACATGGGAGCTCAGGAGACACATTCTGTCCTATGTTTCTTCATGAATTCACAGCTAGGGACACAAATGAGGAGTCTGAGGATTTCACACTGAAAACACATGAGAAAAGACAGAAAAATAAAACTAGATAGAGGTTCAACATGAAAGGCTATTATGAGAAAGTGAAGGTTTCTGGTTTGATTTCCTGTGTTTTTCTTTACTATGCTTAACTGTGAAATCATTATTGAATTCTCACTTTTATTATATAGTTTCTGTACACAGCTGTTCAAAGAGTCCTTTAAAATCTGTGGATGAAAGGAAATATCCATCTTCTTTTTAAGAACTATTAATGCTGAGTTATAAACAAAAGGTTTAAGCACATGTAAGTCTTGCTGAAATAGAGCAACACTGTCTAGTACTTTACAGGATTAAACCTGCAATTTGGGGTTTTAGAACTCCTATTCCATATCCTTTCCTTTCTCTTTTTAAATATATCTTGGTTACTGAGATCCTGCGTTTCTCAGATGAATTTCTCACATGAAACAACGAGTGACCTTCAGTCCCTGTGCAGTGATATATCAAGCATTAGCCTACACCAGCACAAGTTGTATCATCTTCCGACAGCAAACACCACTTGATATTGTAAGCAAAGAAATAATGGCACAGAGCTAAATAATCAGCATACACCTCAATACCTAAATGAAAAAGAAATGTTTGCTCTTTTTTCCTCCAAGACTGTTAACAAAACTGTTCTTACACACATTTTTTTCTTAAGTGTGTCATATAATTAAGCATTTTCATCCTGTAATTTACCAACGGATCATTTAGGCAATAAGGACTTATTTCCAGTATGCCTTATACTGTTTTTCTCTCTCTGTGATTCCTCTCAGTTCACTGAATTTACTAAAGGTTTAGAAATAGGAGTAGGTATTAGCAGAATCAGTGTTCAAGAATTTTGAATCAAATAATTTTGTAAGTAATGATATTTTTCAGGAGATAAGACTTTTTTAATATGCAAAAACTTTAGAAGTGCAGTCATTTCCTTCTGATAGCCAAAGTAATTTATACAGTAAAACTAACCAAGACTGTACTTGTAAAATTGTTCCATAATTTTGTCTTCTTAAGCAAATGCTTTGCATTTTAGGAACGTAGTGCAAATGTGGAAGTACTCACTGAAGGGATAAGCTACCCAACTGTGAGACATGGCAACACTAAGCAATATTAAACCAAATTATTTCTACTCTGAAATCATAAACACAAGATGAGGTCAGATGTTCTCTAGATCTGTAAGATTAGTTTATCAGATTGGGAATGGTGGAGATGCATAGCAAAGATAAAAATGCTCATTCAAATGTCTGTTGCTTATACAGCTTCTAAAAAACTGAATTTCATAACTTTTTTTAAACAGTCAATGGGATTGGACCGAGCAATCTCCAGAGGGCCCTTTCAAATTCAACTATTCTGTGATTCTCTGTGTTAACATGGGCTACTTTGTGGCAGTACAGTTTCTGCTGAGTGAGACCAACAATAAAAGATTACACCATACTTCTGTCTGATAGACATTCTTATTCAAAAAGAAGATATATAGAAAATAACAAGGACTTTGAGATACACATTATTTCCAGCAATAAGCCCTTAACATTCCCCTGCAAGAGGAAAAGAACAGATGTACTCTCCCAACCCTGACACAAGCCAACAGTGATAGGCACGATGGAGAACACAGAGAGCATGCTTTCCTGGTTTACCCTCCCACCATCCAGCTACCTTTTTACAGAATCACAGAATCCATTAGGTTGGAAAAGACCTCTGAGATCAAGTCCAACCTTTGACAGATCACCAGCTTGTCAACTAGCCCATGGCTCTAAGTGCCACATCTAGTCTTTCCTTAAACACCTCAAAGGATGGTGACTCACCACCTCCCTGGACAGCCCATTCCAATGTTTAACAATCCTTTCCACGAAGAAATTCCTCCTGATGTCCAACCTGCCCTGACACAGCTTAAGGCTCTCATCCCTTCACTTGCTACCTGGAAGAAGAGGCCAACCCCCACCTGGCTACAATCTCCTTTCAGGTAGCTGCAGAGAGTGGCAAGGTCTTCCAAGCCTCTTCTGGAAGTGGTGGGGGGAAAGGAGAAAACCGTTCACTGTTTTGCTGCCTATTTCTTTCCTGGTGGATCAAATATTAAGCTTTAATATTAAGCTCTGAAGTGTTCTCCTTCAGTCTGCAACTTCAAGCTTTTTGTGTGATAAAAAGCTTGTCTACTTCTTCCAACTGCATTATCTGATTATCTATCTACAAGTCCCATTAAACCCATATCTTTAGCACTACTTTGTGTTTTATGATCCCAAGTAACTCAGTCTTGTTAATAACACCTCTCAGCTTGCTCTCCAGCCTTTTTTCAAACTATTAATGAATATTTTGGACAGTAAGAATCCTCCTGCAAATCCATTTAGACTCCACTGATGACATCTCTCCACTGAGAGAACTAAGTATTTATTCATATTCTCAATTTCTGGTATTTCATTCATGTTATTTCATTATACCACAGAGCCTTTACAAGGAGCCTTATTAAAAACCTTTAGGAAACCCAGATGGATTACATTTTCATCCCCATTGCTAAGGGCTTTCCTTTACAAAAGATTTCCCCTGGAGCAAGCAAGTTGAAATGGTCCAGCACAGACCTCAGAGAGAGGTAACAATTAAACTGAGAGAATGTTTGGGTGCTCAGTGCTCAAGCCTGCAGACCCTGACCCTTCTCTGAACTGCACACAGAACTAACCCATACTTGCTACAAGCGCAGCAACTCTTTCACACAGTAATACTTTGGACTCTTCACAGGTTTGAGCTCCTGACTCTTCCTCAGTTCCCTGTATTTCTGCACTGTGCTTCTGCAGAGAAACCCTGCTCTTCAGGACAGTTTCTACCGAAGTGACCAGTGAAGACCTCTGATTTCTTTCATCTGCGGTTCCCTGAATAACAGCTGCAACATTCCCTGATTCACATTTGCCATCTTCCATTTCAATGAAAGATGCTTTGAAGGTCACACCATTTTTTTATCTACCTAAATTTAAGTGTGACCATAAAACTACATATTCCCAGAAAGGAAATTCAAGGTACATGTACTTAAAACACCTAAATTAACTATGATTTGGGTAGTATCACAAAAAGGCTGCGTTTACCACTATGTAAATTTGGACAAATAAAAAAGTTCAGTAATGTAGAACCTATTCATGCACTAAGACAGCTCATTTAAAAATCTATGTTTTGCATGCTCAGTGTTTTGCTGTTACACAGTGTCGAAGTACAGTCTCTGAATTTATAGCACAAAACCTGTCAGAGTTCAAGGTGTGTCCAGATGACACTCCTAGTGATACGGTTTAGTTTCAGGTAGTCTTGTGGGTAGCAGGGAATTGGAATTGTTCCTTATGGGTGTCTTCAAAATTGTGATATTCTATTATTCTCTGATTCCAATATTTACATACAACACTATTAAAGAAGATACTTGATTTCTCTTTATTCCTGTGAATTTTGCTCTACAACCCCGTGTCTTTGTGCATAAGCTATCCAATTATGGCAGGGTATTATCCTGTGTTTTCAAACAAAACAACATGAATATGACCAGAGTATTATTGGTTTATTCTTTCAGTATTCACCATGTCAGCTGAAAGGCAGCATCTCTGTATGACACCCTTCAGTTTGGCTTTTTCAGCTGATTTTAAAAACCCAGAAAATCCAAGTTTTTATTGCTCAAGTATTGAAGAAATTCAAATACTACCTTTAATTAAGAAAAGAAAACTTAGTCTATATTAGTTTTACTGAAGTAATTTCTGCTTCATTACTCATATTTATGACATTATGGAATATTATCAGTATGATAAATGGTTTTTATAGTGCTCATGGTTTCAAATGAAATTAATTTTAGAAGCTGCATCAAATTTCCTTCCTATTATTCCAAATCATGTCACTGCAGTACTTCAGATGACCCCTCGTGTGTTCTGTGTTTCCATGTGTGTAGGTCTGTTTTCAATGTTACAGGAAGTCTGATTTTCAATTATACAGCATTTGGTCTTTTCAGAAATGTACAGCCTCTTTTCTCATATATATCAATTTAAGTTACTGTTGAGGAGAAAGACACTGATATTAGAAGAAGTTGGGAAAGGATGCAATAACACATAGGAAGATGACTGAAAGTTCTTGTAAACAGCTTTGAAAGACCAAAATGTGTGTTTCTCAATCATGCCAGGCAGAAGGTTCTACTTAAAGCTCACTGAATAGCTTTCATAGAATCACACAATCATAGAATGGTTTGGGTTGGAAGAGACCTTAAAGATCATTTATTTCCAAGCCCCCTGTCATGGGCAAGGATACCTTCCACCAGACCAGGTTGCTCAGAGGTCCATCCAATCTGGTCTTGAACACTTCCAGGGATGGGGCATCAACAACTTCTCTGGACAGCCTGTTCCAGGGTCTCACCACCCTCATAGGAAAGAATTTCTTCCTGATATCTAATCTAAACCTTCTTTTTTCCAGTTTGAAGCCATTACCCCTTGTCCTTTCACTAAATAAATTATTAATTCAGAGCAGGAGAAAATATTTGAAACAATTTTCTAAAAAATCACAGGAAATAACAAAGTTTACACAAACCGTATTTGGCGATGATGTTTCTTATGGAGTTTCCATTTATGACAGACACACAAAGAAATCAAGAGAAGATAACAGGAAAAGTGATACAGTGTTAGTGACCCAAAAAAATAGCAAAAAAAGGCATCCTGGTTATTTAGCTTTTTAAAATCTAAGGATAAATATTTTGTATAAGAACCATGAGTACCAAATTCAAAAGTGAAGCAGTTTATGCTGTCTCTCTGCATAACCATAAAGAGGCAAGAAGGATGTGCTAGACAGTTCTGGATCGACAAAGAATCATAATCAAGGAATTACAGGATGTGAAAAGAGTTGAATATTCACGTTTTCAATCTGGTTGAGTAATAAGTTTATTCATGATGGCCCCATGGATGCTAGAATGACAGACAAGGAAGAGAGTAAGGTGAGGCTAAAGAAAGTGCAAGCTGTAAAACACCCAGTTAGACAGGTAGATCTGAGACCTCTTAAACATAGCTGATCTGTACCCAATTCCCTGCAAATTGTCAACAAAGTTCTTTGCTTTATTGCGAGGTGCATCTCTGGAAGACTTGCCTGAGATGCTGAAGAAATAGTACATCAAGAGACATGAAGAAGAGTATGAAGGAAACTTTACTTCCTCTTGCTCTTTCCACCTAGTTCCAAAGCTCTGTTAAGCCTCATCAGCAGGTATAGAAAAAAATAATTCTCTGGTCCTCATAACAGTTATCTTAAATTCTCACCAGAAAAGAAGGAAGTTGACTGATTCAGTATCTCAGCTGGCATTAGACTCACAGAATTATATGACGAAAATATTCCAAGGACACTTACCCTGCAGTAAACCATTTATGCACTGCAGGCAAGAAATACAAATAAACAAAGTTGAGCCATGAGAGCACTACCTGCGTTTACTTCATTTGCTAGCTAATGCTCACAGATAGATTAAGGCACGTTAAGGAACATCTCATCTCAGAGAGGGGATACTGCCATAAAACTGACCTAGGAGTATTTACTGCAGAAAAGAAAGGGTAGAGGGGAAGGGATATCACATCCGTAGGGTATTCTAGTGCTCAAAGCAGAGCATTCTTCATGTGTATAGTCAGGTAGTAGATAAAGCTATCATGTCAAGACAATGACTGATACCTTCTTCGCTCTCCTGATTTGAGAAAAAATGAACATTTAGTCAACGAATTTCTGAAAACCAAATTTCAATGTTTCACAAAAGGGAGGAACAGCACTGCCTGAACAAACTTCTATGGACTGCCTATCCCAAGACATCAAATTAGAAAAACCACATGGTCTTTAAATCTCAGATGAAGTAAAAAATTCCCCTATTCTTTCTTCCCAGTGATGATGCACAATTGATCTGCAGTACACTACCAGATTAAGTACGGCTTTTATAATAAGAACAAGTTCATAGGAAAATCCAATTAAATCTGTGGGAATTACTACAGTGATTTCAGCAATCTTTGGATAAGAATTCATCTTGCAACATCAATGCTTTAACTGGCAACAGTTTGGTCACCATGGAAAAGGTTATTAACATGTTATTAATAATGTTATTAATAACATGTTAACATGTTATTAACTGTATTTTCTAGTCATGACAGCATAAATAAATTCTGTGTATGAGACCTCCAAATACCTTGATTAATCTTGCCTTACTGCAGATCTAGTCCCTGCTCACTGATGTCATGAAGGTTTTCATTAGGGCCTGAGTGTTTCAGACAGAGAGGGGGACAATGAATTGACATTCACTATGAAGGACGGTTGGGCTGAGATTAACAAACTACTCTAAGACACCTGGTTGAACAACAACAAAAGGATTGTTCAAAGCCTAACCAAGCAGTGACAAAACCATTTGGGGATCCCACAGCGCAAAACTGATTCCAGTGAGAGGTGCATTACCAGAACTAGGGGCTTGAATTCCAGTCATGCGCATAATTTATCTGCCTCCTATAGGTGACTTTAATGGTACTGTAACCTTCCAATGACAGAAAAATACACAAAATTAGACTAAATGCATGACAAAGGGGTTAGCCAAATCTTGACAAATTCAAGTGTCACTTCCTTCCCAATCACATGGGTGGTGGCCCTAAAATAAAAATGCTAGCAAGTCTAAAGTCCCCTATGCAAGACAAAATTGGTGAGGGTAACATTGGTGACTAGTCTGGATAGCAGCCTAGTCTCATCCATGCAGCACAGCAGTGGGATGTAGAGGGGTATTATTGTTAGTTCCCACCCATGCATCAGTTCTGAAACTCCCACTAGTAAACACGACTCAGGAAGACTCTTCCCCACCAACGTTCACATTACATAAAGGCTTTGATTACATCAAAATGAGAACAGTAACATTTTCCCCCTGCACCTCAGACTTACAGATTTTCATGAACAGAATAAACTCCCTTTGATTTGTTTTTGGTTCTGTGGGTTTTTTTTAATTTTTGTTCACATTTTCTGCCACTGAATCACTAAAAAGTCAAGGAAAGACAGAGAATCACTTTCCAGAGCAGTGCCCTGGGGTGCTGGTTCCTCAGTGAGAAGGACGGATGTGCGCTTCTGGTTTGCTTTTGCAAAGCTGGTACACTGGTTTGACGTTGCCAGTAGGCACATCTTGCAGGGCTGCATGTAACACCTGCGTCTCCACCGAGCTCTGCATCCAAGGCATGTATGAGCACGTCACTCCTTGCACAGAAGAGGGAGATGAGGGTGGCACAAGCAGCCAAGCTGGTGGGTCCAACTGCAGCACAGAGCAACCACTAAGAAGCACGCCTAAGCACCTGAGCGCCTGTTTGGAGAAGGCAGGCCCATGCCATTTAGGCAGTGATTCCCTCACAATTTATTTCTTCCTTTAATGAACATCATCAAACACAGACAGGTTTTTGTTTTAGAAAGATTCCTCCTGTCATGTGGGAAAGGTTAAGGAAAAGAGAGTGTCAGAAGAGTACAAGAGGGTGAGTAAAGAGAGAAAAAAGGGCAAAAACAGAGAGCCAAGGATTTGTCCTATTCTTTGTCCTCAAGTGATTTTTCTTTTGGTTGGCTGGTTTGGGTATTTTTAAAAAGCTTGTGTGCACACGTAAGTGCATTAGCACTTACACACCCTAACTTGTATCAGCTCACCATTATGCCAGGTGTTGTACCCATACATAAGGGTACCCATAAATTCCCTGGTCTAAAAGCTCACTGCTGAATCAAGCAAGACAAGACAGAAAATACATGCGTTTTAAAGAAATATTTTCACCTCCACTCTTCAGACAGGGAAAAAAATAGAAAATAAAAAGATTTGATCAGGGTAAAGATTACCAGAAAAGAAATGCAAACCCACTGAATCCCTGAATCTACATCTGCCCCTCTCATGACCAGAGGAGGGCATGCACACTGGTCACTTCCATAGTGCTATTTTTGCTGCCTAGCCATTTTCTTCTATCACCCCAAAACTGATAATTTTTTCAGAGGTACATTGTTTTCATCTGGTGTATTTGTTTCTGTTTGTAACCACTGGTGCAACTAATAACATCATCCCCATTAAAAATTTTTAATTTTTTTTTTTAAATTTTTAAAAAGTAGCAAATTGTCAACAGTAACAGACTCCAAAAGGACTCAGAATGGTGGAACTGAGTGCATTTCTACAAAACAAACATATTTTTAGTAAAGAATTCCAGTTCACTGATGAAAAAAGAATATAAGGCAATAGGGGAGAGGTAAGACAAAGATTCAGGTTACAGTAAGTGTTTAAAGATGATAATTAGCACAATGTAGACAGAAAATCAAACAGCAGACTTGCAATAGAGCAGGGAATGAACACTGCCTTTTCTTCCTGTTTTACTACAGATTGTCTCTCTGATGCTCTGCCATGTGAAAGGAACACACTCACTGATTTCATCTGCAGGATTTTGCTTCCTTGATACGATGCATTATGTACCATAAAGTGTTTGACATATAGATGTGATACCTGGAAATCTAAAAACAAGCACAAGTAATCACAGTGGGTCAAGCAAAGATTCATTTGGCCAAATATCCCAATTTTAAGCAGATGTTGAGCAGAAGAGCATAGAACAGGAAAATATGGCACTTCTCTTACTACATCTTTGCAGCTTCCATCAATCAGCTCTGTATCATCTTCTCTGAGTAAAGATTTTAAAGAATTTACTGACTAGCCATCAGTTCATCTATGCTTCAGGACTTTTGAACTGTTCTTTTTTTTCTTGTTTCTGCAACATTCTGTGACACTAATATCACAACTTAATGATGGCCTGTGTGCAAAAATCTCTTTTAATTTTTATCATCTCACTGATCATTTTATTGTGTCCCAATTTTCCACAGTATGAGAAACAGTGTAGAAACATGTTTACCACTATACACCACTTAGACTGTACAGACCTCTGTCATACCACTCCCTCAGGTGTATTTTTCTCCAAACCGAAGTGTCCAGGACCTTATTTAATGTCTCCTGATCTCACACCTCTTTCTATTCTAGTTCTTCTTCGTTGTGTCTTCTCTAAGCCTAGAGCATTTTATGATAGTATCTGTATTATAACATCAGTTTTCAAGATACGATAATATAATTAAGTTCAAGGAAGCACACGGAACATAACACGATAATGGAACTCGTATTTTGTACGCAATTGTTTTGTCAGTTTTAAATTGAGTTTTAAGAAGCAACAAAGTTTTTTAGCTAACATTTCTCCCGAAGTGGACAAATATGAGATCAATTTTTGTATAAAAAATTTAGAAGCCATAGATTGGGAAGTTCCAATCTGCTACTCTTCCATATGAAGCTATCAGTCCCTTCTGTGAAAGAACATACAAGCTGTTTTTAAAGCTCACATCAGTGGCTCTGATGAGCTGGACCAAAGTACAGACTTTCACAATACACAGATATATAATTCCAGCTAAGAAATCCTACACAGGAATAGAGAAAATTGCTTTCAACTCTTCCATGCCCTGCTTAGCACACATCTGCAAGAAATACCAGAGAACATATCACAGATGATCTCAGCTTTTCTATGGTAAATAAGGACAACAGAAGTCCCTCAGAAAGCTTAGTCCCAAACAGTATGAAGTGTATGCAACTGAAGTTACACACTGAAACAAGCAGGAAGCCAATACTGACTGTTCAGTCAGTAATAATAATGCATCAAATAGAGGATGCATCTTAACTGTGCCTTCATACTACAGATTCTATAGTTAAGGCTTTAAAATTTCACAGTATGAAAAGATATTAACAGTCATGCCTTGGTTACTAGTCTAGAAGGTCTTCAGGATATGGTATTTATTTAGGAAGAAAACTACTTCTGAGGATAGCCTCATGGGAGATTCAGTACATCTCTTCCTGAGCTTCCCGAGGGGACGGCAGTCAGACAACCTCACTTCAGCATCCTGCAGTGCCAACACAAACAACACAATGCAGGACATTCACTCAGGACAAGCAGACAGCCACTGTCAGTGTATCATTAGGCTGCCACGGGAAGAAAAGGCTTCATAGAGACATTAGTATTCCCACCACTGAATCCAAGGAAAACCATCTTTTCACTGCACATTTTTATATCTGTATTACTCAATACCAGAGGGAAACCCTTTCCAAGGCTTTCTTTTCCCCAACTTCCAGCACACAAACCCAGGTCTTGTCTTTAAGAAATAGGCCTGAGGCCATCCTATTTATAGACACCCTAGCCTTGAGCAAAATATACAGTATGTCAATTCAGTTAATAAACCCAGCACCATAGACAGCTTGCTCCAGCACAATATCTATAATCAGCTCACCGTGTCTCTGGTATTTAATAAATCCATTTAATATGAACATAGCACCTAACTACTTTAAGTTGTCAAGGTTTGTGATTTCACAGATAAAGTGAAAAGAACTTAAAAAACATGAATTATTTATCCATGTTTCACTTCCATGGTATCAAGTGACACAACTTAGAAGCCCAAATTTCTCAAAATTTTTCGGGAAATTATACATATACAGGTAAGTATAAACAAATCCATAAATCTGCATTTTGTTTGGCAAAATACATTTTTACATTTCATTCAGGTTTTTCATTGGGTCTTGCTTGAATGAGCATCTCTGCTTACAGCTGCCCTAAAAATCAATCACGTTCCCTGGAGAACTGAAACAAAAAAAGCTTTCACGGTCTTAAGAACCCTCTCTTTGTGAACACAGTCAAATTTGTTGGCAACAAACAGGTGGAGACGGAAGCCATTGTGCAGGAGAAAAACTAGGACATAGCTGCCATCACAAAAACAGGATGGGATGATTTGCACAACTTGAGTGCTGCAACCCATGGCTATAAACACTTTAGAAGGAACAGGCAAGGAAGGAGAGGCAGTGGAGTAGTCCTGTATGTTACGTGCCTGGAGCTCAATGATGGTGATGATTGGGTTGAGTGTTTGTGGGTGAGAGTCAGGGAAAGGCTAACAAGGCAGATATGGTGAAGGGAGTCTGTTGTAGTCCACACAATCAGGATGAAGATGCAGATGAAATCTAAAAGCAATTGGGAGAAGTCTTACAATCACTAGCCTTTGTTCTTGTGGGAGTCTTCAACTTACCAGATGTCTGCTGGAAATGCAATATAGTGGAGAGGAAACAGTCTAGGAGGTTCCTGGAGTGTGTGGAAAAGGGTGACAGCAAGCAAAACTGCCCTGCTGGATCTGTCGTTCGTGAACAAGAGGGACTGGTGGGCGATGTGATGCTTGAAAGCCATCTTGGGCACAGTAAACACAAAATCAGAGGTTTTGGTTCTTGGAGAATGAAGGAGAGGTGCCAGCAGGACTGACACCTTTGACTTCTGGAGGGCAGACTTCTGGAGACCTGTTTAGGAAACTGGTTAACTGTATCTCTTGGGAAGCAGTCCTGAAGGGAAAAGCAGTCCAGTAAAGTTGGACATTCTTCAAAAGGGAAATCATAAAGGCACAGAAGCAGGCCATCCCCATGCACCAAGAGATGAGCCAGTGGGGAAGAAGACCAGCCTTACTGAACAGATATTTGGCTGGAAATGCAGAAAAAAAAAAGGAGAGTTTATGGTCTTTGGAAGAAGGGGCAGGCAACTCAGGAGAACTACAAGGATGTTGTGAGGTTATAGAGGGAGAAAATTAGAAGGGCCAAAGCCCAACTAGAACATAATCTGGCTATTGGCATAAAGGACAATAAAAAATTATTCTATGCATCAGCAACAAAAGGAGTGCTAAGGAGAATCTCCATGGTTTACTGGGTGCAGAGAGAAACATAATGACAAAGGATGAGGAAAAGAGTAAGGTACTAATGCCTTGTTTGCCTCAATCTCTACTAGTAAGACCAGTTGTGCCCAGGAAAAGCCCCTGAGCTGCAAGACAGGGATGGGAAGCAGAATAAAGCCCCCAGAATCCAAGGGGAAATGGTCAATAACCTGCTGCAGCACTTATACACACAAGCCTATGAGGTCAGAGGATATGGGGTACTACAAGCTTGGCAGTCTGACCTCAGAACCAGGGAAGATCACGGAGCAGATCATCATGCAACACATACAGAACAACGAGGGTGTCAGGCCCAGCCAGCACAGATTTAGGAATGACAGGTGCTGCTTGACTAATCTGACCTCCTTTCATGATAAGGTGGTCCACCTAGTGGATGAGGTAAAGGTTCAGGATGTCTGCTTGGACTTAGTAAAGTCATTGATACTGGCTCCCACAGCATTTTCCTGGACAAGCTGGCAGCCCACAGCTTTGACAGGTGTACTCCTCACTGGGTTAAAAACTGGTTGGATGGCCGGGCCAAGAGAATGGGTGGTGAATAGAGCAGCCAGACATCAGTGGTGCTCCCCAGGGCTCAGTACTGGGGCCAGTTCTGTTTAATATCTTCACCAATGATCTGGAAGAGGGGATGATCAAGTGCAGCCTCACTGAGTTTGCAGATGACACTAAGCTAGGTAGAAGTGTCGTTCTGCTCAGGACAGGAAGGCTTTGCAGAGGGATCTGGACAGGATCGATGGGTCAAGGCCAACAGTATGAGGGTCAACAACATGAATGGCTGGATTCTACACTTTGGTCCCAACAATCCCGCACAGCACTACAGCCTCAAGGAGTAGCCTCTGGACTGGGAAACTGCCCAGAGGAAAAGGAGCTGAGAGTGCTGATCAGCAGCTGGGTGAACATGAGCCAGCAGTGTGCCCAGGTGGCCAAGAAGGCCAGGGCATCCTGCCCTGTATCAGAAACAGTGTGGTCAGCAGGACCAGGCAGTGATTGCCCCCTGTACTCAGCAGAGGTGAGGTCATACTTTTATTGTGTTCCATTCTGGGCCACTCACTACACGAAAGACATTGAGGTGCTGGAGCAAGTCCAGAGAAGGGCAACAGAGTTGGTTAAGGCTCTGGAGCATAAGTCTTACAAGGAGCATCTGAGGGATCTGGGGTTGTTTAGCTTGGAGAAAAGAAGACTCAGGGATGAACTCATTGCTCTTTAGAACTAGTTAAGTTGCTGTCAGGGGTCCAAAGAAGTTTTTCCAGTGAAATGCATTAGAGCAAAACAGCTATAACCAGAGCAGCAAAGGGTGCGTTCTCCAGACATTTATCTATCCTGTTCATTAGCATCCATTCACCACCTCATATCTCAGCTCCTGAATGAAGAATTATTTTATCTGTTTTCATCTAGTGTTGAGAGACTTGGTTGAAAAGAGCTACAGAAAATTAATTCTGCTGTTACTGTCGCTAGTGTTATTAGTGTAAATATCATTACCATCATCATCTCTGTCTTAATAGTCCCCAGAAGTGGTTCTGGGTCCACACACGGACTCTGTGATGTCTGTAGCTTCCGTACAACCCTGAGTTGTTCCTAAAGTGCTGGGCAACCGGCAAAATACTGTGTCTGGCTTTCCTCCTGAACATCCCATACTTCAGAGGAATGAATGTTTGAAAATAATTAGTGTGAGGGGCAGAAAAAATGTAAGATACATCATGAGCATGGGCTATTATGTTTTTTCATATTTAAGTAGAAGCAGATGTAAGCTATGAGAGGCTAATGGGGCATTACTTAGGGAGTCTCAATGTTGCAAAACTAATGGAAACATTTTTCTTTCTAGCTCTAAAATACATTGTTAAAATGGAATTATATGGCATAAGAGGTGTAGTAGCATGGCATTTTCTCCTGACGTTTGAATTCCTAGTTATCCTTTCCTCAGAAATTGTGATTCACCTCTTCAGAGCTTTATTCCCTGTACCTATGTCAGCAGTATGTGAATGTCTTCACAGCTTCTTTTTTGTTTCTGCAAGTAGTAGGTTTGAGGGAGAAAGGATTATCTGGACTAGAAAAAGGCACCTTATTTTCCTTTTTCTCTCAGACAGAATGTGGCCAATCTCCATCCTATGCCTTCCTTTCTCTGCAAGGAGTGGAGTAGAAGTCAAATGGCAGTTTATTAGCACTCACTATGCCCACCACTGCCTCAGGCTGGGACATCTGCCAGAAACAGAAGCTTTAGGATTAAATGAGAGGAACACTGTTCACTGCAAGAAACCCATCCCTTTCTCAAGCTTGCAGATAGAAGATGACAGAATTGTTTAGGTTGGAAAAGACCTTTAAGATCATCAAGTATAACCATTAACCCAGAACTGCCAAGTCCACCACTAAACCACGTCTCCAAGTGCCACACATATGCACCTTTTAAAAACCTCCAGGGATAGTGACTCAATCATTTCCCTAAGCAGACTGTTCTGATGCTTTAAAGTATTTTGTGTGGAAGAAATTGTTCCTTAGAACCAATACGTAACTCTCTGAAGTCCATTGCCACTTGTCCTGTCACTTGTTACCAGGAAGAGAGAACTTCACCTTGCAACAACCTCCTCTCAAGTAGCCCCAGAAAGGGTAGAGCAGCACTACCACCAGATCTCCCAGGGGAATCCCTGCTGGCATGCTGTTCCAGACTCGTACAGAGAGACACATCCCTGCACCACCTTGACTGAATCTGCTTTTTTGCACAAAGGACCTGAGTGATTCTCCAACTGTTCAATGAAGAAAGCAGGGTTATTCTTGAAAGAACTAATTTCACTGATCTTTCTTAAGGAAGGCATTGCTCTCTTCATGTGGCATTTCCCTGACCACCTGAAGAAGAAAAATGAAATATTTCCATAAAGGGCAATAAGTGAGAACTATCTTGGGCATGACTTACATACCTAGTAGCCATTTACACACAGGTTTACCAAAACCCTTGGTTAATTATTTACCCCAACTTGTTCTGCTATCCCACTAACAATTTCCTTTCTTATTAAAGAGGTGTACTCATACCAAGCACTCTGACTAGTAACAGGCAGGTCTGGATATCTTCATAAATATTAAGGCTGACAGATGCGGCCATCAGATTTTTACTCATTATTATAAACAGTCTGGGAAAAAAGGGCAGACTTTATAGATTTTCCTTTCCTTTGGCTGCCAGCCATCAGCTACTGTCTTCACACACAACTAACTGAAGTCACAACACTGTCATAGCCCTCATCCTTCAGAGAGTAAAGAAAACTGCACAAGGTAAGAGCTAGTGAGAGGCTAAAACCTTGGGGATTACAGCAGCAACAATACAGTGAGAACACAGACAGGATTTCATTACAAGATCTAATACAGTATACAATACACAATCGATATTGCCACTAAGATTTATCCTGGTTCAACAAAGTACCTAATTCAGTTAAGTACACATCAATGTACTGAATTAGCCCTTGTTTGTATCCTCAGCACAGCAGCTGCTTTCAGCAACACTGGCTATGACACCACTTTCTGTCAAAAAAAGAAGTAAAAATAGCACCAAATAGGAAGCGCCATGAGATGAAATCTGGGGAGTCTGACACTTCTTATGAGACTCACAGGCTACTCTTCCATGGCTTGTTAGGCCACAACAAAAACAAGTAAAAACATTTTGCTGAGTAGGAACAGATAAAGTCATGTTTAACTCTAACCATCAGCCAGGTCTCTTTATATCTTCTCATGCCCCAGCTTGCACCCCTGCAAACTAGGGTAGGGAGGCTGTGAATCCCAGAAAACTGCAATTTACCCATTTTGTTTGGTTGGTTTGTTTTGTGTTTGTTTTGACCAAGAAGCAGAATTTATCTGACAGAGAAGTCACTGGAAAAAAGTCATTGATGTAATATCACCACTTTTGTCCCAGTGAATATATTCCTATTCCTGCGATTAATAACTAGGCCTACAGGAAATACAGTAATCTAATTCCCACTTGTTAGAAACCTACAAGGCATCATACTAAGGTCATTTAAAAGAGGGTTTGAAGACTGTTTTGGTTTTTTGAGAAATAAAAACAATCCTCAAAGGCATATGGAATTCAATAATGCCATAAGAAGCCATTGATTGTAAAACAACTTCATTAAAACTTTGTTTGCTTCAAGGTTAACCACTAAGAAATAGACTCTATCTAGTGAATTACATTATAATATACTTACTTGGTGACTATAGTTGGCAATCCTTTACATCACTTTTCAGTTGTTTTACACTGCAACTCTTTCCTACTTCAGTTAAATGACTTATTTAAAACAAACACTAAGATGTTAAAAATTCACATAATTAAAATTGTAAACCTCACAGAGCAAACAATATTTAATAAGAAGCAATTTCTTTTGAATGAAACATTTTTAATACTTGCAAAAAAATTTATGTTGGCAGAATTTTGATATCAGTAGACCTCTAGTGGCTATTACAGTAATTGATGATTATATTACTCCTTTAAAAAACAAACATACTCTTTGGAAAATGGGAAAACCTTCACAATAGCAAAACCACAGCAAAATGTTATTAGAGTTATTAACCCATAAAAAAATGCCTTATTTCACAATTGTTATTCAACAAACACACAGAGGCCCTGTTCTTACTGGTTTTAATAAAATCACACAGCTAATTACCTTTGCAAATTTAGTCATCAAAACACAAACCTGAATCAGCACTGGATGTTTTAAAATTTTCTGAGATTAACCCATAAATACTTGCCAAACACTCTGAGGGAGCTATTTACAGGTCGAGTCTTAAAAGGGACAGGAAAGCACTTCCCTGCTTCCCAGATGGCGCACATACCCTCGCCCTGCCCACACACCATCTCTTTGCATCCTGCTTGCTGCAGGGAAACACCTCAGACCTAGAAGTCAGAAATAGCCTGCAGAGAGCCTGGGACAGTCCTCAGTCTGGACTCGGAGATGTGAGACAAGAGAACACTGTCACATGGTGCTGCTAGCCATGACTCTAGGCTAGTCATACGTAGAGCCAGCCGCTGTCGGTATTTGGTAAAATATCCATTTTAATGATCTTTCATTCATTTTGGCTAAATTGTCACATTTCAGTGCCTATCTACAAGTGTAAAATAGACAGGATCCCCTGAAGTGATTTAGCAAAGGAACCAGTAAAGGGCAAACCTTGATGACCTTTGAAAAAATCAGTCTACATTAGCTTAATGCTATCTCAAAGACACAGATTTGATGTCTAAATAAGGGACAGTCGACCCTGAAGTTGAAGCCTTTGCTTATTTAATTTGCTTATTTAAAGTTTTTGTCATGACATTACATTTCCCTAAATTATCTGAAATTTAGTACAGGAGCCTGGATATACATTTACAATTTTTATCTTTCCCATACTCCTCAGTATGAAAGGGTCAGACTTGCCACAAAATAGCAAAAGGCAAAGAAGAAAATCTTGTATGAACACATCTGAATAGTAGCCATCTTATCCTTGCCCATGTGACTAGTTACAAGGCTTTTGTGACATTTAGGACTAAAAAACACTTCATGCCTTTTACAGATGGTATTAACTATGTATTTCTCTGAGGGAATCCAAAGGGAATCAAGGGGGTTTATCTCCTAAGGAAATAGACTCAGATAGTATTAGTAAGAAAGCAGTATGAAAATGAAATTCTCATTGCCTGAGGGCCTCCCACTTGCCCATTTCAGAGGCTCCACTTTGGTTAGTTTGTGCATACTATTTTTTTCAGATATACTGCAGATTTAGAGTAGCTATCTTCCTCACATAGTGCTGCATCTTCACAGAACTACTAAATCCAAAGAAATCTGCTCAAAGTCAAAATTGTTCAACAGGTTTTTGTGTGACCTCCTTCATATCCTGGTGTCAAAAAAAAATGATAAATCATATCTACAATCAGAAAAGTCGATTCTTATTTAAAAGACAATCATGTCCATCTATGCATGAAATCTACTGCCTTCTGATGGACCTTTGTGCCAAGGTGATTTTCACAACTTAAAATGGTTACAAAAATGTAACTGCACCAGAAGTAGGTTTAGAATCCAAGCAGTTTCTAGAAAATATTTTCTATTTATAACCTTACACATACTGTCTACACTAAGAGAGAAAACAAAATACTCTCAAAAAGTTGAACCTTTCACATGGTGCAGGATTTTTAAAAAGAATTAAAGGCCTACATGATTAAAGGGAGATTACCTGAATGAAAGAAACAGTGTGAAAATGAGTCCAAAGAGATGAGCACACACGGGAAATGCAGTGATGTAAAACCTGTGTGCTGGTGCAAAAATCGCTCCCCTCGAGGAATACCTTCCAGCATACACTCATTGAAGCAATTCTTGACTTATTATCATAGGCTGTGCAGTTCTTAAAGAACAAGTTTAAAACATTTTGCAGCTAAGCATTCATACTTTTAACAAGTTCAGCAGATGACCTTTTGGCAGTCCATTTCCAATAGTTGTCTATTCAGACAGGATGATGGCTATTCATTGTGAAATCAACTCTGTGCCTAAGGGTGTTGCCAAACTTGTTAATAAGTTCAGCTGAGCAACGTGGATAACACTGGAAGCGATATTCTGCAGAATCTTTCTGCCATGTGCCAGCAGAGCACATGGCCATGGCAAGGTTGGCAGAGCAATGCAAAGATTTTTTTTATTTTTATTTTTTTTTTAGTACAAAAGGAGTCGTGGGTGATTGTGTTAATTTATTTACAAAGATTCTTTGTATTGCTAAGCAAACAGCTACAAATTGGAAACTGAAAAGGATGTTAGGAAAGACTATGGGAGTCGTTCCTGTTCAGTCTAGAGAAAGGAAGACTGAGATGGGATCTCATCAGTACACACAGATATCTCAAAGGTGGATGGTGCCAAACTCATTTTGGTGGTGCCCAGCAACAGGATAAGGAACAATGGCCATAAACCAAAACATGAGAAGTTCCACCTTAACATGAGGAAGAACTTCTTTAAATTGAAGGTGGCCATGCACTGGAACAGCTGCCCAGGGAGGTCATGGAGTCTCCCTCTCTGGAGACATTCAAAACCCACCTGGACGTGTTCTTTTGTAACCTGCTGTAGATGACTCTGCCTTGGCAGGGGGCTTGGACTAGCTGATCTCCAGATGCCCCTTCCAACCTTAACTATTCTGTGATTTCCAGCACCCTTCTCAGAATACCATGGAAGTGAACCATTTATTATGCTTTAATCTCTATTAAAACAGTATGTTCCTTTCTCCTCTGAAACTAGCAAGTACACTGTACATAAATGAGAGGTGCTTATAGCTTAGAGGATTCTTGACACATCCTGCCAAGACAAACATCCATTCAATTAGCTAAAGTTCCTGCTTCTTACCCTGCTCCTCCACAGATTTCTCCAAAGCTCAGGAGAGACAGCCTTCCTGGACAATCTTCAGGTCTTCCTGTATGTTCCTGATTACAGTCTCTTTGGAAACAGAGCAGTGAGAACTTCTACCATAGGGAATAGTTTCATTTAACTGTGCGACTAAGCACACAAGTGCCTCCACCTCAGTGTGAAATCAATATGAAGTGGCAAATTCAATGGAAAGGGATTAAGCTTGAGACCTCTTCCTTATGTGTTTGAATTAGTCCTGAAACGGAAGGGTCAGAGTGCGAGCAGCTTCCATTTGAGTGCTAATAATGAAAAGCTGTGTGTTTGAGGCATTTTCTGTACTCAGCTGATCCTGAGGAGACTCCAACCCAATGCAGACTCTGCAGCAGACTGAAGATCTAGAATCAGAGTAACTCATGAAACTATCCACTAATGTTTCTGCTACCAAATTCCTATGCATTTTGAAGGGTTCATCGATAATTTTCAACTCAGTTAAAACTCATTTATGCTAAAGATACACATGTGCAATCCATGAGGCACCAACACTATCTAGTAAAGATCTTGAACCTGCATTTAAACTTAAACATCACACACATTTAATATTTTTAAACAAGGACTTTAAAGGATTCACTGATTATCATGTTTAAAGCAAAGAACAAAGGAACTCGCTGGCTTTTTATGGATTTGACAAAGCTTGCTTGCATCAGATCTACATAGGTATAAGGAGAAACCCAAAAGCAAGGCCTCAGCCTTGCCTTGAAAACATTAGCATCTCACAGCTTCCCCATGGCCTTTTCTGTAATTATGTCAGGCAGTCAGTGAGCTCTCACCAGAGAGAAAGCTTCTAGTCTATCCTTCCTGCACAAATGTGTCACCAAAAGTGCCTGTCACACTTCAGGCTGAGCTGAGCTGTAAGTAGGCAGGAAAAAAAAAAAGGCTCCTACTTTGGATACCTTTGGCCAATCCATATGTTCTACTCATTCTTATATTTGGCATGTTTAGGGAATCTAATTTAGAGTAGTAAAGACTATCTCATGAGGTGTAGGTGGATCTTAAAATATCCTCCAGATTTCTGGCTTAGTGTAAAAGCTGTTCCTCTTTAATATCAAAGAAGGGGATTTGTTGAAAGAGACAAAAATATACATAGCCAGGGCTGAATCAACCTGAACAACCAGGGGAAAAAACAAACAAACAGTTTTCAATGTTTGGGGCCTAAAACATCCTTTCCTTTCAAAAACTGGTCACATTTCATTAAAGTGTAGTTCAGATTTAAAGTGGAATTTTTTTCCACAAATTCTACAGCTCCTTCCCATCAGAGCTTGTAGTTGCCAAAAATCTGCCATCATCTCTGTTCACTCTCATGAAAGGAAAATGATAGTAACATTCTCCCTTTCTTTACCCATTCACTAGAGTTCCTGGACATACTACTTACAGCCATCAATAAATTCCAGCATCACAAAATTAGGAACTCAATTTATTAGACCACATTGTTTGGATTACTTTGTTTTCTTTATTTCACAGTCTGCAAGATATGTTCTGGCCTTCAGTCATATTGTTTTCAAATTCTGATACCTCCAGCTTCTAATTAATATATATATTGCCATGATACAAGGTAATAGATATTCTTCTTTTGTCCAAGTCCCTTCTTCTGACAGAAGAACCATCTTCTGCCCTTGACTCATTTCCCCAGCTCTACTACCCTTTTGATTTAACCAGGAAGATGGGAGAATAACCCTTCTGAGCTGTGCTATCTCTGATAATAGCTCTAAACCTTCTGGATTAATGATGCCCTGAGTCACTGGAAAAGGCTGTCACTCTGGTATGAATGAGTACCTTTAACAAAGACGGTAATAATCCTCCAAATGCTCCCAATTAAAAATGCATCCTTTAGTACTACCACTTCAAATAATAAAAGTACTGAATCAGACCTTCTGTTTAAATGCACAGGCAAAAACTCTCAGATTGCTTTGAAAATATACTCCACATGCAGCGGGTGGGTGGAAGAGGTGACAGCATCTCTTTCGGCACGCAGACAACATAATGAGGCACGTCACTTACGCTGTGTTACTGACTTGCTGGTATTCCAAAACACATTCTGTTGTACTGAAATCATTCAGGTGTTTACCACAAACATCTGTGTGTTTCTTCACCATTTGAAGATGAAAATGGGTAGCAGGTGGACATCAGCAGGTTTGCTTTGGACTTATAAACTCTGACTAATAAAGTTAAAATCAAATTTTTCATGCTTACAGGGATGCACTGACAACTATCAACTATCACAGAAATCAATATTGCAGACAGAAAATAATAGCTCTTTAAAAAAAGGTCAGAACCTCATCTACTATAAACCAGTGTAGGCCCACTGAGAATATGATGCAAGACATTCAAATTTGCCTGCACTGATGTTTTCCTTTCACAAATTGGCAAGTAATAACGTTTAAAGAGCTTCTTTGGGGAGTGACTAGAAGAGAACTAGAAGCAAACTTTCACCCAGAGCAGTTATTTCAAAAGCACAAATGGCAGAAGAGTCCGCTCTCTCTCTCTCCTGTTACCTCTCTGCAGGAGCCAGAGGTCTAACTACCACCTATTCCTCTGCGAAGCCCATCACTACCGACTCTCTTCCTGTCTGTCAGACGACGCTGTGGAAAACTGCTTTCCCTTGCTGCTAAAACTGACTTTCTCATCTCATACTCAGAACCCAAGCCAGAAACCAGCATTAAGACAGCTTACCTTTCCATTTGCTCTACACCAGTCCATTGACATGAAAGTACATGTCTTTCAAACACCAGCACCCCTTCTTTTACTACCATTCTCTCCCATGACACAGTTGCAGCTGGCAAACAAGCAAAGATGAAGTACTGACAAGAAGTATTTCATAATTCCTTACACTGAGAACCAAGGATTATTATGAAAACTGTTTCTCTCCTGCCAAAATCCACACATTAGAGACAAAAAAAGCCTCAGCACTCTTCCCTAATAACTACATTAACTTGTGAAAAAATTATTCACCTGACACAAACGCACACAGCTTTTTACTCCACAATTCATTTCTTTCTCAAACTGTCTTGATGTTTACATGATAGCATGAAAAAAACTTTTAACAACAAAGGCAGACAAAGGCAAGGTTGTAGGAGGAAGGAAGCATCTCCTGATCATCTTCCAGTAACAAGAACATTCAGCTTTAAATCATTCAAACCACTCTTCAATTTTAGGACCTTTCAAGGTGCTATCTTATAGGTTGCCCAAACAGGCATAGCACAAAAAAAATGTTCCCCCTGCAATGATCCAGATATCTCCTTTCTTTGTTGAAAGAGGCCTTATAAGCTGCACTGCACGAGTTCTCACTTGGATCAGTGCAATCACAGAAATAAAGGGTGTTTTGTGGTGGAAGGGATCTTCAAGATCAACCTAGTTTCAGTCCTTGGCATGGGCAGGGACACCTTCCCCAAACCAAGCTGCTCAAAGCCCCATTCAACCTGGCCCTGAACACTTCCAGGAACGGGGCATTAACAACTTCCCTGGATAATCTATTCCAGTGCCTCGCCACCTTCAGCATAAAAGTCTTCCTTGTGTCCAATTCAAAATCTACCCTCTTTCAGTTTAAAACTGTTATCCCTTGCTCTGTCACTACAGACCTTGGAAAAGAAGTGTCCCTCTCTTTTTCCTGTAAGCCTTCTTTATATATTGAAATGCTTCATTAAGACCTCTCCAGAGGCTTCTCTTCTCCACACTTAACAACACCAACTCTCTGCCTGTCCTCACTGCAGAGTTGTTCCATCCCTCTGACAATACCTGTGGCTTCCTCTGGACCCATTCTAGCAAGTACACATGTCTTTCTTGTACTGAGGATGCCAGAGCTGGACATAGCACTGCAGGTGGGTTGTCACAAAAGCAGAATAGAGGGGGAATCGCTGCTCTGGTTGGATTTAGCCTTCACAAAATTGCCTCTTTAGAAATTCAGGCCCATGGTATTTCTGAGTATCATCTGATTAGTAACAGATTTCCATGCCATAAAGCTGTAACTCTCTTCAGTGAGATCAGTTCACTTTATTTAGAAATAGATAAATATGTGTGTGTGTGATAAAAGAATTATAAATTTATATTTATACAGATTAATAAATATGGTTATAAAACCTACAAATAGAAAATCTAATCATAGTAACAGATATGTCCATGTAAACTTCAGTTATATTTGTTCTTGTTCCATATTGTGTAACAAAATATAAAACAGGGCCAACATACAACTCAGTACTAACCTTACTTTTAGTAAATGCTGCTGAAAAAATAACCTTGGCATGTTCAATCTCAGCTACGCCCTAAGCAACTTTCCTAATCCTGTACTCCCTGGATTTTTCTTCAGAAGTGATTTCTGTTCACATCCGTGCTTACAGACAGGGAGAAACAAATAGAAAGGCATCCACCATGTACTCACATAGAAAAGCAGAACAAATAAAATTTTCCTGCCTTGAACGTGCTGAAGGGGGACAGTTTTCACTCTGACCAGAAATTATGGAGTAGTCATGAGAGCAGTTATCTCCTAATTTTTTCATTCAGGTTCAAAGTGTAGGTAATTGCAGCATTCCCAAGAGTGCGCCAGATTTCTTCCTGACCCACAAGACATGAATATGTCTAAAAAACTCCTTATTATTCAGAGAAAATAATTCTGCAAGGCAGAAGGAGTTTAAAAACCAAATACTTATTTCTCTTCTGTCTTCATACACACTAAAAGAACCACAGATAACGGTATTGCTGGCATCTGCTCTCTCCTTTATATGTGTGCACTTACGATCAGTTAGGCTTGGGGGCTTTCAGGCCAGTCTGCTCATGCTCAGGAAAATCACAGGTAACACAGGGTCCTACAACCTACTTCAGCTAAGAAGGTGCTATTGACCTACTACAGCATCCTTGTTTGGTGGGCAACATGCATGATTTGGGACATCTCTGTTGTCAAGGACTCAAGGAAAAATCATGATACTGAGTCAGGGGAGGATTAGGTTAGATATGAGGAAAGGGTTTTTCACTTGGAGGGTGGTTGAGCACTGGAACCCAGGGAAGTGGTCACAGCACCAAGACTTGTCTGAGTTCAACAAGCATTTGGACAGTGCCCTCGGGCACATGGTGTGATTCTTGAAGTGTCCTGCATAAGGCCAGGAGTTGGACTCAATGATCCTGATGGGTGCCTTCCAACTCTGCATATTTGATGAACCGTACTACTCAAAACCAGGCATTACGCTGGAAGGGACTTCAAGAAACAGAAAACACAAATAGGCTCCCACTACCCACCCAAGTAAATTACCCATGCAGTAGCAGTTCTTCATAAAAGAATCTGTTCCGTGTGGTTATGGAGGTGTGAGAGCTGCCTGCAAAAGGCTAGAAGGCTAGGAGCATAAGCAGTGTCCTAGGTGGTGAAGAATTATTTCTCAGAAAAATAGTAGGTTTGCCATGTTTACCCTTTCCTTTGAAAAGCTGCATTTACACAAGTTTTTATGAAAATCAACACTTTAAACCAGAGATAATTAAGTTCAAGAATCACCATGGAACACACTTTCTGAAATTATTATGAAAAACTTGGCCAGGCTGCCATTTCACTCTTTAAAATCTACTTGTGTCACATGCCTTTTAATGCTGTCACCACCATTTCCTCAACTCCTTGAGAAAGAAAATGCTTTAGGCCCCTTTTTCTTTCCAATGAGTGAATGGAAGCACACTGCTAAAAAACTTATTCAGAGAAGGGAAAAGTATTTGTCCTTGCTAACAGGCTTTACAACATCCATTCTTTTATTTAAAATAGGACATACTGCAGAAGATAAGTGCAACTCTGAGTCTATGACTACAGATATACAGGAATAGCCAGGGATTATAGCCTGCTCCAGGAATCTAAGATGAACAGCTCCTAGAGAGCACACGTAACTAGTACAGAACTGCAGAAATGTAGCAGAAAGAAGAAATGAAGACACAGGAACATACACAGCTTGGCTAACTCACTGAATCAAAGCTTACCATCTCTGCATAAACAGCACTTACTGTTTAATCAAAGAGCCAGTAGCAATTTCAGTGCTTACATTCACTGTTTCAGGATTCATTCAACTACACGGAACCCATTATGAAAACACGAAGGATGGAACCTTGACTCCACTGGAGTTCACAGAAATTTTTACAATTGATCTCAGTAAGATTTTCATTGCATCTGTGTGTTTTGGACATGATCATGTTAGATGAAATTTCTGAAAACCGAGTCACTAAAAGTCAAAGTTCTTTCAAACTTTTTCTGCGAATACAATGCATGGGCAATTACCTCAGAGGGATATTTTTAAAAGTTACCCACTGCTTTTAAACAGACAGAAATCCCAGAAGATGTATGCAAACCTGTAAACTATTCGAAGACTATTTATAGATTCTTTATACACATGCAGGAAGCCCTTTAAAAAAACAATCTGAAAGCACCGGCTGCTTCTATTTACTTTCTAGTTCTCTAGACCACCCTGCTGCTCTCACTAATTGTCCCATCTCCTTTTGAAGAGGACCTATTTCTTCCATTCCAAGTAATTCACATTAAGAATTCCACATCTTGTAGATCTGTCTCTTCATTCTCTCTTTGACAGGTTGCAGCATCAGCTCCCTTCAGACTAACCATCCAAGTGACACTTAAATAGTGTGACATAACAAACACACTGCGTGTCTTTGTCAATTAAGTTGTTAAAATTTTAGTACACTTCATAGTTCGGTTCTTCTTGGAACAGTAACTTTGTGTAACTGAAGTGTCATCTCTATTTTGTTTTTGCAGAGGAAAAAAAGTTAAATATTCCTTGTCTGTATCTCCTAATTTCCTTTCCTATCAAATCAGTAACAGCTATTATCACTCATAAGGTTAGCCTGATGATATCGTGGTTTTATCACAGTTTTTCAAAGCACAAAATCAAATTTTCTGATCAATTATTGCCCCAAAGTATCTATTACTCTTGCCTTATTTAAAAGCTGCTAGTGAACCACATGTGTTTTTTTTCTGGTTTATAACCTCATTTAAATCTCCTTGCCAATGTCCATGCTTATGTGAAATTCAGATTTCAGAGTACTAAAAGCTAGGAATGGAGGTTTGACCTCCACCTTCCAGTCAGAAGGAATTACTAATTTTACCAAAATTTAACGGTTTGTTTGCAGCAGGGATCCCAGCCAGTAATTAATAAGAATCACCCCGACTCCTGCCTAGGGAACAACTCTACCCAGTAAAGCACATGGGATATCAGGATAGCTAGAATTTCAGTAGAAGCAGTCACTAGTTCTCTTGGAGATGCATTAAACTGATTCTTTGATTCATGTCACAAGAAAACAAGTTTGAAAAATTCTGAAAGTAAACTGAAGCATTGAGGAAGGATGTTAAACACAAAAATACTATCCCCATAAAAAGCAGGAACTTCTGCAGTAGAGACTGTTCTCAAGGCAATCTTTCTTTTGGAAAGCCACATTCCAGCTTCAAGACTAGTGCCCTAATGAGCTGTTATCTGATGTAAATGCAGAAAAGCTTCTTGGAGTTGACTTCAGGCATCAGTTTCTCTTCACTTCTGTGCACCTAAATCTGAAAACTGTATATTATATAAATCAGGATTCTTTCTTTATCATAGCTTTTATCTTAATTTATTCTACTGGTAAAGCCAACCCGTACAACTGAGGTTCTGAATCAGTTTCTCAGCATCACACATAGTACAGCCAACAACGGCAATTAAATAGAGTGTGCTCCTCCACATGTTTTCCCAGAGTGTGTTTGAGTAGCTACTAAAGTCTGTCAGTGTGGAAGGGTGCTCCTTCAGCAATCAGAAGTGGTCAGTGTCCACCTGGCATGCAGCAGTGGAAGGACTGCCTGAGCCTCACATGTCTCCCAGTAGGCTGTGCTAAATGAACTTATAAAAGAAGTCAAGCTGTACTCCAGTCTGTATCAGTGCTATATTTCATTGTTCCTGTATCTTTCTGTCTCAAGTCAACCTGCAAACCAGCACTTCTATCTTTCTCACAACAACAAGGCTTTTCAGTGTTCATGAATACTTGCAGGATCCCACTGGAGTTCAGCATATCCTAAAATTTTCAGGATCATTGCATCATTTCTTCTATCCTGTTTTTAAGAAGTGCCAGAAATGGCACATCTCTCTGCTTCAGAATAACAAATATGGTTACTATTTGGCACATTAATTATTTGAAAACAAAGCTTTACAAATCTCAGGAAATATATATAACCACTTCCTATGTGTTTTAATATTAAAAAACACTATAGCACTGAAAAAGTACTAGTCTCTTCTTGTAATCAAACTATTTGCATTTGGTTAAAAAAACCCTACTAATTTTAGATATTCAGAATGCAAATATTTAATGAAACAAGAAATGCTTCAAAGAAATTTCCATTAAAAATATCTTTTACAAGACAGTCCAATGTCTCCAGGGAATTTCCTCTTCTGGGAAAAAATATATTAATAGCTTCCTTAATTAAAATATATCACGGTGAAGAATCAATGGCTAAATTTAATTTTCTTTAAAGTACATTGTTTTACACGGCACTTACTGAAATGAAAATGCACTATTATATTATTCTATAGCAAACATAATAGGAAAAAAAGGAAAAGGAGAGTCAATGCTTAGCATGCATTGTAAGAGCAGTTATGAAAAAAACCTCCACCTATACTTCTACACTGGAAGGAAGCAGACAAATTAAATCAAGCAATCTGTGCACACAGCCCAGGCTAAAGTCAGCTGGCACATATGAAAGGATAAACTGGATAAAGTGCCTGTACTGGAAAGCAGAACTATATCTGTAGAGCAGAATGTCCCTCCTTTATTTTGAAGTTACAGAGAATTGCAGGGAAAAGCCTGAGATATGCTATGATAAGGCAAAAGAATGCAGAATATCAACCAATGCTTTCAGAAATCCCCCTAAGCGTAGTCACAGGGACTTGCACATTGAAATCAAAAGCAAACTGGCTTCCTTCAGTAGTTGCATGAGAAAGCAATAGCTTGGTTGGTTAGTATTACTGCCAAAGTGCTAATAAACCTATTGTTAGAACACCTGTACAGCTCCAGTGTAACTCACAGGCCTGTTCTCAAGATTAAAATGAATACAGGCCTGCAGCTAGCTTTTTGCACAGGGGTAAGCTTCACTTACCATTAGACTGCTGATGTAAAGATGGGTGGCTATGAATAGGGTGAATGGTCTGCAAGCATTTAGCATTACTTGTAAAAAGATAATTCTAATTTCTCAACTACTATTGGCTGCAAGTATTCCCTGATGCAATTATGGAGTAATAGCTGAGAACTTGATTGTAACCAACAGCTAGTAGTTTGCTGCTAGCAAGGCAAACATGACAAACAATTTTGAGGCAATTATTGCCATTACAAGCCACACTCAATTGTTCAAGGCAAGCGTAATAGAAAGTGACAGTTGTGCAGCTGGGAGGGTGGTGCGGGAAACAAGATTGTTCTCTGGTTGCAACAGACCACTCAGACTCTAACAGGGAGTCTGCTCAATGCATAATTCATGTTTAATAATATTTTAGTCTCCAACGCAAATTACAGTATAAGATAAGAAACAAACAGAGATGTCAAAAGAACATGAGTTACTATAAGATGGAGCAAGACACACAGAAGTAACGTGGAGTAGGGGGGAGATATTCAGCACAGCCAACTCACAAGATGCTTGCAATTAGCAAATTAAAATACAGTAACTAAAATACAGTAACAGTATATATAAAAAGAGTTAGCTGTAAAAGTAAACCATTTTCTATGGTTCAGTGAGATGGGTGCTCACGTCCAAATCCTGGTTTGGGACCCTTTTACAATTAGGTAGGTCCAGAGTGCTCACCACTGAGAAACACTGATTACTAATTCTTAACAAATTTGAGTTGTGTAGAGTCAAAGGAAGATTTTAATCTCTCATACAATAGAAGTGGCTCATATATCAGCTCAGTATTCTGATGACAAAGCAGATAACAGCTGCTTCATCAGCAGCCAGTCCATTTAAATTCTTGATTTGCTAAAAATTCTACCCAGTTATCTTTAATGATAAGGGCTGAAAATTTCTAATGTATCTGCAGCAACATTTCAAGCTCTTGCCCAGGCTCAAACCAATTCATTGTCAATGACATTGCAGCACTGCTCAAGTGTCAATACAGTGTCACTCACAGTGCCTTTTGCACCAATAAGGTATCATTTCTAAAGAAACCATTAAACCCCCACTGAAACTAGATTTCCACAACTCTGGCTTTCTGGTTCTGTTTCACCATTTTTCTCTTCTTTCTTAAACCACAGAATCACAGAATATTTTGGATAGAAGGAACCTTAAACATTGTCTAGTTTCAGTCCCCCTGCCATTGGCAGGGATACCTTTCATTAGAATGCATTGGTTTATGCAAATAATAGCATATCAAACAAAATCTGATGGGCTAAATCACGCCAGATGTAGCTCCACCAAATTAAAACAGCATTACATGCCAGGTTCTCAGTTACACTTTGATTCTGCTTAGGTGAAGATGATACTGATTTTCTCAGACAGAGCAACATATTGTAACTAACTCTCCATCTAAAGAAACCTTTGTGATTTTGACATCTGTAAGAGCACACTTCAGTGCAGCCCACAGACTTACTCAAAACCATGTACGTATGACTGTGCTGTCTTTTGCTTTATTCTGTAACAAAGCAGGTGCTTGCAAAAGGTGGCAGATCCACAGCTGCAGAGACAGGAGACCTTTGCTTATCCCCAGAACAGATTGCCAAGCCGATGAAGAAGAGACCTTCCTCATTCTCTCTTGCCAGCATGTCTCAGCCCTAGTCTTTGGGACGCAGTTGTTGCCCTCATTCACCTTCTGCTACCTCTGTTCTATTTTCCAGAACAGGAGAAAGATAAAACACCTGTTCATACAGGTGGGCTTTCTTCTTCAGGGAAGTTAATGAGATCACAAAAGACCACGCATAAGGTGCTATATTGCTAGTGTTGTCTAGATGTTACTGTATAGAATCACAGAATCATTAAG
This sequence comes from Formicarius rufipectus, assembly GCA_013399695.1. Taxonomy (NCBI): domain Eukaryota; kingdom Metazoa; phylum Chordata; class Aves; order Passeriformes; family Formicariidae; genus Formicarius; species Formicarius rufipectus. The sequence goes on from VXAU01003090.1 coordinate 337,455, forward strand.
GCTGGCAAAGACATCTCAGATAATCACATCTGTACTCCTTTTCCACTGCCATGAGACAGGCAGGTATATCAAATCTTTGCCAAAAACTAGTATTTATTTTTTCCAGCTTAGTCATAAGAGAGAGTGAGATTATTGCCCAGAATGTTGTACATCTCAGTGGCTTGAGCAAGGCTGGAAGGTCAGACTTCTTGGTCCCAGCTCAAATGTAATTTCAAACAATCAGCCATATTACCAAAGTAAAAAAAAAAAAAAAAAAAAAAGCAGTAGTTGCTTTTTGCTTTTTTCATCCTCTTTATAAGCTAGCATTCTTACTGCCCAAACCCTCACTATTAAGCAACGATTACCTTATTCTTTAGAGTAAAATGCTTACTAACTTTGTATGTCCAATGTCTTGTATAATGTATAAACATAATAAGCAACTCACCTAGCCTTGTAACTTTGTTAGTATGGATCTACGGTTTGCAAATAAAATCAGTCAAGTCACAAAAAATTCCCCAAAATGAAAATGCTTTCTAAAAGTATATGAGGTTGCATGTAGAAAAACTAGCAGGCTGATTTTTATTTTTAATATGAATATTTTTAGTCTTTAGTATTTTTATTAACACTTTATGACTTTCATGTGGAAATTTCACTCTATCCCATATACCACATAAATATCATGTGCTTTGTTTTGAAGACTAAAGAAGTAAAGGTTTTAAGTAAAAGACAGATAAACTCTGCAAACAGTTCAGCTAATCTTTAGTGAGGCTTTACTGAAGTCAAGCAGATTTAGACCTCATACAAAATAAATACATTTCTAAAACCTTTCAATGCTTGAATAGAAATTAAAAGCACAATACCTATTGATGTTAATTGATTTTATAAATTAATGTAAAATAACACTTTTCAGTTAAGACTGAGAAGTCTTAACTACCAGCAAAAAGGTTGCCATGGATTTAATCCTGGGTGTCATCTGCTCTCATGTTGACTTTGTTACCACTCACTTTACTCAAGATCAAGAGCAGGACCAATACACAGTCAATAGCAGAGACAATTTACTCCATGTGCTCCTTCACCAATCTGTCTCCACTTTGGCCTGCAGTTGGTATTTGAACTCACATATCTTGCACTTAAACTGCTTTGAGAAAAAGAAGAAAAGAAAGAAAAGTCAGCGTTTTAACACAGGGAGTCCAGGTTACAGTGGAATAAAGACAGAGGCAGAATGAAGTATGACAGTATAACCAGCACAGAATGGGAAGATGGATTAAATACTTGGCAACAAGAGTCCATTTTGTTTAGGGTAGAAGCTCTTGCTGCTCCTCTGACAGACCTATCTGGAGGCAGTTTTCACTAAAAAAATCATTTTTTTACCAGATGAACCATTACTTTTAAAAAAAGAACAAACCCACGTTCCTTTATTCCACCTCAGTTTGCAAACCTTGCCTGCTGTCTGTGGTCTGAGATGGGGGCAAAAGGGTTTGATTCAGTAACATCAGAGTCCCTAGAGCATTATTAAGAGAAAGGAGAATTAAAGACAGCTCTCAAGGGAGAACTTTGCCTGCAGATAAGTGGTACACAAGGCTCTCTCCAAAGAACCAGCTTAGGACACTGAACTGTGGCATGTCTAAGAAAGCAAGAAAATAGGGGCCAGCAAGGGAAGATGGCGCAAAAGAGCACATCAGCAATTTGCAGATCTATTTTCCATCTGGCTGCTAGAGAAAACACCTCTGAGGCACTGGTGAGCAGGGAGCTGTAGCCCATTTCCAGCTGGGGAATGGACCGATTGCAAATTAGAGCAGCTTTCCTTTCCTAACTCCCCAGGGAAGAGCAGCAGCCCTTCTCCAAATCCTCCCCTGTCATTACAGCAGACCTTCAGGTGCTCAGAATACTATTTTCAGCCATTCACCAACAGCTGTGACTCAAGGTCCTGTTATTTACATGTGTACAAAGGCTACTTTAAAGTGGAAAGTGTTGTGGCAAACTTCAGTACCATGGATACAATTCACCAGCTCCTCTCACTTTTTTTCCTCAATTCCCTGCTCCCTTTCAACCTAATAAGCTTTATACAAGGAATATTGTGAAGTCTCGGTCCATATGCAAAGCCCAGGGCTTTTGACCAGTCTCAGCACCCACCTACTGTGAGCAAATACATACCTTCCACATCTGTGCCCTTCTCAGTGTTTTTCTTACCTACCATGGGCATTTCTGAGTGAAGAAGGCTATTGCTTTCAGCTGACACTGTGAGTTGCTCTGATATTTCTTTTTTATTCTATTTACGTTCAAATAATCTAATCATGACAAACAGGACACAGTATTAGACTGGAAGACTTTGAGAAACCTCAGGTCAAATGAGCTCTCTAACAGAGTCCCAAAGACAAGTATTTGTCTAAAAAGGATACAGGTATACCCCCAAGGGACGAGGGTACAAAAGCATCTCCTTTTACATCGTGTCAACATTTTGATGTTCTGATAAAATGAACTGGAAGAGCAACCTCCATCCACACCTCACTGGTGTGGCAAAGCTCACTATTATATTCCTCGAGGGTACATAGACTCTATTTACATTCTAGTACCAGAACAGTTGAAATCAATGGAAAAAACCACTGATTGTCCCAAAATATTCTCATGTTACCTCACAGGGAAAGTCAGGTAAGTAAAGTGATAAAACATATCACCTTTAGGTACACTGGACCTGTTGCTAATCCAACCCAGGCAACAGTTTTCCTAATGATTCCCATTAGCAAATCATTCTCAAAAGGAGGGCATGCTTGGGGCAACAGAAGAACTGTGCAGTTCTATTCCACCACAGACACCATTTCTAACTGTGTATACACAGACAACCTTATGCAACAGTAAGTTTTCACCTGCCAAAATGCAGCAAACACATTTCATATGAGCCAAATGCCAAGTGTCTTTATCTGTAGACTAAATGTGTGGCTGACATAAACTTTTATGGACGTACAGAATGTTTGAGGGAAGGGAGCAAGAATCACTTTAGACACACAGATTCATGCTTTGGTGATGATTTGGGAGCGGGTGTGCTATAATTAAGTATTAAATTTGTAAAATTTTACAGTGCAGGCTGTGACAGGAAAAGGGATTGTACTCCTAGGTTCATTTAAGTCCCCTTTTATTTTCCCTCCTTCCTGTTCCCACTTCTATCCTCAATCCCTCATATTCATTACTTTTTTCCAATCTTCTTTTTTTCCTGCCCTCTCCTAGCATTCTTTCCCCCCACCCCCCTCCTCTAATGTCGTTCTGTTCCTTCTTCAGCCTCTTCTCCCACATTTGAAACAGCAGGGTTACTATAACTAGACACGCTCAGGTTTGCTACCTGACAACAGCTAGCAAAGGAAAACCATGAAGAAAGAAGTGATCTGCTATTTCAAATCCTTTATCAGCAGATGTTTTAGCTAGAAGATGCAGCAAAAAATAGGAATGCCTTAGGACGGTGTATGAGTACCATCTGGGAGGAAGAGAGGGGAAGCTGAGAGGTTCAAAGTCATTTTGCAAGATCACACTACCTGCAGTTCAAAGACCACAGTGCATTTATTTCCCATTCACTTCAAATAGCGAACAGCAGATTTGTGGCATTTTACCATTCATACTTATGTTCTAATTGACCAGATGTGGCACATGAACCTGGTTGCAGGAGGTGTTAGGACATGTACGACAGGTATTTCTTCATGGGTTACCATACTGAGCTATAGTTTTTATTTCAGACATATGCATGCATGCAATTACTATTTGGAAACACTTTATAAATGCGAAACATTGAGTGTACAACCTCTACAGCACAGTGCTGCATTGAAAGCCAGATACATAAAAATAGCACCTTCCTAGGTATTCCTGAAACCTCTAAGTTAGCAGTATTATTATAACACATTAGCCCTGCGAAAAGTCAAACTTCAACAGGAAAGTGAACTAGCTTTCCATACACTGTGTGCATCAGAACTGCTCCTTTAGTGAACACAGGTAGACAGAAATTAAGTTAAAAGTTGCACGAATTTTGTGGTAGCTTGAGGACACTCAGGCAAAAGGCAGCTGTGGTTAGAATCTGACCTATCCAATTAACATAGACATCCTACTCCTTTATTTGTTTGGAGAGTAACCCAACAGAAGGTCCTACCCATCATCAGATCTCATCAGCCACTATGCACCACACCCATTCTCACCTAACTATCTCAGCAGCTAGCAGTTGACCATGATGCATGAAGTGGAAAGAATCCAGGTTAACCATCAAATCCCACATATTTAGTGTTCCAGAGAAACATAAGAGGCACTTCTGAATGATCAGGAAATTACCAAGTAACAAGCACAGGATGCCAATGTGCTGTTTCTAATACCAACAGAATAGACCTGCACCTTGAGTAGTGTGCATTCATGTGCCACTCATGAGTACATGACTACAGACTGTCAGTCTGTAGGAGACAGGTTACTGATGAGCTCCAATAATGAAAAGTTCATTCCAAACCAGGCTAATCTAACCTGCCCTGTAACAAGTGTTGAAATCAAAGACTATACAGCTATTTATCTTCCATGCAAAGTAAAACTTTCATATCTGACCAAGAAACTAGCTTTGTGTTGTCACCAAAAAATAGCTCAAATTTGCAATGTTCCTCACTCTGTTTTCTCTTCTTTTACCTCTATTTCCCTATTAGAGTTGGCAGTTTTCATCCTTTCTTCTGAATATCACTTCCCAGTTCCTATCTCTCAAATAATCTTCTGTCACTCTACATTCCCTTCTTTCAACCAGGAAAAACAACTTTCTTAGCTTTCTGGGTTGCCTCAGCGAGGTTTGAGTTTCATTTCCGTTTACACCCGTGTATGGTTATGGTCTCCTGTTTCTCTCTCTCTATATATATATATTAAAAAAAACAGTAAAATAATATTACTTAGCATACAGTGGTCTAAGCACTCACCTGTTGCCTAAGCAACAAATAAATTAGCCTGCAAAAAAAACCCACCTTCATCCTCTTCATGCTGAGAGATAGGGAACATATATTTCAAATTACCTAATGAAACACACTATGAAGAAAAGGACAGCGCGAGTATTAAATCAAAGCACAGAGTGAGGAAAAAAAGACAAAGCAATGCTTCATTTTCCACATGAAATGAGAGTCTTACCATCCTGCTGGCCCTGGAGGTTCTGAGGACTTTGCATTCTCTCCTCCAGATTTGAGCTGAGGTCAGAGTTCACAGCTGACATCCTAGTTGAGTCACTCATATCAAACTCATCACTTTCTATAGAGCTTTCATCCTGCAAATGGGAAGATTCAGAGACATGTCAGAAAATGTTACACATTGTTCATATTCTATGTGCAATTCACTCTCCTTCCATTTGTTTCACTTACACCTGGTGTGTAGTGTAATCATGTTAAATCTGTGTGTATATAAGCAAACAAGCAAAGCACATAAAGAAGAATAAGGAAAACACAGCATTTATGTAATATGATAATCTGACAAATGCAGTTTGTTCAACTACGAGGATATTCCCTTACCACACTCTCCTAAATGTATTTCCACAGCATTTTGCAAAAAAGGACTTGTAACTAGAGATATCATACCATGTCCTCATTATTCAAATTTGGCTGAGGAGACCTCTCTCCATTCCCTGCCTGAATCCTCTACTTTTCCTAAGTGAAATCAGTAATCCTATGAATGACCACTGTTCTGGTTTTGGCTGGGACAGAGTTAATTTTCTTCTTAGTAGCTGGTACAGTGCTGTGTTTTGGATTAAGTGTGAGAATAATATTGATAATATGCTGTTGTTTTAGTTGTTGCTAAGCAGTGCTTACTCTAAGCCAAGGATTTTTCAGAGTCTCAAGCTCTGCCAGAAGGCAGGTGCACAAGAAGCCATGAGAAAGCATGGCCAGGATGGCTGACCCAAACTGGCCAAAGGGATATTCCATACCTCAGAACATCACGTCCCACATAAACTGGGAGGAGTTGTCCAGTGGGGGCCAATGGCTTCTGGGAGACTGGATGGGTGTCATTCAGAGAGCGGTGAGAGACTCTATTTGGCATCACAAATGTTTTTTGCATTTTATTCCTCCCTCTCTCTCCTTTTCATTACAATTATTATTATTATTAGCAGTAGTAGTATATTTTACTTTGCTTAAATTATTAAACTGTTCTTAACCCATGGGATTTTACTTTTTTCTGATCTTCTCCCCCATCCCACCAGAGCAGGGAGGGGAGTGAGTGAGTAGCTGTATGTTACTTAGTTGACAGCTGGGCTTAAACCACAACTACTCACACTAAGGCATTTCCAAATGACAACTTGACCTAGTAAGCATCCACAAACAAACTTCCTTGACATTATGTCACCTTCACACGGTTATTGTTTTTAAAGAAGCACCTGTGAAAATTATAAAGCTTAAAAGTTCTGAGCTGATCAAATGGTAGTCAATGGCCAAAAAAGTAATATAATCACATGAGAATCACTGCATATTTTTTCTACATTATACATCTTTAACATGATTTATCTATCAAGTCTAATTACAGATTAGACTAGGAATGATAACTAGGAATGATAACAAAGGGCAAAAAGTAAAAATCCTGATCATGGTCCACATTTACAAAAGCAAAAAAGTTTTGGACTTAATCTGGAAAATGTTCAAATACATTTTTTACTTCAGTTGGTTCGGTCACACTGAAGTTCATGCATCCACTCATGGATTACAAATTAAGCATCCATAAGTCTTGCTCTGTATACCGCTCAGGCAATGTGCAAACCTAAGGTGATACACTTTCAGTAACAACTTTGTTGAGAGTGTTACTCCTGACATGAAAAGTATTTTAAGGAACTTAGAGAAAAAAAGTCCAATAATTTTGTATCCCCTAAAGATCAGTTTGAAATATTTCTTCAATTAATTTTTTTCCATTTTTTTAACAAAACCAGAACTGACAGAATTCTGATTATTTTTCTGAGTTGCTCACCAGAACTGACCTAGAAAAATAGCAACCTTTAGAATATGATCTACTCTGTACTTGTTACAAACTGGTTACTACAGATATTAATATAGCTGCTTTCTTCTTTCTGAGTGCTTGGTCCTTTAATCAGTTCCTCTCCTGGGTCTTAGCAATGTTTCCAGTTTGCACGGGCATTTCTCTTATTTCCAGAAAGCAAACTCCCTACAGTAATGACTTGTGTTAAATTGGGATGAAGTACTGCGAAATGTCATTCAGGAGCAAGAGTAGGACAACACACAAGACAATGATGCTCTGCACTGTCCCACTAGGACAGTGACAAATAATGAAATAAACATACCTTGTTCTCAAAGATTTGTAAAAAACTAAATAGAAGAGTGAGGACTTCTCCAGCAGACACCTGTCTGTCTTGCCCTACATAAGGCAGGAGCACTCCAGTTACAGCAGGAACAAACTCCCAAACACTGCCCTCACAGAAGAACCAAGGTGCCCACTAGCCTCCTGCCCTAGACGGACAGGGCCAGGGCACATGCAAGCTGGTTCTGAGGTTTAGGGAAAACACACACTGCTTGTTCAAAGAGCAATATAAGAAAACAAACGCCCCCAGACCTTCTGGAATGCAGTGTCTCTTAAAACAGAAGGGTGTTTCTCATTTAATCCTGCAGGAACCAGCAAGCAGCGGCTTACAGTTTTCAGTTCTGAGGTTAGGAAATTTTCATGGCCTCCCAGAAAGGGAGCTCTGCTGACACTTGCATAGGTATAAAACAATATACATAGGCAGCCTCTGTTTGCTTACAGCACTCTGTGGAATATCTCCACCTCACTTCCCAAACTGTGTAAACATCTGTCTGAATCCACATGGACTCACAGGCATGGGAAGAAAAGCTGAGAACCACTGGCATCCTTATACCAGCTCTGAATTCCCACACAATAATGAGTTCTCCTTTTAGATGAGGCCTGTTTCCCTTTCATCAATGGCCTCAGCCTAAAAATGTTGAATTGAGGATGAGGGAATTACAAGGCTTTCAGTCATTGTACTAGCTAGTTGTGGGATCCAAGTTTACTCCTGTCTCAATTTCACCCTCCTCCAAAAGAATACAGATACAATTGATAAAACCTTGGAAACAGAGCTTTCCTACAAAACCAAGCATGTTTTCTAAGTGCATGAAGTAGTCTGAACCAGAAATCCTGCTGCTTTGTACTACATTTGCACTGTCATTTGGCTCTTAGGGCAACAAATGTATGGCCCAGGGAAAAAAAGGAAACCTTGGCAAAACTTTGTTTTGAGAAAAGACATAGGGATTGTCTTAAGAACGTTTTTTGTGACCAGTCTGCCCTGGAAAATACAGTATCACTAAAACATATAAAAAATTGCTTTCATAAATGCAATGCTGTAGGCATTTCATACAAAGTAACAACAAAGCTGCAAAACTGAGCTGGGCAGGGGAATACCAGACAATGGTACTTCCTCCTGTCTCCATTTCACTGCCACTGGTTTGCATAGATGAAAAATCAGCTTAACAAAAATTTCAGTCATCAGATTAGAAAAACTACACTAAAACATTCACGGAATAGAAGCACTGTGGCAGGTGGCCCTGATGCAGCGTGAGCATTTGTCCTTGTGGAAGCAGGAATTCGAAAGGGAAGAAGTGGAAAAACCAAATCATTTAAGTCCTAACTCTACTGCAGGAATAAAGCCTTTTCTCTCCTGCTGCTTGAAACCCTGCTGCTAGATCCCTGAGAAGGGGCAGCACATAACTGGGGACTCGATAGGGTGTATTTCTGCACAAAGAACTTTGAGGTGGGGATCTCTCCATATGCACCTTCCACAAAAAAAAAATAAAAAAAAAAAAAAGGCAGAAGCAAAACAAGGGTCCTAGTATGTCTAAAAGAATGATGAAATTCCTGTTCCAGGGGCTGCTGAATGATTCATGAAATCGCCACCAATAATCCATATCTACTTATTAGGAAAACAAATCTGGCTGACTCTGCAGAAATTGTGAGACAGTCTGGGTCTTGACACAATTCAGTTGCTAAGGTTGAAGGTTTTCTTTATTAAAAACTGTCTTGTAGTCAGGAAGAAAAACAAAGAATGCAGGACTGCTTTTTGGCCAGCACATAGCAAAGCTTCCATTTGGCAGCTCAAATGATAAATTAACAGATTTCTAGCAAAATTAGGTTACTACAAATAACTTGGTAGGTGCCATTCAATTGATGAAGCACTTCATAAGTACTGGAAAAAATCTGAATAAATCAGAGAAAGAAAATCATTTTTAGAAGAAATAAATACAAACCAACTATAATTCTCTCTGAAAAAGCTTGATTCTCAGTCTACATCTCTTCCTTCTTTTTTCTGTCTTTTGTTCAAAATTTCAAAAGCATCCCCTACCTTTACCTGTCAAGTTTTCTGCCTGTCCTGGTTATAGTAGCCAGGATCATTTTGTCATTGCGTGGCTGCGTATTCTAAACCCTCTATATCATTTTCTCATTAACTGCTCACAATGGCTCATTTGCAGCAGCTGCATAAGGCACACCCAACCCCCCAGGCTACAAGCTGGCTGTTTAGGAACTTGTGTGAGATAAGGAAGTTTACCTGTCTTCATACCTGTGACTCAGGTGTGATAACTCCCCCTGGGGAGCCATCAGCACCTTCACATCCACCTGATGGTTCATGTCTGCTAATGGGCCATCAGGGATTCCAAAAATATGCCATGATTCATCTCACAAAGTAAATCACCCACTGTGAAACTCCCCACCATGGGAGTGGGACTGGGCGGTCCCAGCTGAGCCCAAGTGTATATAAGCTTGGGGTTTTGGAGCTGGGGGTACCACTTGCCAGATCCAGAAGAGGACCAGAGCCTCCCCAGGACTGTGACTGCTACTCTCAACCAGACTGACTACCATCCTTAGCAGCAGGTTTCTTCTTTCCTTTTACTCTGAACTCAGGGGGGCCCACATGGTGTTCAGCACAGGGGTTGGTGAGCACCATTCTGCTCGTGCCCCACTATGCTGGGTTGCACATCTGTTTTTTGTGGGTCAAATGGATTTTCCTTCTGTGTCAGTATATGTATTGTGTTTTGGTTTTTTTTAATTGTTATTCTGACTTGCAATCTCATTCTGAGTTGGATTCATTTCTCCTGCTGGTTTACCTTTAAACCAGCACACTACCTTAAAGATTTCAACAGAAAACCAAACTTAAAAGATTTCAGGTTTTACCTCGTCTTGCTGTGAATTTAGCAGTTGCAGCTTCATGTGTTTCATATAAGCCATAGTAATGGGCATGTTGTAATCAATCATACTGGTCACCAAAGTTGGAGGTTTTCCATTATCTGAAATAAAAATAGTAATTATGCATTATATGTTAATTGTGGACGCTATGTCAGCCTACTCCTCAGTTAAAGTCAGGCTCATATATCATTTAGTTCTAACTTTGGCACTTTTAATCCCTTATAGGCTGTATAGCTGGAAATCTCCCAAAGAAAGAGGAAAAGTAAGTTCAAACCCTGAAAAGTGATGAGCTCTCCTACCCGAAGTGACTACAGCACTTATATCCTATCTATTCCTTATGTTTAAGCCCGCATATAAACATTACTACAGCAAAACAAATTATTTTGTCCAGATAAAATCATCTTTCCATCAAAAGTGCATATGGTATTACACTCCATCCTTAAGTGAAAGCAGAAGATTCACTACCTTCCAGCTCAAGTAAATGAGAGAATCTGACTAAGTGAACTGTTCCAGTCTACCAAATTTTTTATGAATCCTCACTTAAGTTAGGAAAATATAAATGGGTATTAGAAATAAAATTACTTTACATCACCCTATTTGACACTAAAACTACCTTTATGATCTGCTCCATCTGGGTTTAAATGCATTCTTTTCTGGCACTCTGAGCAGCTCATTAGAAATCGTGTCACCGCTTCTCTCGGTAGGAAGGCATAGGTCTCTGAAATCTGAAATGAATTAACAAAATATAGGTGTTATTAGATAAGCTGACTGAGCATGATTTAACAGAACTGATCATTGTATTTCCAAATAAGGCATATTATCTTTTAATGCCAGGAAGCACAATGAAAGCATGCACTGGATACTACGTAGGATTTCAAGAAACATCCATCCAATCTGCCTACTTATCATCTAATGGATCCTAACAGTTGGTACTGAACAAAAGTCTACTTATACCAAAAGGGGGGCTGTTTTGTTTACAGTTCTTTTCAAATTCCTTTCAGTCATGAGAGTCATACATAACAGCCATCCTACTACGGAATGGTTCAAAAAAATAGTTGAAAAGAGATGTTTTTTTTTATATATAACCAATGCCAAAAGAAGAAAGTGTTTGGCTTCTGTGCTCTATATATTTTTATTGTAACAATACACAGACAGATATAGAACTCAGTGTATTAGCAGCAATGACAGTTTCCTTACTATTTTAACTTTGTATTTAAATGTTTTGTGAAAATATTCTTGGAAAGCTCGTGATTTTATACTGTGGACTAAATATGTTATTTTTACTAATAGTTACAGAATTTGGGAATCAACTGATTTTTAAAGGCTCTGCTTTATCAGGAGATGTCTTAAAACAACAGATTTTAGTTGTTTCCTGGGTTCAACATTAACGTTCTTTTCAAACACATCCTGACAAGCAGTCATCAGAGGGATTATTTCTCTTTATTGAAAGGGGAGAGGAGGAAGCAGTTAAAGAACTGTGGAGAAAAATTCTTCAGAGTGTATAACCAAGGACCAAAACTGTAGCTTGGGATGTTCAAACCAGACATCAACAGAAAATTCTACACTCCAGTGCACTGGAACAGCTTTTACCAAATGGGTGAAGTTGGATGGAAACATCCCAATTTTGATGTTTTCAAGCCAATTGAAGGCAAAGCCATGGCTTTTCTGGTATATATCTCTAGCCTTTCTTTTCCCAACTAAGGTGGCTATCTTGACACGAAGATAATCCTTAAAGACAGACAAAGTCCCAGCAACAGAGATTAAGAGATGCAACTGATAATCTATTTGTACTCCCTTACTGTAAAACCTACCTCAGGATTTTATTTCCTATCAAGCACTAGGCTTGATGTAGGAATCTCTCTAGGAAGTGCAGAAGGATGGAGATGGGGTCTAGGCAAGTGTGGCTACAGAAGAACAGGATAACTTGCTTTAGCTGGATGCAAATGGGATTACATACCGTCCAAATCACTCCTGCTCCTCCCAAGGGTACTAAAAGGAGGAGGATTGATCTGTTTTAACTCTTACACTCTTCCCCTTGGCTTGTCACCTACTTAATCTGTGTTGAAATTTAGGTTTCCTAAAACTCCATGGACCAAATCTATTAGTGACAGTATTTTGGAAAACAGGTGGAGTTTAAATTAGTATCTGTTGATGTATTGCCATAACACATAGAATGACGTGTTATAAAACCAGAATGTAAACCACACCATCATGTTTATAATAGTCATTTATGCTGTTTATTGTTGTTTTCTTATAAAACAGAAATCTGACTTTGGGGGGGAGGGCAGGGGGGTATTATTATAAAAGCAAAAATTGTTTTGTGATTAAAATTAGCAAAGATATTTTGGGGCCAGAAACAATTTATCTGAAAATTACAGCACTAAATGAACCCACTTTTGAATGGAAGATCCTACATAAACACGTATTTTCAGATTATTTTTTCCTGGTTTTTATGCCACTGAACAGATGCTTATTTACCTTTCTAAATATGAAAACACTGGTTATACTCATGTTTTATGCAATCTAAAAAAAACCTTAAAATCAACTAAAATTTAGCATTAAGAAAATTGGTTAGTGCACATATGCAGTAACCTCTCTCCTATAACATGTTTAGCAGAGTACTGAAATTAATGGAGCTTACCCATGGCTTCATTAGTTGCCTGCATGTGATAGGAATGCTCCATTTATTCTAATCAAGCATCACTGTTAGAATTCCAATTCTACTCAAACAAAATGAAAATCCTCCATGGAAAGCAGGTGAGCTAAGGCCCAGATTTGATAGGTATGCTCCACTGACTATAAGGGAACTGGGTTCTATAACTAAATTTGTCCACAGAGCAGATGCTCATGTCTCCAACCTCCCACTGCAACACAGTTTTACGAATGCCCTTCCCTAAATAACACCAGATTTCACCAACTTCCTCCCCTGTTCATTTTGTAATTTGAATTAATCACTTACATTCCTAGAGTTCAGCCTGTGTAAATTGGCATAACACAATAGGAATGACATTAAAAGAGATACATAGGAGACATAACCCACAGCCTTCTTTATTCTTATTGCCTGAATATACAGGAAAAAAAAGCTTTCCAATTTTCAGTGCCAAAGAGCTTACAAATTGTCCCCCCTTCCCTCGTTGCAACTTCACATTCCCAACAGTGCAGACTCTTGTTTGCCTTTCTTATTAAAGAAGGGCAAATGTACTTTATAAGATGCAGACAGTCAATTGCTTGGTCTAGCCATGCTCTGAACCAGCTGCAGTAACAAAGCTCTCTAACCAAAGTAGCACAAGGCTGAAGACAAAAATCCTGTCTTTCACCTCTCAGCAGAGCTCACCAGCTTGTGCAGAAGAGTAGACTGATATAGTTCATGGAGCTGGTTTGCATGTGAGTATTTCAGGGCACAGCATAGAGGACTATGACACTTTCTAAGTAACTATACAGAAATACCTCAGTAGTCTGACCTCATCAGGAAAAATTGTTTCTATCTCTATTCTATCTGAAAGAATGCAGTAATGACTCAATCCTTACTGATGCTGGATACTCTCACTGCCTTCAGTGACCCTGTCCCTAACTGTCTTCTCAAGGCTGTTAGCTACACAAAATAGATAGCCAGACCATCTTATGAGTATACTTTTTACAAATATGAAGCTCTAGAAGTATCCTTATGGGATTCCTTATTCTTACTAGTGCTTTTATTGTGTATTTGTCTATCTTCTGCTGCTTGTAGAGATGTGTTATCTGGTAACTGCATGCATTCTGTACTGTGGAAAAATCAGAAAATAAGCAGATTCTAGCAGACAGGTGAATCAAGTATTGTGTACTAGGTAGTGGTCTTGCAGCTAAATCCTTTTTACATTGTACAGGGAAAAATATATGAAGAAGAAACTAGACATCTGAAGCATTAAGCAAACACTGCAAAACTCAGGGTTTGTTTAGCCTTAGAAATTACAAGATAAGAAGCAAACATTTTGTAACAATACAGTCCATGCACATCTATATTTATTTTAACTCTGAACTGAGAGAAAAATAAAATTATTTGACTTCAGTATGTAAACTTTTATTTCACCATTCACAAAAAGGCTAACATAGATTTTGACATGTATGAACCCATCCAAAAGATCACACAGCAATGAAGGCCTTTCTAGACCTATTTACTGGATCCCATGAGGAGAACAACAGGGCAAGTAATCCACTACCTGAGCATGTAATCTGATTTACATTGGAGCTAAGCAATGCATGCCCTAATTGTCAGTGAAAAACCTATTGCATTCCTACTACATCGCTGCAGGCAGAGAAAGTGGGCAAAGTCCCCTTTATGCGCTCCAATATTCAGATGATTTAAGTGCAGGATGTTGTGATGATGCAGATTTCAGAGCTACATTTTTATTTGGAAAATTAACAAGTCCTAAACTGAAAGGCAGATTTTAGGACACATATGGCAGAACAGGAAAGACAAGTGTGAGGAGAGGGAGTGAAATTTTGCAAGTGAACCTATTAACCCCCAAAGAATTAACATAGAGAATGTATGTGTAGTCTGGAAAGATGTGTCAGAATAGAGACTTTGTGTGTGTGTTTGTACTTTTTAAATTAAAGAGGGTAAAAGGGGAAAGATGATCCAAAGAAGACTTTCAAGAGGCGAGGAAGAGAGAGAGAGACAGGGATAGAGAGTGAAGATGATAATCTGTCCTGGGCCCACAGGCATCTAGCCAGGTGGCAGAAATGGGTTTCTTGATGACAGGAGGCTGAACCAGCCAAGCAAAGTCCTCTCCTTTCTTCAGCAAGGGATCATAATAGAACACTGACATAGAAAAGCAGATATATCATCTTCAGGAGTTTTACCAAGAGCTCCCTACCCTGCTATACTGGGGAAAATGCTGCTCCTTCATGTGCTAAACTTGCACTTCACAGCTCCCTTTCCTCCCCATATAGCAGAAGTCACTTTCTGTGAGGGAAGCGATGGGAAGCACCTGCTAGTGGGACAACTGCCAGGACACTCAGCACTCGCCCTTTGCAAAGAAACAAGAACAAGCCCATAGAGTAAAAGTGTATGGGACTTGGCTGTTTCATCATGCACACAAGAATGGCATGTATGCAAGAATTTAAGCATGTTAAGGCCCTGCACAAACCTCACGTTCTTCTTGTTTCCCAAGGACAAGGTCTGCCCTGTAGAGAAACCAGCCAGGACCCAAATCTGCTTTAGCTCTCTTTGATCAGGAAGATGATGTTATTTCACACTGTAACCTGTCAAAAATGTTTTCTCCATGGAGGGGACTCACAAGCTCATTCCTGTTTTGGGAGGGAAAAAGAATGATACTATATTTCACAATCTGAGGAAGGTTTCTCTTAGGGTGACAGGAAGGAGGGAAGCTACTCAAAAGCTTGATCCCAAATCAAGAAACATTTATTACTGCAACAGCTGGATGAAGTACAGGACCCTAGACAATGCTCCATACTGAAAAAAACCCTGTTATGCCGGAGGTGTTATATATTTATGTACTACCTATCTGATGACAGTCTTGCCTCAAGTTACCTTCCCTTGACACTTCAATATCTTCACCATATTTTACAAGCCTGCTTCTCTTCCAGCTCATCAGCCTAGTGGCTCTTTTTTCATTTATGGGTTGGAGTCATTAACTGACCCATTTCTCCTGCTCAGGCATCACAACCCTCAGTCACAACTCAAGTTCACTGCTATAACGTTTCAAGGCTTTGCACAGTGACTACACAGGCTCAACACACAGATATCAGATCATCCTTCACAGGTTAAAATATTCAAGTAGAACACAGAATTGAAGATACATTACATATACATACATAGAATTGAAAGTGCTTAAGGTAGCTTTGAGACTTTCACAAATAGTTCCCAGCTATAACACAGAATGTGAGGCAACTACTCAATTATTTAAATGAGTCAAATGCTAATACCTCTTTTAAAAATATTGAACAAAGTAAGGAAAACAAAATCTACTCTGAAATATAGATCTTGAACATTAAATCTGGCCTAACTGTACCAATAGCTGGGCTTGAAGGGTCGCATAGACATTTTACATCTTCAGTCTCATCACAGACCATTCCAGTTTCTTGAAAAATGTAGTAATTTTTTTTTCCTGGTTTGCACTGAATCACAGAGTTCTCCTGACAGCTTGAGCCTGTTGTATTATGCTGCTACTGTAGCCACAACTTTTCCCAGTTCCTCCCACCTCCGATATACCCACTAGCACTCATGTTTAAATTGTAGACACAGCTGAATAGTTTAAATCAAGAAATGTAGCTCTACAAAGGCACAGAAAATCTGCTATGTACTTGTCGCACGCCTTTCCCAATACAACCAGCTGGATTGTTTTCCTAACCACTTTTCTCCTGTGCATCCCCATCCCCACTTTGATGCCATGGTTCTTCTTTCAGGGTGGGATGCCTATATAAACATACCTCCCTTAAAACAGAGTGAAAAGTACTATCCCAAAGCAACACCACTCCTCTTGGACACTCAGCTGCAGCAGTGACTGCTAGCAGAGATACCCCTACGAGAATCCTTGGTACTTTCTCCTGACCACATTCCCTGCATCAGCACATTTCATCCCACCTCCTGTGGAGCCTGGCAGAGGAGCCACTGGGGAATGCAGGACAAGCAGCGACCTGTTTGGGCACTTCTGCTTTCCTTAGCCCCAAGGAACATGCTCCTTTCACCTTCTGCATGGTCCTAGTCACCTGTGCCCCTGCTGAGCAACAGCCTTGGCCAGGCCTTGTGTCACATATCCTGCCTTTGTGAGGGAATTATTTCCCAGATCAAGACCCTCAATGTTTTCCTTGTTTAGAAGATCCCTGGGAACCAGGAAAATAGCTGAGATGATAAGCATCTTATTAATTACGCATTCAGTCTGGTATACTCCAGATACGATTTAAAGTTTTGATTTCATTTACCTATATAAGCCATGTCTGGTTTTTTGCTGGTGTAGATCTACCTACAGTTATGCCAGCAAGGAACACAGCCCATCAATCTTACCTCGTATACGGATCAGGCACCTGAAATGAACACAAAACCTGCCAGTTAAATAGGACACTCACTCTCTTTTGTGTATTTTAAGAGTTACTCTGCCATATCATATAAACAGACTACATACAATTCCCTTCTGATGTTTTAGTTTACAGTGAAGAAGAGAATGGGACCTTATTCTAAACTTAAATATTGAAGAATAGATACTTTCCTGATTTATCTATAGAGTTTCTGCCAAAAATCCCAAAGTTTGATCTTGGCACATTGTTGCCCCAATTAAAATAGAAAGGTTCCCTTTCCAATACTTATTTTAAAGGTACAAACTACCACATCCTATTTATCTTCCTGTGCAGTTCCACCATAGGAAGTCCCACACAAATCAATCACTTGTAAAAATGCCATTCATTTCCACACAGTTAACATAAACAAGGAAGTGCAGATTACAGATTCATTAATTGCATTTGTAAGCTGTTCCAAACACCTTTCCAGAGAGACATACTGCTGTATATTAGCAAGCCAGCACTCAGGGTGACTATCAAAAATTAGAAAGACCCTAGTTATTCCAAGTTTTTTACTCTATATAAATGCAAACAGCAGTTAATTAAGTCACATGTGACAATTATCCTTCCAATCGTGCCTGAGTGTTATTCAAAATTTTAAGTGCAGCAAGTTCACTACTGAAAATAGAGATTCACACACATATAAGCAAATTAATTACTTGAAAACAATACATTGTGATTCTCAGGACTGTGCCACTAATTTTTCAGAGATATTTGGGTACTGAAAATTCATGACAATATTTGTGAACTTCAGGATTTCACAATTTTGTACCAAATTTGTGGTGGTTTGTAATTTCTCTGTTAAAATGTTTTGGTTATCCAGTCAGAGAAAAGAAACAATGTGACCATTACATGCCAGGAGTTATGAACAACAAATAGCAGTTGTAGCATATAGTTTGTGAACCACCTCTCCTGTAAAACTTCTTCACTCAAACTATCTGGTGAACACTTATGGGTGATAAATGCATGGAGAGACCTCAAGGATGATTAACTTTTGACATGTGAATAAAGAAACAAGACTAAATTGATCTTGTTCCGAATTCACTTAATAAAATTAACCACTACCAAAGTACTTTAGCTTGATTTATAAACCTTTTAGGATATAATGCTTTCTGATACATTTACCCGAGATACTACCTTTTTCCTCCTTACAGTTCCACTAAGAAGGTAGATACTACATGACTTCCTGGAACAGACAGACACTACAGCACTTAATTTTTAGTAAAGGCATTTTAATGGACAGGTCCAGGAAAGAAGCATGCATTTCCCTAGGTGGTCTGGTACACTTCAAGGCCTATTTACTTAACCTGATTCTTATGTCAGGATAGAGAGCAAGAATTGAAATTAGTTTCTTCTGGATTCTTTTTTCCATTTTTTTAATCTGTGGAAGTCTTTCAAAATTACTTACCCCATCATATTTGCCATATGAATCCTGTCACTGGGAAATATGACTCAATGCTGTTAATAAACTAATATGCAATAAAACGAATGCACAAATACTGCAGACACTGATAATGACACAAACTTGTATTTGGGCATCTGCAATGATGCAACAGGCTCCTGTCTCAAGTGCAATGAAAGTTGACATCAAATCGCATTGTGCACTGAATCTGCACAAATAGTTCTCACCAAAGATACACTAGTTGTCTTTCATTCTGTTCACAATAAACAGATCTCTTATCTGACCTGCAATCAGGAGATCCTTATGGTGGTAAATATTATACTTGGCATGTATTTGTAGGATGATGACTTAAAGTCAGTCTATATTTATAATTGGCAGCATTCTTTATAGTTGTATATTACTCTACAAAGTTCATACATTTAAACAGCTAGCTGAAGTAAAACCAAATAGAAAGGTTGATGGAAAATATTACTTTTCTAATGCTTTCTAAAAGAGGAGAGCAAGTATCAAAATGGCCAAGGTGCCAAATGAAAATTTATTTAGACAGTTTGCATTTGTTCACCCCAAAATAACACTCCAAGCCTTACAAAAGCACATCCAGATAAAAAATGTTTTCATATACCTATCTTAAGGTCAATACCACTGGGAACAAATTACAAGAAATTTTGCTGAGAGCTTATCCCACAACAAACCATCTGAAATAGCCCATAAATAAAATATCTGTGAAGGGATTCACAGATATATAGAAAAGATTGCTACACAGGTGAAAAAGAACAGTAATGGAAGAATAGCTATTTCTTACAGCTAAAATTGAATCAGAAACCTGGAGTTGCCCCACATTTTGGTGACCTCTAATGAACAACAGTTGACATAACTGCAGGCTGGTTTTAAGATGAAGAACACTGTTTTCAGGACGATAGGTCACCTCAGAACTCTGTGCACAGCTCCCTGCCAGCCTTGTCCCACTGGGACCATGAGGAGAGGTGCCTCAGATGCTCTGCACCCCTGACCAGGGCTGTGTGATGGACCCTGGCTGGAGACTCCTGCCCTGCTACCCTGAGGGAGCCCCTCATGCTTCAGCAAGTGGAAACAGCTGGGCAGGTGCATCAGGATAAACCCCCGAGTGTACTTGGCTCTACCACAGCCCTGCACTTGGAAGGCTGGCTATCCAAATCCAGGCAAGAACACACATTTTAAGCATTTTGGGAAAGTGCAGCAAATGTTTCATTAGTTTTCCATATGAAAATACAGTGTTATATTTATGTAACTAATCACAAAAACTATTTATAGGAATTTTTAGGCAGTGACTGAACTGATTAGGTCAAGAAACAACATGTAATTAAAAATCTTGGAAACAATAGTTTCTCTCTACTCAGCCAGTTTATGCAGATGTGAGAGCTGCCCTCTCAATACTTGCGTTATTACACCTAGTAGCTTTCCAGCCCTTTGAATATAGGACATTTACAAGTTTTCATACCATTAAACCATTAGATGTACTTAGTCTGCAGCCATAAACTCTAAGGCAACTTCATTCATATGCTGAAATACAGCAACTCATTTAGACAAGTTGTGGCAATACCTTCTAAATCTTCTTTCACCCTTCACCCATTTAATAACAATTAATTAATACAAAGCTGTTGGAGAAATTGCCAAACCATTACAGAAATAATAAATTCTCTTCTTGTAGCAATGAGAGAATCTCTATTGAAGCCAAGGGATCTGGCCCTTGTTACGCAGAAAATGTGATTTCTAAACTGTAAGTTTTCATGCATTACTGGAAGATCTCTAAAACCAGTTTGAGGGTGAGGGTTGCAGTACCAATCTAGTTGGAAGGAAAAAACCCACAAATTTCATGCCTTATGACTAAGTACAAATAATTCACACCTTCAGAGACTCATGTTCACTTTTAGTTGGTTTTTGGGTTTTTTTTTTACTTACTGCTTTATATGTTCTCTTTTGTCCAGCATGTTTCCTGATTTGCTCTCCATTAGGCCCAGTTTCAACATGCATGGAATAGATAATGTCAAAGAAATCTTCTACGACGGCCACCCGCCGTAAAGACAGCTTCTCATCTACACCTACTCCATCCTGAAACAAACAAACAAACAAAAACAGAAAAAGGAGGAAAAGATGAATAGATAAATTATGATAATCGTGGGACACATTCACCTTTTTTAGCAGGGAGTTTAAGACCCTTCCGTTGAGATCAGAAGGTCACTCGCCCTGCAAATGACAGGCAGAGTATTGTAGGAAAGCTACATGATCAGAAAGACCACATGGACCTGTGCAAGCAGTCCATTTGCCAAGCCAAGGCATTTAGCCTCTTGATAGGAAGTGATCTTCCACTCCAGTATTTGAAAAAAAACAAAAATATCTGTGTCTTTCTCCAAATGCACAAACAAGATTCAAAGGCAGAAGCAGTCCCTAACACATGGCACAAAAATGCATTATGTGGTTGTTAGTAAGGACACAACAGCTCTTTTATCCTCTTGTTTCCTTCACAGTAAATCTGTGCCTAGAATTTCATAAAGATATTTAATAAAAGGTTTTAAATCACAGAGCTGACTGTAATTATTAATATAAAGCAAGTCATCACAAACAATTTAACCCTGCAAAAATTGCTTGAAGACATACTATACTGAAGACACATCACAATATGAGGAAAAGAAAGGGATGGTTTTTACATTTGCCATTTTTCACACAGATGTCCTGTCAGAAGAAGTGACAGAAGAGTGAAGACACCTACCATCTGATTTTAAAAAGTGATAATGTCATGGTAGCTAAAGACTTCTAAACAGAAAGAGTCCCTAAGGACTCTGAAATTAATCAGTGCAGTTCACTTCCCACCTTTTGAATATGAGGTTTTATTTGTTTTACAGCTGCCTACAGACTCAGTTCTACAGAAGAGGCAGGTACTGGGCCTCTTGTTTTTCCAGAATAGGCATCTATCAAGCAGGCTGCATTTTATAATATAAAAATATATAATAACAATATATGAAGAATAAAATAAAAATGGCCAATTCACTTGTACTCCAGCACTGTATTTGAATTTTGATCTCTGGAGGCAGCAGTGTAACCTAACTTTCATTGTGTATTCTAAGCAACCAGGATGCCCCAAACTTAAGGCAGTTGATAATACCATTACTGCTGCTGTAATTCATGCCACAACAAAACTGACACTTTTGTGACAAAACACACACAATTATTGTTGCAGTGACCAGATAAAGACAAAAGATGAGAAATGAAAAGGTAATAATCATGTATGACTCCCAGGTGCTGTCCCTCTGCTCATAACTTCTTGCTCCCCCGTTCCATGTTTGCCGGATATGGAAAAATATGGTTCATTTTTCTCACTGCTCCTACTTTTATTCCAGCCTACTTAGTTTAATTCTTCATATAGTTCATGGAAAGAACCTAAATAATCCAAATGGCTTTAAAGACCCCCCCCCTCAGCGTGACACAGAAGAGCTCTGACATGTTCCTAGTAGTATAACTTTCTAAATGTGCATTACTCCAAGTGATAGTGAGTTGGGAGATGTTAAAACCAGCCAGCCAGCTTTTATCCTGTCCTGCTCCAATATGCCCAGCCTTCTCCAGAAAGGTCTCCACTTAAAGCTAGCAGGCGTCTTTCATTTGCACTGCAGGTTGTGTTCTTTATCCCCAGGGGACAGTTGGACCACGTCAGAACCCCAGCACATCGGTGATGAGAGGACTGTCACAGTCCTGATGGACATGGCCGTGTTGAGGATTCAGGGTGGAGGAAGACAAGGAATTTGCAGTACAGTCTCCACCATGGGTTAAAGCCTCAGAGAGATCAGCTGGGAACAGCTGCTCTGAGAAAGCAGTGAGGCGCCCAGTCCATGATCAGTCACCACTAACCACCAGCTGAAAAACTGTGACATTGTGACAGGTTTTGGTATAGGCATCATTAAGAATTTGCTTGGTACTACCCACCACCACTTCCTACTATTTAAAAAAAAACCAGCTTTAGAGATGGGGCCAACATAAAGTTCATATCTTTGCATCTTTAATCGTTAGAGGAATTCACATGTGAGAGCTGTAGGGGGCTCATCTTCAATCATTATTTTCTCTCCATCCAAATAGCACAGTGGGATCCCTAATGATTTCAAACACTCTTATTATGACGACAGTGTTATCTCACACCACTCTCCAAACACTCAGAAGTTTATAGTGTTGATTAACTGATAAAGATTTAATCTGTTTATTACTAATGAGTTTTGTTTTATGAAATTTCCTAAGAGGGAGCCCTCTTTTTTAATTAAAGAGAAATGCATTACAATATTAATTTAAAACTTGAGAAGCCACCTCAGCAGAGCTAACACATGCAAACATTACGAAGAAGAAACTCAAAAATTAAATTCATTTTGGTAGCCATAGTGTGTAGCACTCTTTGTAATGGTCCCCCTACTTCCCTCCCCAGACACAAACACCCAAGGGTAGGCAGCTATGATGTGGATGTCCTCTTGAAGCTGCATTTCTCCACACAAAATACTTACTGAACAAAACAGTAAGCATTGCTACTACTTCTAAAAATACACTTAAGTAAAGGCTGCATAAACTCTCTATCATACTGACGAGCCAGAAAACAAATACAAACTTTCCAAACCTTGTCAGTCAAAAAGGGTAGAAAAGAAATGGTTTACATGGAGTGGAAACTGCTTCAGGTAAAGACAGGACTATTATTTAGCATCTACACCTGTAACTTCATCATAACTTTACCTGGTGGGGCCTGGACATGACTAGGTATGGTTTCATCCCATTTGATGCTGCCTAAGGCAGTAAGGTAGACCTTGTTTCAGAACTCCTGCAGCACTTCAGAAGGTGCTGATTTGCTGTGAGTAAACAGTTCATCTGGCAACATGCAATGCTGTGCAGAGATGCAAGCCTCAGCTGAAGAAGCAGTGCACCAGATGAGTAGCTTGAACAAAGCAGATACTGACACTTTTGATACGCCATACTGATATCCCAACAAGCAAAAAGCTGGGCAAGCGATACAACCTCAAATCTCCATTTAAATTGTGAAATCTCTGAAGTAGACACAGTTGTATCAGCCCTTCCTGCCATATGCCACTACACTACACATTCGTCCTGAAACTGCTATTTGATAAAGGCATTAACAAAGAACCTCTTCTTTATAACCTGGCTTTGAGTAAAAACATTCACAGTGCCTAAGGAGACAATTTTTTTTAGCTCAACTAAGGTCAAAAAAAAAAAGAAAGAGAATACATTGTAATGCTATTCCCATGACCCAAAGTCTACAAAATGTCCCTAAGGGACAGGACAATAGGCTTAAACCACAGTATGGGAGATTTACATTAGACATTTGGAAAAACTTATTATTGATGTGGATAGTCAAGTACAGGAATAGTTTGCCTGGGAATGCTGTGGGATGCATGTCACAGGAAGATTTTGAGACCAGGCTACGCAAATATCTGTCAGGGATAGTTGAGGAAATCCTGTCTTGGACAGACTAGATATTAACTGAGTTCCTCCTTGATAACTCTAGGACTGAGAAGCTTAAATAACACTTTCAGAGTGACTTGGACACTAACGACTCTGGAATAGCAAGGAGAGTATTTATAAATCACTGAGGTATTTTTAGGATTTTTATTCAGCATGGCAAGCCTCACTTTTAAAAATTACTTAGGAAAGGAAGTCTCACTAAGTGTTACGCTTCAAACATTGGACTTAGACTCTTAAATCTTTTAGGCTGAGTTGCATCCCACTCATTTCAGCCATCACTGAGGTTTGCTAAATCAGTTGTCTCAGATGCCTCTCTTGCCAGCAGTGTAAAAGACACTGGCAAAATGCAATTCAGCCTCACAGCTGCTGGAGTGGTTTCAATATCTACCAGTGAGATGCTACTTAATTCTACTCCTTGCATTACAGGTTTTCCTGTTTACTCTTGGGTTTATGTCCTTAGAATACAAATAAGTCGATGTTTCTTTTCATTTGAGCCATACAAAATCCATTTGCACTCTGAGATTAAAGTTGCTTGCTTGTTTGTTTTTAGATTTCTGCACAAAGAATAAATTTCTGAACAGAACTGAATTTTACAGACAGTCGTGCACCTTTCAGAAAGTGCTAAGGATCCCTCTGAATAAGGATGCTTGAGGAGACAGTCAGTCCCTTTTATTGAGGTAGAATCTACAGGACTTGTGGGAGTAAGGAAGAGTAGAAAGTTTGCCAGTAAAGCAAAGAGATAAAACTCTTAAGACAGTGAAAAGATCTGTTAAATGAAAGGTTGTCATTTTTATAGTTACTTTGCAGAGGAAAAAAAAATTTAATACAAGCCTTTAAAATTAATGCCACTGAAACAAAAGTGCTTGTAATTCCTTGCTTGAGAATACCCACTCCACCTTGTGTTGAAATTTTGTGGAGAAAATAGGTTTCATAAAACACCCTCTTGCTTTGTGAATGAATATAACAATTGGCATCATGATATATATATAAATATATATTCCTATAAGGATATGATAGAAATAGAAAACAAAAGGAAAGGCTTGGTTCGTGGTTTTAGAGAAAATGCTCAGGTCTATAAAAACCCCTGTTGTAAAAGCATCAAAGCCAGAAACACCTACAAAACATTAGGAGTAGACGCAAATAACAATCATCCTAAATATTTCACTATATAATATAAACCACATATAAATCTAAGACTGCTTTGAATGCAGAAATAGGATGCATAACATTTTTATCATATAACCAGTTCAGCCAACAGCAGAGTTACAGCACATTTATGTCCCCACACCTCTACTGGCTGGTATCAGATCTTGAACTTCCCCTGGACAGGAAGTAATGTCTTTTGCTGATTGATGCTCCATACTCTGAATGAACAGAAAGTTTACACAACCCTCTGCCTTGTTAGTTTATACATAATGTGCTCCTGATAGGTCTTTTACTCCCTCCGCATTCAACACAGGAAAATTTTGTATGGTAAGTGTTAGGAGGAACCAATAGTAGCTGATGTATAAATGAACCCTATATATCTGTCTGCAGAAATAAGCCAAAATAATTTCAGATTGAAAATACCATTACACATTATTTCCCTTATGTGCTTGCTCGGTAACTGTAAAAAATATTAATATTTTAAAAGAGGGATGACAATTTTAGAATATCTCTTATTCCCACAGAAATGAATAAATCTAGTTATATCAGCCCATGTATTTGAATTCATGGGTACATTCATTTGAATATCTAACTCATTCCTGTCAGTGCAGTGTAAACCCAGAAAAGATCAAAAGTTATTAGTATTTGATAGCTATTATTAAGCAGCCTAAAATAAATAAATTGATCGTTTCTATTCAATTCAAAATGGAAAATGTCTATAACAGCTAAAGGGATATTTATTTTTTGAAATTTATAGTTTCTGTTTCTCTTTATATGATGTTTGAGTAGCAAATTTATATTTTACCAGCAGATGGAGACAGGAAAAATCAGAGTTATATTAAAGCAGAACCATTTCCAGCTAACAAGTTCTCCCTCTGGAATCTTAAGAGCAACAAACCCTACAAGGACTAAATAAATAAATTAGGATATAGCAGCAAAGAGTCAAACTAATGGTAAAAATAGATCAGGAAAATAAAGAAAAGTAAAATGGCAAATAAATTTGCCATTTGAGATGAGAGCCTAAAACTAAACAACAGACACAAAGTTTGGGGATATTATGAAAGTTGTGAGAAAAAGTCCTCTGATTGTCTTTATAGGTGAGTATACAAGACACCAAAAGAAGAGCAAGAGAAACCATATCAATACTGAGCAGAAATCCTTTCATCTTTTGGACCAGTCCAGATGACTGAAAAGCACCAAAGCCACATCTATCCATAAATAGTCAGAGGTGAATGCTGGATTCCATATAAGTCCAAAACATCCTGCCAAAAAGACCTATTCTCTATTGAGTCCTTTCAGGTAAGGTCATCATCTGGTGTCAATCACTAGCTCTGTTAATTAAGAACCAGGAAGTAGAGTGAATGAGTTGTGAAATCCAACTTGACAAACTGCAAAGGCTGCTTCTTTCCTTGAAGTATAGTAAAATGGGCCTGGAGATCATTTCATGATTCACCAGGTACTTCCAAAGTTATCTGCAGAGGCCCCTTTGGCATGAACAGGATAATAACCTGACCAGCTGCCTCTGAGGTAAATATTTAAAGCTCTTTCCACACTGAAAAAGGGTAGAAACTTTTTTTTTTTCATCTTTTTTTCCTAAGTGTATGTGGGTGGCAATGGGAAGAACCTGATGAAAAGGAAGTTCAATGTGAATATGAGGAAGAATTTCTTTACTGTGCAAGTGACCACACAGTGGAATAGACACCCCAGAGGAATCAAGAACCACCTGGACCCAATCCTTTGCAATGTGCTCTAGGATGAGCCTGCTTGAGCAGGAAGGTTGGACCAGATGACCCAATTTGGGTCCCTTCCAATCTTACCTATTCTGTGATAGGCAGATCTATCATTGTCAGCGTTAGTGCAGGAGTACAGCTTTTAAGTGAAACATGGAACATGTCTACTGACTCTTGTGTCTTCTACTGAAAACAAGCAGGGACATGGGAAGAAAGAGGCAATTTCAAAAAGACACCTCAAGACCAATTACATGCAGAATCCCAAAGGAATGGCAGAGAAGACCCTGGTGAGGAATACAGGACAGGCAGAGCCCTGGCTGTGGTTTACTCTTCAGAATTGAGTTGCTTCTTGGCTGAGGTTTGAACACTCGGTGCACTAACACCTGATTATATTTTTCCTTAGGTATTTAAACTTTTACACAACCATGCTGAACAAAAGCAGGTCACAAGACAAGTCACATCACTATTTGTGAAGTCTGTTGCTGCAGGTGAACCAAACACAACAGGCTGCATCTCCATGAACAAGCCAGGCACCACAACAGAAGCACATCTGTAGAGCAAAGCAGTTGATACTAAGGAGTTGATGCCACACCATAAATATTTCAGGCTCTCTCTAACCTGCAATGGACAAATCTTCTGGTCACAACCCAGTAGGTGCACACCTGGAATAAATAGTAGTTTTCTTTCACTGAAAGGAATCCATTTATGCACTGAAAAAACACTGCAGTGTGAAATGACGCCCAGAAAGTGTGGTCAGGAGCTTTGTTCCACAGAGCTATCTTCCAAATCAAAATACAAGTGCAGATGCAGCCACATTTTCCCTAGCAGGACAAGAAGGTAGGATTTTTCACACACATATATGGTGGTGAACATTACCCAAACTGATGAACAAAATATTTAAGGAACTACCTCAGGGACACACACAGCCCTGGTGTGACTAGGGAGAGCAGAAAGAAGCTGAGCAAACACCTGTCCTGAAGTAGAGACCATATTTGCCACATTGTTCCTTCTACATGCCTCCCTCTCCAGCAAATTCCTGCCTACTCAGCCTGTTAAAACAATAGATGATACTTCCATCATTAGATGCAGTCTGATTTGAGCTGGCCTTTTTTCCTTTTCTCTATTTTTTCTGAGAAAAAGCTAATCAATGCGGTATTCCGCCTACAAGATTTTGTTGAGTTCGTGTATGTAGTATAGTAAAAATTAACCCAGGCACTATACGCATCATATTCAGTGAAATGAATGTGAGAATTCCAATTGAACCAAAGCTAGGATTGGACAAACAGAAAAGAAAAGCACATATAGCACCTGTGGGGAAATAGCAGTTTGCATTTCAAAGGTTTGGTGAATTTCTAATAACCAAAAAACAAACAAAACAAACAACATACAAACAAAAAAAATCTGCACATTAAAAAAAAGGCAATTTATTGCATTACTTTTTTAATTAACTTGAATTTAACTATCATTTACCAATTCTTCATTTAAAAAAATCATCATGAAAACAATTTCTGATCTAAGAAAATTCCAAAGGCTTTGTTCTGAAGTTTATATATTTTAAAAGAAAAGCAATAACTATTTCTTTTTTTGATAACCAGACTGCATTATTTCCTGTTCCTTGAAGGATGCTGCCTTTTTTTCTAGTGGGTTAGTTTTCTATTAGAAAAAATTCAGTTTTGACTTTGAAGTTCATTGTTTTTTTGAAAATACTCACTACAGTTCAGGAAACATCCAGCACACTTCACTTGCCCACTTCAAACTCACTATTTGCTAAGCAGCTGAGAGCTAATAAGCCTAGCTTGGATGTCAAAGATAACTGAACAGAGGAGGAGTGTAACTCAGCCAAATTTAACCAAAGCATTTTGTTTAAGTTTGCAGTTATGACCAAAGTTTTAACGTGTGCATTCCTTCTTGCTGATTCATTAAAGATGTCATCTGGGTGGGAGGACCTTCTATCAGAATTTCCTGTAACTGTTTGAATTCTAAAAAAAATTCACTTTTTAAGCTTAAAAAAAAGTCAAGATTTCAGTTCTACTACGAAATGGGATAAAAGTGTGCGAAAATTCATCTAATTAAATTAAAACATGATTCTTTTACTGCGAGTAAAACTGAACATAGAGTTTAAGTATTAAGATTGCTATAAAACAATATTTATCCTGACAAAGATAATAGAAAAGGTTCAAAGAAAATACTCTGAGACTGGAGGTAATCTTTCTGTGTAGAGATTTCTTCAACTGTTCAAAAACCTATAAACACACCACCAGGCTAAGTCAAAAACTAGAAAGAAAACTCACTAAACCAAAAGTGTCCACTCAGTGTACAAATACTGAAATGACATTCCCTTATTCATGTCTTATTACTCTTCATATACTTTATCTGATGATCGGATCTGCCAAGCTGTAAACAATTACTCCAAGACTTTTCCAGAGAAGACTGCAATGCCAAGCTAAATGCTTGGCAGGGAAACTGCCTTTTCAACCTCACAGCTAACCTGCAAGGTTCGGCTAGTATTCTGGTGAGTATTCTAAAAGGAGGGGACTTCAGCTCCCCACTTCCACAGCTCAGCAGACTGTACATTAATTTCCATGAAACTTCATTTCCAAAAGTTTCTAGCAATTCTAATGCATGCAAAACTTAGTTTTACTTCAGTCTCAAAATAGACAGTTCTTTGTATCTTGATTTGATTTTCCTGAATAAAGGTACAAGGATAAAACAACTATTACTATTCAAATATTTTTGACTGTAAGGGATTTCAGAATGAATGGGAGTGAACCTTGAATGATCTCCTTTAGTAAGTTTTGGGGTATTTTTCATAAATTACACTATCTGGTATTGTCATCAGCTCAGCAAAAAAAAGAAATGGGCAAGCTGTTAATTAAATGTTAACTCTTAATATCCTGTCATGTTCCCAAAATGAACAGTTACACAAGTGTATTTTAAAGTGTATTATACTTTACAGGTATTCAAGCACAAGGGGAATGCAATGTAGATCTATAATGCCACCTTTTTTCAGACTGATGAAATGCAACTACTGTACACCAGAAGTAGCCCAACTTGGAAATAAAGCTTAAATAATGAGAAATCAATACCCCAAAGTGCTGTCTGCAAACTTAAATGTGTATTTTGAAATTATATTCAAAATACTCATAAGCTTCTGATGCAAGGGTTCACAGAGGGCACTTTTAAAATATATACTATGATATGCAATTGCCAAGTACTACATACAGCAATCAGATGACAAGTGGATGCCACACTGCAGAGCAACGCTGCTCAGTGACAAAACTTTAAAAAAAATTGCCTCAAAATCCTAGTCAATTGGCAAAATACTACAAAAAGTCAGGGGAAGAGGATGAATCAGAAGACTGCTAATAGGATATAGTGGTTTTGTGTCTAGATATCTGGGTGCAACACCAGCAAGAACTTTAAGGGACAAAAGTTGCTTCCTCCTTTCACCTGCCTAGTGCAAGGAACAGCCCTGGGGTGGCAGGGGGATGAAGTGTGTGACCTAATCTCTCCCACTGAGATTCCTACAACAGCTGTTCACTTGCTTATACAAAATGAGTTCATGGTCTCTCCCAAGCTCCCAGAGGACAGCTGTCTCCGTCACCAAAACCACTGCTACAACAGACCATTATGTGCCATTAATTGGTAACCTCATTAGCATCATCAGTAAGACACTGGGATCAGATTTTAAGCTGCACTGCTGCTGCAGAGGCAGCTTATGGTAGGGTCAGATGAAAAAACATCAGTGACTTTGCACGATCCATACAAAGCCTGGGCGCTGATACAACCCACTCACTAGTTCAGCAACCTCACTTGCAAAGCCAAGCACAGAATAATGGCAACTGGGCCCGGTTTCAGTGCCAAAGGGGACAGAAGTCTCCAGGGCATGCATGTTCCATGTGTGGCCTGGTTCTCTGACCACATTACCAATACACTTCCCACACTGGAAAAAAGCTGCTTGTTGCAGGGAGCAAAGAGGTACTTCTCAGACTGAATATTCCTGGAGTATAAACTAACAGTTTCTAATGGAGATCCCTCTGGAATTCTGCAAGGACAAATGAGCAGGGATTATGAAGGGGCTCGCTGTAATTGCACAGGTAATGTTACCTGACCAGAGATAAAGGCCACTGGAGTGGTCCCATTAGTACAAGCGGAATGCATGGGTCACTGACTTTTGCCTGCAGGTGGTTTTAGCAGCAGTGGTGTGACAGTCCTATTGACCTATGAACAAAGTAGGAACTGTAGGGATTCATCTGTTCTCAAATGAAGCGACACAGTACACAAAAAGATCAGGCAAAACATTGGATACACAATCTCTCCATTAGGTCTGAAACAGAAAATGTCATCTCAGATAATAGCAATAAGTTTTTGGTGTAGCCAGCAATGCCATGAGCCAAATATATAACCATGGTCTTCAGGAAAATTCATCATGGAAGGGCGCACAAGTTATCCTTTCAAAAACACACACAAAAACCTAACCTGAGGGAGGACATTATCAAACTAAATAGGTAAATAAAGAATATGCCTTTCTTAAATTATTTTTGTTGATATTTGTGCATGGATCAGGTTTTACAAAATTAAATTACCTCAGCAGAATTATGCTGGGCTTTTTAATAACTTATTTGTTGGCTTTTGCTTTAATTAAATTACACTTTCCTAATTCTATGTTTTTTCTCACTCCTGCAACAGTTTGCTCTCCTGGGTAACCTGGGCAAGAACAAGTGCCAGATGCAAAATTCCTGCAGTTCTGTGAGAAAGCACTGTTTCAGATAGTCAGATCATTTACAGCATTTTTTTCTCCTTTCCTTCTTCCTCCCTTCCTCAACCATACATGAAGTCCACAGCATGAAGAGGCCAATCCTTGCCAGAAGAACCAAGTTTTGAAAAACACCACTCCACCATGTGTTCAGTCCTGACCAGTGTGATAGTTAGGAGGCTAACCTCTACAGATGGGGAGTTCATACCACCATTCAGCACAAACATGCTGCTACTGTACACTGAAGTCAGCATTAGCCAGACTTTGCTTAGGCAGAATTTTCAGCAGTGATCTACAGTTTCACCTTGCTAACTAACCTTTCCTGCAGTAATGTAAATGAAATAGATATAAAAAGAATCTCAGAGGAAAATGGTGGCAGTGATTGAGAATAGAGCCTTTACAA
The DNA here is from genome assembly GCA_013399695.1 of Formicarius rufipectus. NCBI lineage: Eukaryota > Metazoa > Chordata > Aves > Passeriformes > Formicariidae > Formicarius > Formicarius rufipectus. Next base: position 369,569 of record VXAU01003090.1, read on the forward strand.
ATCCTTTTGGTAATCTCCTTTAGAAGCAAACCTCTTCTGTATCACATTGAAGCTGTTTGGAAACACTTGCTAATGTTACATAGGATGAACTTTCATGAAAGCCCACCATACTCGGCCTGCAAGCTTATGCACTAAGAGAATACAACCATCTCAGTCTCCTGGACTTCTCTGAAGACCCAGTAAACACAGTTTTTCTCTAAATAGACTGTATCAACCTTGCAATAAGCATTTTAGGAACGTAAGTCTTTCTTGCCTTCCTTAATGTCCTTCTGAAAGCAATGAGAATGGTCTACTTAAATGTTTGTGGGAGTGACAATGGTTCTTCTTAGAGGAGTAAGATAAAATGCAATTTCCCTGCTACTTTTTACTTTTCTCCCCTCTGCTCCTCAATCAGTCCATCTGCAGCCCCTCATGCAGTCCAAACACTTTTTCCAGGGATCAAACGGATTTGTGGTCAGTAATTTCCACAGGGACTGTATGTATATTCTCCCAGGCATCCTCAGGCACCAACACTCATTGGAGGACTTGAAATCAAAATCTGTGTCTGTTATGCCACTGACAGTGAAATTCAGTGGGTTCATGTTTGTTGTGTGCCTCACTCAGACCTTTACAGCTTAGCAGTCTCCCTCTTCAAAAGGCTATACCTAAAAGATGCGTCTTTGGGTGAATTTTCTTAAAAATGCTTTGCGGTTTTATCTAACATGGTTATTAAATGGGAGAGTGGAAGGAACTGCTTTCCTTTATTATCTTGCTTTGAAACTGAAATGGACTAGAAATTCCTAGTAGAGAGAGGCTAAATCTTCACTTACACGAATTTTATTCAGAACTTTTCCTGCTTCAAATCTGGACCATGCTCTGAGTAGCAAACAGTTCAAAACAATGGTCATTACAACACTGACTTTGCAAATACTTTTTTATCAGCTAAATTCTGCATTTTAATTTTTATAAGTACCAGCTCCCTGTTATTTTTTAATGTAGGTAAGAGGCACACCCTGGTTCTGACCACTGATGATGCTGCCCACTATCCCTTTCCTTTTTTAACAGAATTAAAGAGACAGTCAAATCATTATTTTTCCAACAGTACTGCAAAAACAGGTGTTTTGAGTAAGTAGGTAATCAAGTTTACCCAACATCTGATGTATGATAAAAGACAGGAAATGAGAGTACTTGCAAGTTGAAGACTCCCTATTAATCAGATGTTTGAGTCTCTGCCTAAATCTAGGCATGCCCACGAATTTACTACTATACACTACTGCTTAACATGCTAATATTAGTATATATAGCACAGCTGATGAAAGGAAAGATGCGGATGAAATAAGGCTGCTCTAATTAAAGTTCATGCTTACCTTCTCATACCTACAATTAATATGCAAACTATATAAAGCTTTGTAATGACTGCAATTCTGTGCTCAAAACAAGATCCAAACAATATATTAGCAATTTTCTGTATGTATCCTTACTTACACTTTCTTGACATAGAAAGGATCAAGTTTTAAATTTCTCATCTGTTCGCAAGAACAGGAAGAAAAGCTGAAACATAGTTGAAACACAGAATTCAATTATGTATTGAATACACTGTAATGACTATACTATTCATCAAGTTTGCAGTAATTTGGTGCTCTGTCACTCAGTATCTTAGCTTAAACTACTGTGTTCAAACAGTAGCACACCCGTAATTCACCAGTATTAAGTGACCTGCCCTTTTTCCCACTCCTCAGTGTATACTGGCTGTATTAACTCAACGGGACAGAGCACTAGAATGTCTTCAGTAATGACAATAGTGACTCCCTTCCTCTCATGACATCCACATGATGTGTACAGCTTGACTGATGGACATGGCCATCAATCCAGAGCCGGCTTTAAGCGACGGTTTAGCTTGCAATGTGATATGGGATCTCTTGAGACAGACAGAACTGTACAAAATCAGGGACAGATGAAAGAAAAATCAAACGGTCACTTAGTCCACTCCCTGACAGAAAATGGACTGTCTTCTGTTGCTCATTATGTACTTTCTAGTCTTGTCTTATATGACTCATCTGAGGTTGGTTTAGCCATTGGCTCTAAGAGACTATTTTACTGACTAATAGAGGTAAATACAGAAACTTTGGCTGAGGCCATGCCAACATCCTGTTACAAAAGGTTTGCAGACTGTTGTGCTGCCGTTCCTTAATGACGTTCATTTGGAAGACAGACTTGACACTAACCCTCTCTAGCACTCATTTGGGGAATAAAGCTTCTCTGTCATACTAGATCACATCTGCTGAGAAGTTAGCAAAGGCCTCTTCATGGCAGTGAGAAGTAAGGGATCACCTCCCTAAGGCTCTGCCACGTCACTGCCTTGTTTCCAGCACATCTCCCAACTCCTGCTCTGCTCCTGCCAAAAACAGCTTTCCTTGCAAAGAGTCCAGCACCTTCTTTCTTCACCAATAATAGAATAATTTAAAATCCCATTGAAGACTCACATTGATTTTAATAAACTGTAGCTCGATGTCCCAAAGAGTCCTATTCTGTCCAAAATGATGCTCTTCCTTCAAAGGACTAGGGACAAACCATCAATAGTTTTAGCTCCTCAGCAAATACAGAGATTACAGTTTCTCATACATGTCAGAGATGGCTAAGAGTATAAAGCTTCAAATTTATCTTACAAGGAAAGCCAACATCTATTCTCATCTTGCTGCTGCTGACAATGTGAACATTTTTATTCTGCTGAACAAAACATTAACAAGGACTAAAAATTCAAATACAGTATGTTGTTCCTTTTTGCATCAGTTCAATATTGAAATGCATCTTCTGAAATACTGCTGTGCCTACAGGGAGCTACAATTTGCTTGTCTCAAACTTTCTTTACGTCAGGCTTGATTCTTCCTGGACTACGTTTCCCAAGACACAATGCAGAAGGAGATCACGTGTTTCATGACACATTTAGTAAAATCAAGGATGACAGTGTAGTAGAAATTCTTGTGTCACATCTCTCTCTTTGTAAATACATTGCACCTGCTCATTTGCTTGCACTTTGTAGCAACCACTCTCCTCCAAAACACTGAAAAGGCTTCGCTGCACTAGCACCAGCAGAGAGTCAGCTATGGGGATTGACTATGTACTTTATCTACATGATTTAAAACTTCTCTGCTCTAGGAGTAATATGTTATTACTTTATTGATGAATCACACCTGCTACCCAAATACAAGACCAGTTCTCCCTCACCAGAAAAACTCTAAACATAAAATCCGATGTCTACAACTGCCAAACCAGCATGGATCACCAAGAAGATTTAAAAAGACCATGCAAGAAAGCCCCATTCTGTGCAAATAGCCTACTACAGTACTACATTTTTTGTGTGCTACAGTATTTAAGAGGAAATGACACAGCTATTTCCCATCAAATCAAATAATTTCTAGCATAACTTTTCATTGGACGTATTCTGTGTGTATCCTGGAATTTGCTTTCTGAGGAGACATCAGGCACAGCTGCATGTCTGGTAAATACGTGTGCTTGTTTTTCATGTAGGGGTGTGTGTGAAATTAAATTCAGTTTGATTCAGCAGCATTTCACTGGCACAGCAAGCTGGCTAAACGTAGCCTTAGAAAAATGAACAGACCATTGAGGTAGTTGTCACCAGCTAATACAATGCATTTCAGATGAGTCTTCATTCTGTATCTGGGGTTTTAGCCCATCTATCTATTTCCCACTACAGCCCATTTCCCATCTTGTTCTGTCATTTTTAACAGTAATCTGCCATCTGAGAGTACTTCACAACACAATGCCATCATTACACTTTCCTCCAGGTGTCAGGAATACTTTCTTCTTCAGGTTTTTTTGACAAATACATTTTCCAATTTCTGGTGATACCCAAAAAAATTCTTTTTGTTTCTCCCACAGATTTTGGATGCTAATGCAAAAAATCACTGCTCCATTTCATTTTTGCTACTAGATTTTCTGCTCAGATGCCCCCTTTTTCTTTTCTCCCACATACTTTTGTCTCCTTGTTTCTGTCTATACCATATAGACATTCCTTTTCCATTCCGCGCTTCAGCTCGCATATTCACTGAAATAAAAAAATCTATTACAACAACAGTATTCAATCTAGCATCCTATTGTTTGTTTTCACCCTTCCCAGCCCTCAGTTATATTCAGTATCATGAGTTACAGATGGAAGCATAGAACCACAGAATGATTTGGGTTGGAAGGGACCTTAAAGATTACCTAGGTCCAACTCCTCTGCTATGGACAGGGACACCTTCCACTAGATTACATTACTCAAAGTTCAATCCAATCTGGCCTTGAATACCTCTAGGGATGGTGCCTGCACACCTCCCTGGGCAACATGCCCCAGTGACTCACCACCCTCATTGTAAAAAATCTCTTTTGTCCAATCTAAATCTATCCTCTTTCAGTTTAAAATTATTGCTCCTGTCACTACAGGCTCTGTCTTTTCTGTAAGCACCCTTCAAGTACTGAAAGGCTACAATAAGTTCTTCCTGGAGCCTTCTCTTCTCCAGGCTGAACAACCCCAGCTCTCTCGGCCTGTCTTCATATGAGAGGTGATCCTGTCCTCTGATCCTATTCATGGCCCTCCTCTGGACCTGCTCCAACAGGTCCTTGTCTTTTCTGTGCTGAGGACTCCCAAGCTGGATGCATTGCTCCAGGTGGGGTCTCATGAGAGCCAAGCAGAACAGGAAATTCACCTCCCTCAACCTGCTGTCCATGCTGGTGGTAATGATTAAAAAGAGTTATCACAATCAACTCAGCTGATGCTGTGTATGACTAAAGCTATAAAAATTCTCTGAATTAATTTGTGTGAGTTATTGATGCTGTAGTTATCACAGCAATTTATTTAGCTTTTTTTGGTCCCCTAGAAGTCAACCTATTACTATCATGAGGCCAAAAAATAGTGTCATTTTTGATGTTGCTTTCACATTGGATCCTCCTGTGCTCCTGTGTTTCGGCAGAAGGAATGTCTCCTGGTTGTGGTGAGATGGGACCTTGGAAATAGGGTCTTCAGTTGCTGTTTACTAGAATGCTTTCCTTCTCCAGGTCTTGCTTTATGGTGCAGCATACTCTGGCAATTTTTTTCATATTAAGCTTTTATAATCTGATTTGTAAACTTCAGAAACTGAAGTTTCTAGACTCCCCTACTATGAGGCTGAGCTTTATATAATTTAAGATGTATTCAGTGTTCCTGTCTCTATAATTAAATTTGTCTGGTTTTCTTATTTTGAGCACCTTCCGAATTTTTTTCAAAGAGCTTACCAGGCATTATGTTGAAAGGACTCTGCTGAAATTATATCCTTTGTTTTCTCATCTTTCATTATTTATGGCCTTTGTTTTAGGGATCATTATTTAACTAATATTTTAATTAATAAAATAGCGTATGAAAAATCATAAAATTGGAGTAAAACATCTTGTGATTTAGGAAAAAAGACACATGCTCATTTTATTTCCTTGTTTCTAAGTCTACAGGGTTGACCTGAGACATCTGCAGAGTTTAAAGTGAAAGTTCTCAAACAGCAGCCTGCAAGACCATTTGTGGTTTATAAATCAACAGTATCATCCTCCAGAACCACACTAACCACCTGCACTTTATATACTCAGCAGTCAAAAGGCTTATAATGAAATATCCATGGTCCTTGAGAGATTTTGAGAACTGACAGGGAGTTGTTGCTAAAACTGACAATCTCTTCTGTACAGATGTGGGGATTATTAAAGGATTTCTGTTTGAGTTTTCTTTTAACGTAAAAGTAGAATTTTCACAAGCATTTGGCTAGAGATGAGACTTTTAAAGAAAAAAATACTAACACCATGGGACTCACAATGAAATTGTAACAGTTGATAACACCCCATTTTTGAGGTATTTTAGTATCTATAATGAAGGAGAAAGCTTCCTGCTCTTTTTTGACATCAACATCTTTAGAATACAGATACTGCTTTGTGGTTAGTTTTTCATAAGAGTTCAATTTTTATTTTCATGTGTGATATTATTATTGGTCAGATATTTTACTATCTTTTTAGGTCCCAGCTGTGTTCTATTAAAGACAATGGCAATCCTCCAGCTGTATTTGATGACACGCAATCCAGCATTTAGTGATGCTGATGAAAAATAGTTTTCTCATATTACAGCTATAAGACAAACCACTTCTCATACCTGGGGCTAAGGACATTCGTCCTATTCATCCCCTCTTCCCAGTTTCTGGGCTGCCCCATCAGCTACAAGGAAGGAACTCACAAATCTTCTTCAGGGGACAGACCTGGCTTCAAAATATATCAGAATAATATTTGCATGTCAGGGATGCAAGAACAGCTTTTCCTATCATAACTATATGTAAATGTTTTTATTGCTTCTATTAGCCAGTGTACTAGCTGGAGTGCCAAAATGGAGCAACACTACTTTTCAGCAATAACTGTAACTATATACTGCACTACATACCATATAGCCATGTACACACAGTAAGAGAGCACCAGGGCTGGTAAGCAAGAGATGTCTCAAGTGCTGCATTCTGGCAAAAGCAGAATGTGAAGGTGAACACCAGTAGTGACAGTGGCACAAGGTTTTATTTCCATTCCTTGCACCTCAAGTCATGCCAACCACAACATGTCACTATTTACAGCAAGTATTTGTAGCTGCTGTGATGCTGAGCAGCCCTATAGGTATAGTGTAGTATGTAGCACATCTGTCAGAAGAGTTTCCTGTGGTGTCATGGTGAGTTTACTTAGGAGACTTGGGGCTTGTTTCCAAGGTCAAAGGCTTCCTTAAGTCAAACTATAGTTCCCAAAGGCCTGTGCTATACAGAGATGGTGCAAGTTTACTCTAGGCGTTCAGGACCGCTCTGATGAAATAGGTATCAGCTGTATGCCTGCATATGCATACCAGCACCCATCCTCTGCTGGGAACAGAGCAAGCTAGTGCTTAAACACATCCCTGGCTGCCCACACAGCCACTCAGACAGAGGAGGTCAACACAAGCAAGTCTAGAGGAGGGCTACTAAGTTGATCAGAAGACCTGAGTATCTCCCTTGTGAAGACAGAGAGAGCTGGAGCTTTGTAGCCTGGAGAAGAGCAGGCTGTGTGGAGACCTCACAGCAACCTTCCAGTATCTGAAGGGGAACTACAGGGAAGCCAGAGACAGACTCTTCATCAGGAACTGTAGTGACAGGACAAGGAGTAATGGGTACAAACTGAAAGAGGTTAGATACCAGGAAGAAATTCTTTACTGCTAGTGCAGTGAGACACTGGAACAGATTGCCCAGGGAGACTGTGGATGCCACAACCTTGGCAGTGTTCAAGGCCAGGCTGGAAAAGCCCTTGAGAACGTGGTCCAGTAAAATGTGTCCCTGACCGTGCCAGGGTGGGTTGGGCCTAGATGATTTATAAGGCCCAATCCCTTAACATTCTATGATTCCATGATTCCACAACCCACCCATCTCCACCGCTAGCATTACTTAGGGAGCTACCAGTCCCAGAAGCAACCACCAAGCCAGGCAGCCACAGTGCAATTTGCTGCACCGAAAATACACCGGAGCAGATGTTTTATTTTACCTCACGGTATTCCCTGCCCGCAGTGGGCGCTGGCTGACGGGTGCGGGAGCAGAGGTTTCCCCGCCGCCCCTACCACTCGCATCCCTTTCCCTGGAGCACCGGCACAGCGTCGCCGCCCGGGATGCTCCGCGGCCGTGGGCAGAGGGGGGCGGCGGTGTCCGCACAGGTGCTGCGCAGCCCGTCGCCATGGGAACAGCGATGCCGAGGGCGCGGTGGCCGAGCCCGGACGGGCCCCCCCCCCGCCCGCGAGTGGGAGCGGGGGTGTGTGCGGGGGTGTGCGTGTGTCTGTGTGTGTGTGTGTCCCGGAGGTATTGCACTGTTTCCATAGGAACAGGCGGGGGGAGGCGATGGCGGCACAGCCGCACCCTCTCCCCGCTCCCCCTCCCCCGTGCCCTCAATGCCAGCCCGAGCTCTGAATCAATTAGCGGAGCCGGCACCAGGCCGGGAGCGGGCAGAGGGCTGTGCCCCCCTCGGGGCAGCACCCGCACCCAGCTGGCGTCGCGGCCGCGCTGCCTCCCGCGGGGGGACCCCGGGCCGGAGGGGTGGCCCCGGCAGATGGTCCCTCCGCAGCCGCCGCCCATCCCCGTCCCGGCCCCGGGACAGGCGCTGGGGAGCACCGGCCGCGCCCCGGGACACCCGCGGGCAGAAGGGGCGGGACACACACAGCAGCAACAACAACAACAACAACAAAACCCAGTCCCCGCACGGCTGTTTACGGCACCATATGGCTGCAGGGGGAGGGGTGAGGGACATGTCTGCCGAGCCGCCGCGCTCATTATGTCCGATGGAGTCACGGTCACCGCGCCCCCGCCCGCTGCCGGCGCTCAGGGGGACACCGCGCTCCCGGCGCATACAAGCGGCGAGCACCCCGGGGGATGAACACACTGCCTGCCCCGGGGCAGCCGGTGAGGGGAAATTCAGCCCCTGCCCAGGAGTCTGTCTCTTTTTCTGTTAAAATCCATGTATACCCTCGGCGTAGAGACGAACGCACAGGACAGAGCTCTATTCTGGATCACAGCGCGGCAACGCTTGAAACGTAAAAAAGAAAATACAAAATAAAAACGTCGCCTGTGGGTTTGTTGTTTGTTGGATTATTTTTTTGTTTGTTTGTTTTTTTGTTTTGTTTTTAATCGGTGGTTTGACCCATTTTGGGGCATCTGTTTATGGCTGACACATACGAAGGACTAGAGTGGAAGTCCTAGGCATCAAACGCTACACCGAGATCCACAGCGATTTTTTTTTTTTTTTTTTTTTTTCCCCAAGCGAGGCAGTCATTCGTTTCAGAGTAATCCTTGCTGCACGGCGCTGATGGAGGCATGCTCCGTGCAGCGCATCCTGCCTCTGGAGAGCTTTCTTGGCTGGGGCAGGGAAATGCTTTGAAATGGCTTATGTCTTTCCTCTCAATGATTCATAAGATAGGTGCTGAACCTCGCCATTATTAGAGAGATAAAATCCACAGACTATGAGGTCTGGTAATAGGCAACTATACTGCTATCCATATTACCTTATAAAATTGAAGTATTGATTTTTTTAAAGCATGGTTTGCTACTTAGCAGACCAATCCCACTACCACTGTAGGCAGCGGGATTTTGCTATTGACTTCAGTGGGAACAGCTTTTTGCCTTTAAAATGGTCTATTTCACATTATTACGGTAATGTCATTCAGCAATTCTTAAAATTACCCTTTCTGGCCTTAAACATTTTAAAAGATTAATGTACCAATTATTTCAGCTCAACTTATTCACCTCATTTCTGTTCATGTTATGTCCGAAGTTTTGTTTGGATAAACCCAACAGATAACTTAAGTGCTCCAGATGGTTGTGGGTGGATTGGACCTAATAGATTCTCCAGTTACATGTTTATAAGTGGCTTTTTTTGTTTTGGTTTGGCTTTTTAATTTTACAGAAGCCTAGATTTAGAAACCCATTTGTAGATCTCCTCTTGTGTGCAGCTTTGACTGTATTCGGTTGCTCACCAAAATAGCACACCTTCCAAAGCAAGATTAAAAATATTAAAATGCAGCCAGTGCAGGGAATGGTTCAGTTCAGCTGATGCCACACAAATGGGCTGATCCTCCTGCTCATAGACAATATAAATCTGAATCTTGGCACCTGCCGTTGGATTGGAATTCTAAATGAGAAACAGCAGGCCTTGAGGTCTGGAAATAAGGGCAACACGAGGAAAAAAAACCTCTTCTTTGTCTATTAGTAAATAACAAACTGCAGCAGTAAAGACAAATGGCAAGGATGAAGGAAGACATGTAGCAGTGTAGACATTGATACTGGGGCTGTGACACAACAGGGAACATGTCCAAATTCAAACTGCAGGGTGCATCTAGCAGCTATAATACTTATTTGCGTATTTGTGTAACTACAACTTTTTTAGTGTCTAGCAACATTCTGCTTAGCTACTTTTTGCTACATCATGCTGTGATACGCATTGAACTAAATGTTGACTAATACATTCCAATTTGTAATAAATGGTTTGGAATAGACACAGAATTTATGCAAAATATCTGCTGAAATCAAATTTCTAAAAAAAACCCCATCCATCCTCCAATAGAGGTGTTTCATTTTCCTCACATTTTCCGGGCAATTTTGTTTGGCTGTTAATTTCTTAAGGTTGTTTAGTGCTTATAGGTGGCCAACAGGTATGCCTAGATACCGAAATACTGGGTGTGAAGATCAAAAGTAATTTTACTACCAAACTAACAGGAAGCATCATCCTTCTTTTGCCTGGTTTACTTCATTAGCTTTATGATTATTTTTATTGCTACCATGAAATGTGCAGTAAGTGTGTTCCAGGCTTATTTTACTTTCCTCAGCCTCCACCTCTCCTGAAGCTGACTTGCTTTAGAATTAGCTCATAGGAAGCTATTAAGCCAAAGTTTGTTTATACTTGATTGGCTTTAACACTTCACTCCATTCTCTCATCTCACTTTTCTTCCACTCATACTGGAAGCAGGATTGCTCCAATGCAAACGCAGTTCAAAGAGACAGGGAAAAGGGAAAGAGACCAGAATTCTTCCCCATAGCAGATGTCCTAATGTGACAGCCATAGGAAATGGAGATTACTTAAAAACAAGTAAACAAACAAGCTCAACAGTGTAATTGAGGGTGCATGTGTTGTGTATGTTTAGCTGGGAAGGGAACAGGATAAGAGACACTCTTTTAGCTGACTTAAATACATGGAGAGTTTGAAGGACTGAGATAAGCTCTTTCTCCGGTTTAGTGTTTCCCTCCTTAAACAATCAGAATACGGGGATTTCTACAACAGAGAGCTGTCTATACAGTGCACAGTTTAGTGCACAGTGTAACTCTGACATTGCAGGAGATTACAACCAAAGAGGTGGGAGCACGGTGCTCCTAGTATTATTTAACAGACAAATTTGGCCTTGCTGTTCTTAAACCTTTCTAGATATTTTTATACCTTTTTTAAACTTGGCTCTGCACTTGTGAAGCACTGGTCCAGCACACTGGAATATACTGTGGCAAACCACATAGCAGTTACTGGTAAATTTTCTTCACAAACAGAAAAAGTTTATCTAAAAGTATCCCAGTCAGAGTTCAGTCACTGCTACCCAGTCAACCGACACCAACTGACTAGGGCACTGAGTGCCCATGGTGGTTTGTGGGTGGACTCCTCTCTCAGGTGCTGTCCATTGCAAAGGCTACACATCAGCCAGGTGCTGCATTATGTCTTCAAAACAGGAGCATAATCTTCATGGCAAAAAAAAATTTAAAAAATTAATCACGGACCTTCTGCTGGTCCTCTCCCAGGAGGGGATTTCACTCAGCATGATTTAGGATGACAGGACTGCTCCTTCAAAGCCTCACTAATTTCACCAGCTAAACTCCTTCCAGCTTCCTACAGCTACAGTTTTTCAGCTTTTTTATAGGTCTGTTGGTTCACTCTTTGGCTGTGTTGGCAAAGTGCTAATTTACTTTAATTTTACTTAACCATCTCTATTGTACTTTGTTAATTTGCCTGCTTTCAAATCACAGCAAGCATGATAATGAAAATTTGTTAAATTTTATGAAGTCTGTGTATGTGAAATTTTTTATGACTTTACATTTATTATTAAATTAAAAAAATATTTGGCAATTACCTATAAAGTCATTAAAGTTCAACGATAACTAGAGGAATAATACATAGGTAGTTAGAACTCTATCAATTAAAATGTTCTATTTATTAATAAAATTTGACCCACTTTCTCCTATTTAGGAATGCTTTTTCCTACTCAGCTTTTGAAAGCAGTCCTTTTGGTTCAAGTTGAAAATGTAAGGTTCGATTAGGAATACAGATATGACAATATTTTCAGTTCCACAATTTCCTCAAAGTCTGATGTATCTTGCCAAAATTGTGCTGAGGAGAGTAACACTGAAATTTGCTATATAGAGAGGCAAATAAAAAGGAAGAAAGTTATCTTATTTTAATCAACTTTAGTCAGTTCTAGACCTAGCTTTTTTAATTTTGGTTTATGTGCAAATTTAACTCTTCTAAAGCTCCCATGTGCCCTACTCAACTCTCAGTTACACCAAAACAGTGAGAATGAGATAACATATGCATTGGTAACACATGCCAGAGGATTTGTGTAAGTTTTCTAAAAAACAAAGGGTCAGAGTGCAATGAGTTTACAATAAACATCTTTTTGAGAAATTTTGGCGTTTGCTGCTGCGTCCATAGAGAACTTACTATCCCATCTCCTTGTCGGATAAGCCCAAACTGAGACAAAAAGGGATAAATGTTTGAGGTCTGAACTACAGGTTTTAGGTGGATGCCTGGAATTTGAATATAACACTCATTCAAAGAAGGCTGACTGCTTGCTACAAATGAAATACTTCAGTATTACAGCTACCATAGCCAGGGGCTTTGCTGAACTCTCAGAATGTAAAAAGATAAAGGTTATCAAAAGATACTATTTAAAAAAATTATTACTATGTCTAGATTAAGGAGGAACAAATTACTTTTTTTTTTCTTTTCTACTGGAGTTCTTGAGAAATGCAATGGGGCAAGTCATCTAGTTTTATATATATATGCCATACCTCCTGGTCACAGTGGTGAAAAAGCAAAGTCTTCCAGAAATCACAACTATTTGAGTGAGCTAATTTCCTCTTGGATTTGCCATTAATTCTCTTATAATTCTGCTCTAATTTCTTTTCTTCCCACCATAGCAAGACTTTGGTAATAGATGCAACAAATATACACACACACAAAAAGGTAGCACGGGTAGACAAAAGTACAGAGGTGAAAATAACACATTCTTTCTCATCACAAGTGCAGTAAATTGGAAACCAGAGGTAGTTCATTGCAAACGTTCTTCATAAATCACAATAATCTCAGGCACTGGTCCACATAGGGTAGTGTTGGAGCTCTTGATGGTCTCTCTCCTTCCTCCAGACTAGTAATATCACCACAGCAAGGAGCCACAGAAACTGCTACAGTCAAACTGACCAACAAACCATCTAGTCCCAGTCTGCATGGGAGTCTACAAAAGATGTGTCAGAGCTCAGTAATTAATAAATAAACAAATTCCTAAACAAAATACAGTGCACTGTGCAATAATGACCGCTTTATTTTCCTCTAGTAGCTTCAGCCAGCCTAAGAACACATACCTAAAACTTAATCATCTATATGATTTCTATATGAAACAAGAGCATGAAGGCTGAGACTCCCAGGATTCTTAGAACTCAGTACAAAGGGAAAGGGGGTGAGAAGATGATCGGATTTCACCATGCCACACAAGTCTTCCCCTGTGTTGACTGTATGGGCTGGAACGTGACTAGCCCATGCTCTATGGGAAAACACTTGGGGAGATGCTGCAAGACCCTAGTTGAGAGCCAGGCAGCAGGTGCTGCCATCACACCAATACCCAAGCTCCTGGTGGCACAGAGCAGGATGGGCAGGAACATGAACTTGTCCTCACTCCTGCTCCAGCCAGCAAAGCCAAACTGACATAAAGAGCGTAGTACATCCTTATGCGAGCGACAGAGCTATCATTTTCCTTTAAAATCCTTGGGAAAAAATAGGTTAATCAGGGTTTCTTTAGGGGAACAAATGCATACTTGTCATTCTCAGCACTATGGGTTATAAAACATTGGTCTATCTTTGAATTTACCTTCTGAGATGGCTGTAAAAAGAGTCTTTAGAGATGGAATAGAATTAAAAAGGGTGGCTGCTAAATATTCTCTCTCTGCTGTTCACCAGTATTTACGCCACACTGAGCTTCTTTCTACCTCTTTACATGTCTGTTTTCTACTGTGCATTTTCTCTTAACATTTATCTTTCTGAGTGATAGAACCATTTAAAACTATTTCCCTTACAAGTACTCTTTTTCTTTAATTAGCTCAGTTACCTTCCCTGGACCTTTCATCTGTTGTGACCTTTTAGAGATGAGATAAAAACACTAAGCATGTTATTAAAGGCAAGGACATACCTTTTAGTTTATAAGAAGAGTATGTTCTCAGTGTTATTCTCTATATTTTTCCTAATGCCAATTTTTGTTAGACCTGTTGTGCTTGTTTTATGCACATTTATCGATTTGTTTGAAACTATTCCTAAATATTTGCCCTAACTATTCCCAAACGTCTATATAAATACAAGACGTTATACAAATTCCATACATTTTAAATGTGATTGAAAAGCTTGAATTCTTCCTTTCCTTTCAAAAAGCTAATGTCACAATGGCATAAAATGTAAATTATTTGTCAATGGTCTGCATGAAATTCTGCCTGCCACGATTTCTCCCTTTTTTCCCTTTGTTATGATATTTCTGGTTTACCTCCCAATTCTTCTTTTACTTGCCTATCCTAATTAATTTGTATTTCCATCTGGTGTTGACATCCCTTCATTTCCCTGAGTTTTATGTATACATATGTGTACGTATGTATACATATATACTTGTGTGTGTCTGTATATATGCACATTGGACTGCATTGTATAGCTCTCAAACACTTGCTATGGTCTTCCAACCCTTCACCATTTTTAATTTGTCATCATAGCCAAAATTTCCACCCTGCTTTACTACAGTCAGTATCAGACCAGTTTCATTTCAGAAGAATGCAAGTATCAAAGTTTCACCTGAAAATTTTTTAAAGATTCCTCAACAAACCAGGTTAGAACATAATTAACTGTCACAAAATCCAAGTTAATTCCACCAACCAGGTACAGTTCATATTGATTTTTTCTAGTGTTGAAATACGCTTCACTGTAATTTCTATGAATTCTCTTTTCACCTTGTTTTTTTTCTCTTTCTAATACATTTTTGACCATACTCAGTACCATTGCCATAATCAGTGTTAAATGGTATAATTTAGTAATATTTTAGTTACTTCTCTCTTAAGTTCTTTAGTGTTCTTTAACTTGTGTTAGTCCCAGTGATAGACTGCCATTCAATATCACCCCTTTTTTATTTCTCTATTTCTAACCATTCTTCAGTTTCATCACCTGAAAAGTGGAACCATAGGATAGGTATTTATCACCTGCAACAGAGAAGATACACACTGAAAAATAAAGTTCTCTGAAACCTGTTTATACTTCTTGGCTTTCCTGTCTGCTGAAACCTCCGGCCACTTCTTAGCTGTTCTTATGTACCTAATTACTTCTATAATTACTCGCTTGTTACTCATCTTCTATCAGCTCGTGCTAGTGAGAGTCCATAGGCCAGGACAATGCTGCTTTACCCTATAGATAGGTCACAATTTAATGGCAACTACTTCAGCTCTGGATCTGCCTTGAACAAAAGTTTTCTACAAAATCCACTTGGCAGTATTAGTAGCGGTATGTGTAAGTCCAGAGGCAACATAGAAAGCAATCAAAGGACATACTCATTTAAAAGTTGTACAGTGAGTTAGAGTCATAGTCATTTAAGTGCAAGTAATCTCACTGCCTAAATTTTCTTAAGTATGGTCAAAATGTTACACCATCCATGTCTTGTATTAAAAACTCTGGGGTAACAAAATGTACAAAACGTTCAGACACAAAGACCTTACCATCTTGTTTCCCAAAGGAGCTTAATTACAGGCTCTGAAGTGAAAAAGGTTGCATGAGTTTCACCGTAGGCTGAAGACATTCATTTGATAAAAAATACCCTTCCAAGTCTATGTAAAATATTTATTTCTGAAAAAAAAGTCTTTACTTGAGGTTAGCTCTAACACAGATAAGTTTTATTAAGTAAACTGTTTACTACAGATAGCCCCTTAAGTTGAAGGGTACCCACATAACATAACAAAATACTTCAAACCCCACATTTCAGTTTCAACAACTCGCTGCAATCCCTGTAGATACACAGTAACTGTCAGGGTTGCAGCTCGCAGAGTTATTGAATAAGCAGTTAGAAGCCTGTACAACTGTCTGTGATAAAGCTGATCATCACTAAGAAAATCCATTTGCATCTAGAAAAATGCTCAGTGCCGTAACTTGTAGCATGTTTTTCCTGGATATTGACAATGCCTATCTGGATATTGTAAACCATTAAAAAATATCTTCCTAGTGGAACTGTAAGGATGAGGCTCATCTATTTGAAGAGAACAAAAAGGTAATTTAAGCAAGCTGCAGGATCACTTTCAGTGCTGCTGCAGGACAATGTAAACAACTCTCATTGCACCAGGTAATACCTCCTGAGTTTTTGCAAGTCAAAGGGGCTTCCATCAGGTTCAAAATTACTTATACAAGACAAAAACATCTTTTACATCCTGGAAAGCTCTACTAATTTTGGACACTGTGTTGACCAGACTCAGCCTACGCAACAAGAAACAGAAGATCCCTGTGATACTCTGTGGTGTAGGGGAGGCTGCAGAATCTGGTATGATCCTCCCTCCTGGAGAGTGTGTTTCCTGCCACGCTGTCTCATTTATATGCCCTGCTTGTTTCGTTCCTCTTTTGCCAGCAAACTCTCAACAGGTGTATCCTGCGTAACAGGGAAAGATCGGCACCCAAATAGCTTCCTTCAGACCAAACCTAACAGCTGCTGGTTGCCTCCTTTCAACAGGAGACCGAAACTCACGGTTCAACGTCAGCCAATTTTGATTTATTTCTGCAGCGTAAAATGAAATTTGAATCATTAACTCCCACATTTGTCCAGCACTGGCACTAGCCTTCTTCCCCCATGGGGCCCATGTTCATGAAAACCCTTCTCTACATGGGGTCTTTCAGTGTAGTCTCTCCAAACTCTGTCTCCTTTCAGTTTAAAGTGCTGAACAAGAGCTACGGTGAACACCTCAGAGGTTAGGGGAAGAAAGTTTCTCTATAACAAGATCAGAAAAAGTCCCATCATGCTTTAATGATGCTTATCAGTCCACTTGAGCCCTAACCTTGCAGCAAATAGCTGCTTATTTACCACTGATAATATAGCTATGTAGCCAAAAAAACAGCACTTGGTACATCTAAAGAAAACCAGGGCTGGAGCATCTGAGCAGCATCAAGACCAAATCCAGTGCAGCTTCAATGACAAGATACTGAGGGTAAGAGCAAAGAAACAAGTTCCTTTTTGCCTCAGTCTTCCTGGCAAAGGTTCGTATCATCATGAAAATCAAACTGTGACTTCTTATTTTTGATCACTGGAAAGATTTGGGCTTTTGAGCCCTTGCCCAGGTGATTGCACTGAATTTGTCATCCTGTCTCTCACTACGTGTGTGTATATATGGGATGGATATATCAGTGCTAGTTTTTGTTTGTGGACTGCTACATCCTATTTAATGTTTCTAAAGCAATGTCAACATTTTCTATCTTAAAATACTGTTTTTAAAAATCTGCTCTCTTTGGCTCATGTTTCTTTGAAAATTTTAAGTCAACATTGTTACTAAGAAATCTCAGCTCCTCCTCTCCCAATGTCTCTCTCAACACACGCGTGTGGAAATGGCAACTTACATATGGCCACTTTAACATTTTTCAGTTCCAGGACAGAGTTATTCTCTTTATTCATGAACACTTCACTGAATGCCTGCATTAAGAGTTGCCAACTAAACCAGTTTTCTTCCATCTGCTATGACCATTTTTCAGCACTGTGTGTGTGATTC
The DNA here is from genome assembly GCA_013399695.1 of Formicarius rufipectus. Taxonomy (NCBI): domain Eukaryota; kingdom Metazoa; phylum Chordata; class Aves; order Passeriformes; family Formicariidae; genus Formicarius; species Formicarius rufipectus. The sequence continues at coordinate 387,118 of VXAU01003090.1, forward strand.
GCCAGCATCCTTCCTCACTGAGTCCATTAGGGAGGTCTGCAAACAGCAGGGCAGAGGCTGTGGGTAAAGGGAGGAGACAAAGCTCTGCAGACCTGAACAGAGGTTAAGGAAAATCTGGTGGGCAGTTAAAACGGGACAGATATGGCAGGGTTTGAATACCACTCCTGAGTCTGGAAGGTGCATTTAATGGGACTGTAAACTCCTGCAGAATTGTGCCTTGGGATAAATTACAGCTCACCCTCAGCATCACCTTTCTGCAGTACTTACTGCCATTACATGCTGGCAGCTCAGGAGGCTACAGAGCTACCAATATATATTTCGTGAACACTTGTATGCATTTTTTTTATATTGATGGTACAAAAATGGGAGAAATACAAAAGATGCTTGTTTTCAGATTGTTATAAAATGCCCTAAAATAATGAACAATTCAAAATGTAAGAAAACTTGGAAGCAATAAATTTTGACATATAAGCTATTTATATGGTGATCTGTTTCTTCTATTGTTCATGAACAGCATAATTTCTGTAAAACCCAAATGAACATAAACTCATATGTCTATCTACTATTCTTCATGTCCAACAGAAGAGGTGGGCTGGGATACCTCCTGTTCCTTTGAGCTGACTGGCTTGTAATTTTAAGCCCTAAATCCTGTAATCAGGTTCAGTAGTACAGCCCTGCACCTGCAGAGAGCCTTGCTGGTCTGCTAGCAGCAACCCATGAGGTACCAGGTCCTCCTTCAGGATATAAAGATTTAACTAACCTGAACAAGGCTCGGTTTCAGAATGAAAGTTCATTCTCTGCTTATAGTTGGAAAATGTAAAACAAAGCAGATGAAAATTCATACTTTGATCTGTGATATCATTAAAGTCAGTGGAGTCCTTCCAAATTAGTAAAGACATAAAAGTAACCTGAACTTGGCCTTTGAGGTTATATTCTATTAGTTTGTTAATACCATGTAAATTCTGTATTTGAGAGGTATCCTGCAGACATCTTCGCCCTTCTCTTTTAAAGGAAAATTCTGCTTAAAATCCACTGATACCAGCTCAGGCCATTATTTTATAACTTCTTTTAAAATCAGGACTGATTTTGACAGTCCATATTTGTGTCTACAGACAACATCAAGCCAGAGAAAGAAGAGTGGTGAAGAGAAATTTGTTTTCAAGTTGCTAATCAATAAACACTTTCAGCTAAAAAACTAGGCAGAAAATAAATTTTAAAAAAATACACCATAAAAATCATGTATACCATTAGAAAGGGTATCATACTAGAAACTCTTGTTCCATGCCTCCTTATGGTTTGTGAGTACCAACCACGAAAAGTTGATACTTTCAACCACTTGGCAATAGTTGTTGGCCTAACCTATGTTGCTTGTACGGTGTATCTAGGATGGGCATAATTTCACTGCTTTCATGACGTGCAGCTTGGGCTTAATGCAAGAACATCTACAGTGGTAATAGGAGAAATCTGAAAAGCTGCCCAAGTGAACACCCACTGGGGTGCATATAGGAATACCTTAAGCATACAGGAATACCTTCCTGTATTGTTGTCCCACTCAGGACCTAAAATGGCTGTTTTGCGGGGAATGTTGTTGCCTGGTGACCAAAAGTGCATCTCCTAGGCCACAGAGGGATGTGAACATTCAGAAATTGATTTGTTCCTGTTGCTCTTGAGGAGACCATACCCGTAAAACAGATTAAGCCAGCAAATAATCATCTATGCAGCCTCCTTGCTGGCACACTTAAACTTGATACTGAAGATAGGCCTGTGATTTTGAGCTACTTATCAACCAGGCAAAGGAAAAATAGAATAATGCCTCATGTGCTACTGCCCACAGAATATGAAAGTAGACCAAGCCTCAGCTACTGTGAGATTGCAAGACACCCCTGCTTCAATTAAGTCTGTGTTGTACATCTAGCCTGTTCCGGTGCAACCTCCCAGTTGCTATCAGGCTCTCTTTCTTTCATTAGAATCAAGTAGTTAATTAGCCCCAGCCTGTCCTCTCTCCTTCTCTCTTTCCCTTTAACGCAGCAGTAATGATGTCTAATTACCAGCAGCAGTGGATTACAGCACCATCAGGAGCAAATCTCTCCGGCTGACAGCAAAGCTGAGCAGCAAATCTTAAAGCTTCAAGCAGAGAATAATTCCTAATGAAGTATTTGAATATTTGCTTATTTTTGACCAGCTTGCGACTGTAGAGTCCAACTTGTAATTTCACCCATTCTGTTACTGCACAGGGAGTGCTCATGCTGCCAACAGTGATTAATTTTAAATTGAAATTACTTTTACCTATGGTGAGATCAAGTGATGGACAAGAAGAAGTAGAGGATGAGGGAGAGATTCACAGTTTGGGGCTCTGTTGTGGACTGGACATGCTCAAATGTATGTGATAACAATGAGAGATGAGGAAAAAAAAAACCAAACAAAAACAGTGGGGATGTTTCTAAATTGCTATAAATTAATAAACCGTTAAATAATTAGTAAGAGTTAAAGAAATGAGACAAAGGGCTTTTAAGGCTTACCAACAGTTACTGTCTGATGAAAATCCAATTTTTTTCCCCAGTAACTTATCATTCTCAGCTGGGTGAAATTCTGGGCCTCTTGAAGTCAACAGGAGCTTTGCCACTGGCTTTCTTTGGGCCAGGGCTGCATCCTTGTTCTGTCAAACAGGTTCTTTCTGAGCATTCAGTGCCTGGCAGGCACTGCCCCAGCCCTGGTAATAGCCCATGCAAACCACTGCCACCCTGTGAGTCTGCTTAAAGCTTAAATACTCCTCTGCCTTTTGTTATGAGATAGTGACACCAGATCCATGGGTTTAGGAGAGGGTGGCATTTGTTTCTCAGAGCTGAACATCATATAAGAGTGACAAGCATCACCTTTTCTCATTTATGCTGGACAATATATTTCCCAAAAGGAAGAGATTGTACCTATATGCAAGACCTCTCCTCTAAAGGTTTGTATATCATTGTTAAGTAATATACAAATATTCAGGAATTGCTTACAGATAGGTCATGCTAACTTTCCTTTTTTGATTTCATTAGCAGATATCCTTATTTTATTAGCATGCCTGCTTGCTTGCTTAAGCTATCAAAAAAGAGTTACTTCTATATGAATATAAATATATATATAGGGACATACAGACACATTCACAGCCAATGGTGATTCCCCCAAATGTACAAAGGTAAGACCAGCAAGATACTTGACCTCTGACTGAAATCCCTTGTGGGAAAAAAACCTGAAATTTATTCTGTGTTCTTAAAATAGAAAACAGGATGCAAGGTGGGACTTCAGGCTTTCCTGGCTTAGCAAAGGGTGAGAGAAAATAGACAAGCTGATCATCACTGAGTTTTGTGTTTTTACCCAAAACAGCACTTCATTTTTAAATTCCATAATGTAAAATTAAGGTTAGCCTCTTTATTTAGTAGCATAGTCAATGTAATTTTTAAAAATACTGAATTTGCTTACAGTTTTGAATTTGCAGTGAAAAGGGCAGTCTTCAGAATAAATGGTCTTGCCCTCTGGCTCCCCAAAATAATTATTTTAGTGAGCAGAAGACATATTTGAAAATACTGACCTAATTGTAGACTTCTGCTTTAGACAACATTTGTGTTATAAACTGTATCTGTGGTACCCTCTGGGCTCAGAAAGCAACAGTCAGTCATCTAACAGCAGGACAGAGATCTGCCAAATAACCTGAATCTACAGGCAGACCTGGAAGACTTCAGAGAATAAAAACCAAACAAAGGGAAAAAACTCTGTCCAGAGCTTCTTTTTCATTTTTCAGTCTTCAGATTTGTAAACTCCTTAAAATTATTTCCCATCTCTGCCTCCTCACAGCCACAACAGCGCTGATGACAAGGGGGCAAACAGAAGCCAGCCTCTGGGAATGCCCAGGTTTATGACTTCACAAGGCAAAGAGAGGCAGATTTCCCCGGCAGCCTACGTCACAACCCAACCCAGAATACTTTCCAAGAAGCCCCTTTTGCTGCACCACTCAGCAACATTCCCGTTAGGTCTGGATAAGCTGCCACTGCAGGAAAAAAAAAAAAAAAAGAAAAGAAAAAAGAAAGAGAGAGAGAATATTGCTCATCCAAACCAAATGCCCAGGCAGGAATATTTTTAATTGCTAGGTTTCCTTTCTCGGCTCCCCCTCCACACCCGCCCCACGCACAGACAAAAGAAGCTTACTTTGCGTGACCCAGCACATAAGAAGTAAGAATAATGATACATCAAGAGAGTTCAATAGGCAAAACCTACTTGCAGCCAACAGTCCCCATCTTCTTAAATAGGAGAATCTGTCGCTCCTGCCATCACCAAGCACAATACCTCTCCCGCTGTCAGACCTGCATCGAGCCCGCAGCGCCAGCGCCTGCTGGGGATGCCACGCTACCCTGGCGCACTGAACGGAGTGCTGAGGGGCTCCTGCGACACCCCAAACAGTCACAAAATACATTCTTCCCTCGGTCATGCGGAACCCCGTTTTCCCTTTGTTGAGCATCCTCTCTCCCCCGCCGCCCCTTACTAGCGCAGCCGGCGCTTCACGGCCAAGCCGGGCACATTCGTGGCCGCTCGGCGGCGGCTCCGGGGCTGAGGGCTAACAATAAATTTAAAAAAAAAAAAGAAAAGAAAAAAAAAGTCAAATAAAATAAAATAAATAATAAATGGGAAAATAAATAATAAGCCCAAGCGATATCCCGCGGAACCACCGCCCGGCGCCGCGCCTGGCTTTGTGCCAGGCAGGGTACCCCCGTGCGCCATCCATCAGCCCCGCCGGCGGCGGGGGGCGCTGCCCCGGGGGGC
>VXAU01003090.1:404175-468452 GCA_013399695.1 Formicarius rufipectus
AGGAAGGAAGGAAGGAAGGAAGGAAGGAAGGAAGGAAGGAAGGAAGGAAGGAAGGAGTGGGCAGAGGTGCAATCACTGAAGTAATGTTTGCTTCTTTGGTCTGTCAGTGGAGCAGTGGAGACTGGTGGCCAACAGAGAGGGGTTCACAGAAGGGTTACAAGAGGGGAAGGTGTGTCTTTCAACGAGAAGCTTAAGTACATCAATCTCTTTACTTTAACATGGACAAGGTTAAGGGGAGAGTTGGATATAATTTATAAATTTCCTGTCTCCTGTAGAAATAGAAGAGTAGAAATTTGATAATATATGGTGTATTGGTGAAGTGGAAAAAAGTCCGACAGGAACCAGTGAAATTTGAAACTAGATACATTTTAGCATGAAAGGTAATTAATTATTAGAACAATCTACCAAGGATTGTAATGGATTCTCCATCAGTAGGCATTCTGAAGTTGGAAATGATTGATTTTCTCAGACAAATTGTTCCTTTTGTTACTATAGAAGTTAATTCAAGAAAGTTCTATACTCTGTGTAATACAGGGAGAACATAGATGATCAAAAATAGTCTTGGTAGCTTTGAGGACTGTAAGCATGCACCTAGTAGCTAATGCTTAGCTACCTATATCCTATATTCTCTTACTGTAACTTGTAAGTATGGTTCAAACATTTTTCCTTTTATTTACATTTGCTTGGGACATGTACAGTAAAGGACTGTAACATAAACTACATGCTTGCTGTTTGGGTGGGACGTTTTGTCTGGGAGATGGATTCAGATGTTTTAAGGCTGGGGAACCACTAATATCTGGCCAAAGTATCTCCAACACAGAGCATCCTGTTTCACTCCACTATTCTTTCACTCCTTGAGGAGCTGACGTCTAATTGATGACACAAAACTAGGGGGAGTGACTGATACATCTGCAGGCTGAGCTGCAATTCAGCAGGACCTTGATAGGCTGGAGAGTTGGGCAGAGATAAACCTATTGAGGTTCCACAAGGGCAAGTGTAGAGTCTTTCTCCAGGAGAGGAATAACCCCAAGTACCACTATATGTTGGGGGCTGACCTACCAGAGATCAGTTTTGCGGAGAACTGGGAGTCTTGATGGGTGACAAGTTGACCATGACCCAGCAGTGTGCCCTTGCATCCAGGAGGGTCATGTATCCTGGGGTGCATTAGGAAGAGTGTGGCCCACAGGTCAAGGGAGGTGATCATCCTCCTCTGCTTGGCCCTAATTTGGCCACATCTGGAGTACTGCATCTAGTTCTGGGCTCCTCAATACAAGAAAGGCAAGGAGCTACTCGAGAGGATACAGTGGAGGGCCACAAAGATGATGAGGAGTCTGGAGCATCTTTCTTGTAAGAGACTGCAGGAGCTGGGCATCTCATCAATACATGCAAATATCACAAAGGCAGATGCCAAGAGGATGGTGTCAGACTCTTCAGTGGTACCTAGTGACAGGTCAATGAGAAATGGTCATAAACTAAAACACAAGAAGCTCACCTCAGCTTGAGGAAGAACTTTACATTCAGAGTGGCAGAGCACTGGAACAGTCTGCCCAGAGAGGTCATGGATTTCCCTCTCTGGAGACATTGAAAACCCACCTGGGTGCATTCCTGTGCAACCTGCTCTAGGTGACCCTGCCTTGGCAGGGGCTTCGGACTAGGTGGTCTCCAGAGGCCCCTTCCAATCCTAACCAGTACATCTGTGATTCTGTAATTGACAGCAGCCATTTCCAAAAGGCACATGGGTTATAGTTTGCCATGAGGGTGCAGAGGGAAGTGGGCTGCCTTGTCCATCTCAGTGGAATATGAGCTCCTGATTTTTCCAGGCTCTTTCATTAATTACACCCCAGACCAAATTTAAAGAATGAGATTCTGCTGCTGCTTAATTCAACCTTGGATTTCAATGAATTACACTGGATGAGCCAAAATGATTCTGCATTTGCCACACTAAAAAGATCCAACATTATCAATTAAGAGTTCTCCATGGCTTTTGTTATGCAGAACTAAATATAAAGCAAAACAACATTGGACATCTACAAACAGGACCTCTCTATTCCTTATCACCTTTCACTATAGGGTATTAAATAAAAAGGAAAAAAGTTACTTTAAAGTAGGCAGAGAATTTTTTATTTCAATACATGTCCAAATCTTCTGAGCCACTGCATCAAAATGTAATGTCTAAATACAGCAGAGTGTCTGTCTCTGAGCAGTGCTCAATGCAAATGTTACTTGACCTAGAAAATTACTGCTCACAAGGAAAAGAGAACCCTTTCGACATTTTGATGGTAAGTCATGGAGACCAACTATACAGAGAACTGTAAATAAACATTACTTCAAAGTGTAGCTCTGGGCAGTTCTGTATAGTTCATCTGAAGCCATTACAACATTCATAGCTATATAAAAGAGCCAAGATAGAGGAGGGAGTGTCCTTTGTTACATCTGAAAAAAAATTAATATAACAGTTTTTCTAATCAAAGAGGTTAGTTACTTTTTCCTGCAGTTTGTGTCTTTGAACTGCCATAGCTACAGTGCTGCCACTCGTTCTCCATGAACAGTATTGTTATTAGAACTGATTTTACATACAGCACAGAATAGTTAAGAAATAAAACAAAAGCAATGATCATACACAGTAAAATGTGCACTTTAAAGCATAGGTGGGAAAACCAGTTGCTTGATATTCTCACTTTTTTCTTCCTTTTTTTAAAAATAAAATTAGATTTGTTTATAAAAATAGTGCCCTTTTGCTCTGCTGTAGTAGGTCTGGGTACAAACAGCAGTTAAAAAGTGAGCTAAAATAATCCACAGGTTGAACAATTCAGGTCAGTTACTTCACAGAATATATCCTTTTATGAGTTTTATTCGTGATCAAGTTGAATCTATTTGCTATAATCACACACCATCTCTTTGTGAAGAAGGATGAACCCCAAAACTGCTTTTCTAAGCTTCATATAATGAAGACAATTTTAAAAAAATCTCATTTTAACCAAACAGAAAGTAATTGAATAGAAGCTTAACACTGGGTATCCCCTTAGTTTTCTGTGAAAGTTAGGTGGCATCAACACTGGAACAGAAAGCAAAACTATTTTTCCCTTCTTCCACCTTCTTTCTGAAGCCCAAAACAATCACTCGTTTACTTAATGACTGTAATGTAGAGCTACACTTGGACGAGCATGTTAAACACCTGAACAAGACTCGGCTCGTACAGGGTATGAATGATTCAGATATGAGTGCTCTGACTGCTGCTGATGTGCATTAACAGCAGAGATTAGTCAGTCAGCTCTCTGCAAGTGTTCTGGTGAGCAAAATGAGCAATAAGTGGTGATGCATGTTAAGGCATTAGAAATTTTTGGAGGATAAGGGAGAAGGAGGGGAAGTTGCTGCTATCTGCAGTGCAATTTAACAGGTAATTGTAACTTGGGAAGAATAAAGAGAAGATATTCAGAACCTCACCTATTTTCAATATTCATTCAATTAGGTGATTATAAAGTGAGCCCAGGTCAGGGTAGTGTTGGTGTGGCTCTTCTTTAGACTTGACATCCTGCATAATTTTGATCAAGACATCCACAATAACCTTTTTGTATTTCTCTAGCTGATTTTTTTTTTATAGCGATCCCTAAACATTTAGTGAGAAATTTTGCTAATAGCAAGGAACAACTGTCCCTTTGAGAGGGGTGCACAATGCAATGAGCACAGTCTGGACAGTCAAGATAAACTCGCTCAGAACCCTGCAGTTAGTGGAAAAAAACCATCACTGCAGGCCAATACTGACAGATCCCTGCTAGGCTGGGCTCTGGCACTGCCAACACTTAAATGTTTCACACTTAACTTTTAAAAAAACAGCTTTTTAAATGGGAATTTCGCAACCAAACCTCTTCGTCCCAGAAGCCTGCTCTAGTTTCTAATGTGAATCATGGTTGCTAGACAAACCTACATTCAGGTTTATTGATACTGTGTGAGAAGTGTACTGGGCATAAGGAATTTTCCTATTCTGAGACCTCTGCCCACACTATCGTACCTGTTTTGGGAACTGGATTGCTGCTAGCAGATATGGGTAGAAATCATTTATTGTACAGCAAAAATTTCTCAAGGGAATGCTATGTCTGGTTGCTTTACACAGGCTCTGAAAAATCATTTTGAAATGACACAGCGATATAATGCAAATTTTACATTTAGCTTGCATCTTGCATCTATACCCAGGGCCAAAGCTAGGGGCATGGCTACCAGGAGGCCCCAGAGGCATTGGGATGGCTGAAGCTACCTGCTCTTAGCAGTGGCTTCTAAGAGCCCACATTGAGATAATTGACTCTGTCTCCTCATCATGAGGCTTTTGACATGATGGAATGATACGGACATCTTTTCCAGATTTTTGAATAAATGACATCTTGCCTAAAATATTGGCAAGTACTCTTCAGCGGTCTTGCTGTGAAGGAGGGAGGTTTTAACGAGTGGACAGCATCAAGTCAGGCCGCTTTCTCCTGGGGTTTTGTATAAATGCTGCCAGCCTCAGCCAGAGATGGGTGATATGATCCTGGTGCTGGAGGGCTGCATGGCCTGGTCCTCCCTTGCAGCTTCCCAGCTGAACAGGGCAGAGAGGCATGGATACACCTTCTTGGAGGGGACAGGGAGTAAGGTCACACTCTGCCACCCACAGCTGCTGGAAGATCCACTGCAGAGCATGCAGGCTGCAGCCACTGCCAATCCCAAGGCCAGTGATGCACTCATTCTCCGTCCCAAGCCTGGTGAAGTGTTAATACAGCATTTTCCGACCCAGAGAGCAGGCCCTCTGGAGACCAGGAAAATGTGCAAAGATACTCGACAGTGGCACAGAAGAGAAGGAAGTGAGAAGAAACTTCTCCTGCAGTTCTCTGCTTTGCAAAGGTGGGCCCGAGGGTGAAGCAGCGGGTGGGAAGTGCCCAGCCATTGCATGCTTCACCCTTCTCATCTCCTCGTCCCATGCTCCTGCTTTTTTCTGCTTTTCAGGGCACTTTCAAATATGTGTTTTGTGAATAACAACAGATATACAGTTATATTTATCTGCAGAGGTGATTCCTTCAGAAGCCCAAACTGAGCATAGAAAACGTAAAAATCTTTAATTTGCCCATGTTTTTTGATAACCATTTTCAAAGGAATTCCCTCCTTTAAAAAGATAGTTTCTTTGTGACAATAATGCTAAAGTAGGAGGGCACATTTACAACTCAGACACAAGTGGAAACACTTGTTGTACCGCTCAAACCAAAACACGATCAATTTTTAGGAAGGAAAAACCCACTTTCTTCTCTAATTCATTATACTGTGTAATACAAGTCACATAATTTCATCTAGCTTCTTTTATCCCATAACTCTCAAGTATGTCTTTGGGAAGATGGACATTTTCCACACATTTAAAAAAAAAACCCATCAGGTCACATGTGAGGTGGGTCTTTCAGATGACCACGTTTAGCCTCTACCTGTGACTAATCAGCTGTCTCCCAGCTGAGGAGATAAGGCTAACAAGCAGCTTACTTAATGGAGGAAGCCTGCTGTGGCTGAATAGACTGGGTCATGTTAAGGATAAGGCTCTGTTATGCAAAACTGAGTGAGCTGCCTGCTTTCTAGGTGATGGTAGAGTGCTGGAAGGAGTCAGGTGATAAGATTTGACTTACCTGTTTTACCTAGCTTTGAGCTATGTGCTTGGTTGATTTAGTCCCTTTGGGAAGAGTCTCAGGAAGTGCATTCAGTTCAGCTAGCTGGTCTGCCAGCCTGCTCAAGGGAAATGGAGGACTGAGGAGATGCTTGTGAGTGGAAAATGTTCAGCTGTTGCAAAGGTTATTTTACTACAGTAATCCTTGCTGACCTATATAAGAGATTTGATTGGGTTATGTGTCCATTGGCTTTTAACAGCAATTATGTGATTTCAGAGAGTATTTTATCGATATTTCTGTCCTTGAACTATGTTGCAATTGTAAATGCTCATGAGGAATGTGGAGCATTTAACATCATGCAATGCAGAGCTCTGTGTCAGATGGGCAATCCCTAAAACTAGACAGTGTGTTAACCTCTTCTGTAGGAGTTCTTCTAATTCATTAGTGAAAGCATCTGTATGATAAGGGACTTCAGATCTTGCTAGAGTTTCCCTTAAAACTTTGCAGTACCGGGTGCTGCACACAAATTGGTTTGGGAGATCCCTCCAACCAGTTCTTACAATCTGTCATTGCAGTGCTCAAATGGATCTCTTAATCCAGCAGTATGAATGCTTGAATCTATAGTGAGGCTTATGCAGACACATTCCCCTCTTTGTAGTCCAGGCAAAGATTAAAAAATAAATAAATAAAAGTATGAGTACCAGGGTGTAAATCAGGCAGAACTTAAAAGGCACAAAACCACTTTGTCATCTTTTATTTGCCATCAGAATGCTTCTGTGGTGTGTATGGGTTTAGTACTGTGGTTCTCTTTCAGTTAAAGGCTAAAAAATGCCTGGAGGCCAGCTCCCTTCCCTGTGAAGGAGTGCTTGCACTACACTAGATGGCACTGCTTAATACTCACGTTTTTCTCTTTATCTGTTCTATGACAGTTCCCTGGATTTGGAACATCCTTTAGCTGCAACTTCATCTGAATTTTATCAGTGCTCTGTGGTTGCTGGTGATGGGATTGACTGCAAGGAGGTATTGGGAGCAGTCATGTACCAAGGCAGTAGTAATAATCATCACAAACACATTCTAAGTTTGTCTTTTTACCCTAATAAATGGGTTAAACAGAATTTTTTAGAGATTTCACACAAATTAAACTGAGTTCTGCTGTTACCTTGATTCTTGCTAACATCCTTCTCTCATGACTGGAATAAAAAGTATTGATAGAATTGCTGCAGACATCAGGCATCTTACAAAGCAGGAAATCTGAGTGATAATACAACTGTTGGATACTGATCAATAAATATGGGAAGAGGACAACTTAAACAGTAATAAGTTTCTGCTCTCATTAATAGTCTGTAGATTTGGCAGTAAAGAGCTGTGTTTCTGTTTCCAGAATAGTGTTCAGCTGATTCACAAGCTTAATTATTGTAAGGAGAGACTGAACACAATTGAGGATTGGTGTTGGACAATCTTATGTTGTGCCCTTCACTCACTAATATATTGCTGAATATCTAAAATGTGAAAGCATGAAGTTCCACCCATATTTTATGTACTTTGTGAAGCATGATGCAACTTAGAAAAGTCAAGCATCAAATGTCATGACTAGTGTATGGCTTTTGCATAACTTCAAAATGTGTTGTAAAAGCAGGTACTGGCTGAAGTCCTGATCTCCTCCAAGAGCAAACAGAGACCTAAGTGCTCTTATCCTAAGTTAGATACTTTGAAATCAGCTGGCCTAGAATATTCAAAACTGACTAAAGTTGTGGTAGAATGCAATAATTACTTCTGAAGGTGGGTGAAGTCCTGGAAAAGGGCAAAGGGGATAGGTCTCTCAGGGAAAAGATGGAAAAGCAGGGAATTGTGGTCACTGTAGGTTGACCACTCTGATCCAGTTCCTAGAAAGAACACACATAAAAAGTCTAAGTAATGGGGGGAGTTGCAAAGAAACAAGTAACAGCCTATGGATATGCCACATTATTTTCTCTGACACTGAAATGGACCTGTCAGTTGGGGTAAAGCATCAGGGACATTTTTGGCTGTTCTAATCATGATTCATTTGGTTTCTGACCTAAATGGTGGAAGTGGGGATTAAACTTGAAGATTACTCAAGGTGGGAGTGCATGCAAGTACACACAAGGGTTATCCAGAATTTAAAAGATCTGGAAAAATTGATTAAAAATACTGGGTGAAATTCAATACAGATAAATAAGATGCAATTAATTTGTTAGTTGACTATTCCTCCCCAGCAGAGGACAAAAACTAAATGGTTAGGTAGCATTTTTTTCAGAATAGGGTCTTGGGAGTATACTAATCAAAAATCACAGTTGTGCTGTTGCCAGCACACCCCCTGAATTTTATAAGAGTGGGAGATACAGACAGAAATATAGATTGCAAGACACATGGAAAGATCCTTTTTCCACCCATCATTGATCAAGCCTCAGCTGGAGCTGTGACTGGTTTTGGGTATTATACATCAAGAGCAATGTGGCACACTTGGAGAGCCTCCAGAGAAGAATAACATGTTCTCCTTAGTAAGGAACATAACCTACAAATAAAAGATTTCTAAAAAACCTGCCTAGATTAGGAAAGAAAAATCTGGAAGTGGGGGAAAAAAGGAATCATCACAATTTCCAAGAATATGGAGATGGTTTCAGAGAGGAATAGGCTCTCTCCAAATATGGTGAATAAGAGCAATGCCTTTAAATTGGTTTGAGGAAGATTAGGGCTTGACATGAGAAAAATCTTGCAGGTACTGTTATTCCTGCCTGAAACAGTGAGCAGGACTAGGTAGTCCCTTTTTGTCCTATTTTTCTGTTATGATATTTCATAGTAATTAATACTAATAATTTCATTTAAAGGATACAGGTGTGCCATTCCAGATTCTGATCTGGTAATCTGAAAGGGCTGATGCTGTATTTTAGACCCTAACCTTGAATTTTATTAATGCCTACACAGTGTGCTTTATTTTCCTTTCAGCCATGATGCATTGTTCATCTGAAATGAAAAAAAGTGGATGTGACTATGTTTTCAGGACTTCCCCACTGAAATGTTATACTTACTTTTGTTTGTTTGTTTTTACGCTCATAACCCAGATTACAAAATAAGATGAAAGGAATGATACTTCAAATAAGATAATTTACATATTAGGGGTTTTTCCCAGTGGTTCAGTAAGTAGTAGGTTTAGACTAAATCTTTTATCATGGCTACAAGCCAAGCCATATACCAGGTTTATAATCAAAAGTGTAAATTAAGCTCTCTGGAATTCTCCATCCAGGCTTAAGCCTAAATTCAACTTGGCTCAGCTGAGGAGGGAAAGCAGATCTGGAAACCATGTGGCTTACCACAAGAAGAATGAAAAAACAGTCTCTTTCTGAAGCTGGAATAACTTAGCTATCAAAATAAATGAAGTAAGCAAGTATTTTCAATAAGTTGGGTTGGTATGTATTGCTCCACTGAAAATATTTAGGGACATACAAGCTGAAAAAAGTTAGTTTATCCCAGTGTGGGGCTGCTCTCTCCTGGAGAAACTGGCTACTCATGGCTTGAAATGCATGTGCTCTTTGCCGGGTAAAAAACTGGCTGGATGGCCAGGCCCAGAGAGTGGCAGTGAACAGAGTTAAATGCGGCTGCTGAGTAGTCATCAGTGGTGTTTCTCTGGGCTCAGTTTGGGGCCAGTTCTGTTTACTATCTTTATCAAAAATCTAGACAAGAGGATCCAGTGTACTCTGAGGCAACATCAAGCTCGATGAGAGTCACAGTTGGGTCACAACAACCCCATGCAATGTTGCTACAGGCTCTAAGAAGAGTGGTGGGTCGCTGGCAAGTTGAATGTGAGTCAACAGCGCCCTGGAAACCAGGAGGGCCAACCCTGTCCTGGGGGACATCAGGCAAAGCATCGCCAGCCGGGCGAGAGAGGGGATTGTCCCGCTCTGCTCTGCACTGGAGTGGCCTCACCTTGAATATTGTGTGCAGTTTGGGGCACTGCAATGTAAGAAAGACATTAAGCTATTGAAGAGTGTCCAAAGGAGGGCAACAAAGATGGTGAAAAGCCTTGAAGGGAAGCCGTATGAGGAGCAGCTGAGAGCACTTGGTCTGTTCAGCCTGGAGGAGACTGAGGGGAGACCTCATTGCAGTCTTCAACGTCATTGTGAGGGGAGGAGGAGGGGCAGGCACTGATCTCTTCTTTGTGATGGCCAGTGACAGAACCCAAGGGAGTGGCCTGAAGTTGTGTCAGGGGAGGTTTAAGTTAGATATTGGAAAAATACCAGAGGGTGGCTGGGCACTGGAACAGGCTCCCCAGGGAAGTGGTCGCAGCAACAAGCCTGGGAGAGTCCAAGAAGCATTTGGATGATACTTTCAGGCATATGATGTGACTTTTGGGGATGGTCCTCCGCAGGGCCAGGAGCTGGACTCAACAATTCTTGTGGGTCCCTTCCAACTTTGCATATTCTGTGAAAGGACCAGGAGGTGCTGGTCAACAGCCAGCTGAACACAAGCCAGCAGTGTGCCCACATGGCAGAGAAGGCCAGTGCCATCCTGTCTTGTATGAGAAAGAGTGTGGCCAGCAGGACCAAGGCAGTGATTGTACTCAACACTGGTGAGGCCATGCCTCAAGTCCTGTGTTCAGTTCTGGGCCCCATACTTCAAGAAAGTACTGAGATGCTGGAGGGTGTCCAAGCACTGTCAAGCTTGGAACAGGCTGTCCAAGGAAGTGTTAGAGTCATCACCCTGGAGGTATTTAAAAGACTTGAGGGTGTGACACTTGGGGATATGGATTAGTGGTGAATTTGGCAGAGCTGAACTCTTAAAGGCTGTTTCCAACATATATGATTTTATGATTCTATGGCCTGTTGCAGCAAATGACTGCAGAAGTAGTCACTTGATCTAGAAAGGTGTGTCGAAAGAGTATCAGATTTCTGTGAGGTAGTTAATTTTGCCAACATCAAAATGCAACATGAAATGTCAAGTTTCTTAATCACAACATGGCAAAGGAGATAAAACAGGGAGACATCTTTATTAAGTCAGGAAAAGTTTTCATCCTTTTGTTTTCAGCAAACAAAACTTCCTTGTAATGCAGTCTTTGATAAGTATACTGATTTTTTTGAAACATTGTCTCAGCGATGAAAAATCAGATATTAATGTATCCTGTGTTTTATGAGAGTTTTTAAAACTAGAGCTTTAGTAAGAAATAGGAGTGGATAATTTAGGCGTCTGGGGTAGAAAAAGGACTCTTGTGTTTTCAAGGCTTACTTCTGTCATGTTTTAAGTGTTTTGGAATTCACGCACAACGTCAAACGCAGCACTGGAAAGAGTATTTTTCTTATATAAGCATTGTAGGGCAGATGACAGAAGGCTGCTAAACCTTAATTTGAACCTCAGGTACAAATAAATTACGATAGGTATTATAGGTGGATTTAAAAATATGTTTGAGCTAGAATTAAGTATCATTTCACACAATAAATTGAGACTTATAACTGAGTTGTATTTGAAGATGGTAGGAATGTACACTTAAACAGAAAATATTCTAAGGAAATAATGTTTCCCTAAAAAGTAATGATAAAAAATATTTTGCCCTTCATGTCACAGTCCTCCATTTCTGTATAAAAAGATGATTGCAGTATATATAACAAGGAGGATGAAGCAGGTACCTCATGGTGTTCTAGATAGGTCCTTTTTTTCCTTTGCTTGCCTTGCTGCTTGCTCTTTGGTCCCTTGGGCTCCTTGACAGGAGTGCCCCAGTTTGGTGTTTGGCACATTAGGGAGGTCCTTGCCCTGGAAAAAGGCTGGACTGGATGACAGGACAGCTAGATGCTAACCACTGAAACTGCCAAAGAGCCCTTGAGCCTATAACCTCCCTGTTTCTTTCAATCCTTTTAGATGTTTACCTACTTAAACACATCTTCAAAATCTCTCTATAAATGACTTACAGGAGTAAATCCCATTCAAAACCAATAGCAATTTTTTTTTTTTGCCTAAGTGATAAATGTGCTTTTTAAAATCCTAACCATAGCTTTGGCACAGAAAGAGAGTGAGTTTCCTATGGCCCATATTTGCTGTCATGAGACCTCTGTTTTTGTAGAATTGATGCCATTTGAACTCACCGAGGTAACTGATGAAGGACAAATGCTGTTTTGATTGAAACTCAGTGGAAACAAACTTAGACAGAGATGTTGCATTATTTTTTTTCTTGATACTATCGCTCTTCTGTATAAAGAGACTAGTTAAAGGGCAGCCCCTACTACCCCTCCTGCTTTTCCAGCACAAGTGCTTATTCTTGCATGCATGGCAGGTGCTATGCCACAGTAAAGCACAATCAGAAAGTCCTAAATGTTGAAGTGCTGCAAATAGGTCAGGCTTATTCTTCCCTGAAGCTCAAACTGGTTTTGTTATAGAATCACAGAGATTGGAAAAGACCTTTAATATTGTTGAATCCAACTGTTGCAGATGTGCACAGGAGCCACACAATCACAGAATGGTTCAGGCTGGAAGGGACCACTGCAGGTCACCTGGTCCAACCTCCCTGCTCAAGCAGAGTGATCCCAGAGCACATTGCACAGGACTGTGTCCAGATGATTCTTGAATATCTCCAGTGGAGGAGACTCTACCACCTCTCTGGGCAACTTGTTCCAGTGCACAGTCACCCACACAGTAAAGTTCTCCCTCATATACAGGTGGAATTTTCTGTGCCTCAGTTTCTGCTCATTGTCTATTTCCTATTGCCAGGCACCACCAAGAGGAGCTTGGCTCCATCCTCTTGGCACCCCTGCTTTAGATACTTGTAGACATTGATGAGGTCCCCTCTCAGTTGCCTCTCCTAGAGGTTGAACAGTCCCAGCTCCCTTCAGCCCCTCTTCACAAGAGAGATGCTCCAGTCCCTTGGCCAACTTTGTAGCTCTCCATTGGACCTGCTCCAGGAGGTCCATGCCTGTCTTATACTGAGAGACCCAGAACTGAGAGCCCAGTCCCATACATGTATATATGTAACACAAGCTGGATATTGGAAATTTGTGATTCAAGAATTTGAGCTCTCCTCTGAATTGGCATAAATAATGTGAAACACTTTGCCAGAAACATACATTAATGATGAAAATATAGCTGATTTTCAGTGCAAAGGTACATCTGTTTTATTTAGAACAATGCCCAAAGTTAACTAATTATTTCACTTTGCAGCTAGTAAATTATCCTCGCTCAGTAATGAGTCTTCTTACTCCTGAGCATTTCACACAGGCAGCAGGGACCACATGTTCATACAAAAAATATAAGCTTTTAAGGTCTTTAGCTACTTAGAGAAACAAATTTGAAAAAGCTGTTCGTAACAATCAAAATTTTGTGGAGTATTTCCTACATGAAGCCTTTAATGCTTTTAGCTTTCTGTGGGTTCTGTGATTTACTTGGATTTTTTTTCATACCAAAAAAGTAGTGTTTTCTGCATTTTTTGGCTACAGGACTGTCAGGAAACACCTATGTGAAATCAGTATGGTTTGATTTTACACTCGAGGTCAGTTAACAAAACAGGTTGTTTGCTTTAAATGATAAAGCCATAAAGTACAAAGCTAGCTGCCTTTATAGATGAGGATGCTCCACAGTGGGGAGACAACATTGGCCTTGTTCTGCAGACTTTACTGTTTCCAAAAAAATTAAAAAAGAGAGGAGTTAAAGCAGGATTTTATAACCGTCCCCTAAAGGAGATAAATTCCAATGTAAACTTTCCAATGACTTATTAAAAAAAAAATTAATGCCTCAGTCATGATCTGAATCTTGTTTCAGGGCTGGCTATTGAGAGCATGGCAAAATGGTGGTCATCTTGGCTAGATACATTCAGCAACCAAAAAGCATTCAGTAAATGAAAACTAGGTATCACAAATGTTTTTCAGGACCTCACTGCCAGTGGCTGCACATTCCCTAAAATCTTCCCTCCAAATGAATTATTGTACTAAAAAAGTTGGCATGCACAGGCATAACATGTCTGAGTGCAGATGTTTTTTGTGATCTTAATGATGATTCCCCTCCCTCCACCCCTGTATTCTCCCTGTCTTTCTGTATGCATGTGAGTAGGGAGGGAGGTGGAACACGTCATAAGAGCCTCATGTATTCTAACTGTGGAAATAGCATTCTCCTTAATATTTTCTTCTTCTCAGAATCCTATATTTGCTATTTTAAGTGTCCCAGCAGCTTGCACAGCATAGGGAAAAAAGCCTTATAGAAAAGCCAGGCTGGGCCATGCTAGATCAGCTTGAAAAGCAGACACTGTCAAGTGGGAGCCACCTCTGAGCTCAAAGGTGATGTGGCCTGAGGGACCATGCTGGGTATTTTCTACCTAAAGGAAAGAACAGTCTCTGTTGGAAAGAAAAAGGTTCAAATTTCAATAATGTTCCTGTCAGTACTGATTGTGCAGTAAAAGCTACGTCATTACAGTGAACAAGTGAGAAATAAATTCACTGTTCTGCAATTCACTGAGACTGTGTCCCATTGAGTTTGTCACTGCTCTTTGGAGGGTGGTGACTTAGTTTTTATAAGCAGTGTGACTGGTTGTACACACTACAAGCAGTCTACTCTAAAGGGAGGAAAAATGCATTTGTCATGGGCAAAGTACAAATTAAATTAATAGAAAGACTAGTAACATGCTTTCAGCTGCTAATAACATGCACATGCATATTGCATTTTACCTACAGAATCTCCAGGAAACTCCTCATAGTAGAAGAGGGCAACTTGCTGAAAACTGCATTTGGTGAGCAGAAGCTAATAAAGTACGACTGGTATGGCAGTTCACTACATGCTGCATGGCTGCTTTTGTTCCTCATCATAAAATGCCACAAAACGTGGCAGTTTTCTGAGGGGAAGAGGAGGAAGAGTCAAGGCTGTTTATGGATCAGACATTCCCAGTAACAGTTTATGTTCACATTGCAAATGGCACTGAATTATTCAAGCATTTTTTTGAGTTGAAATCACTGAGTTCCTACTGGATATTAGTAGTACTGAACTG
Source organism: Formicarius rufipectus (assembly GCA_013399695.1). NCBI lineage: Eukaryota > Metazoa > Chordata > Aves > Passeriformes > Formicariidae > Formicarius > Formicarius rufipectus. The sequence continues at coordinate 418,762 of VXAU01003090.1, forward strand.
ATTGATTCCTGTTTCCTGAAACGGCGGTGGGGGAGGATGCTGCCTGTAAACTATAGCATGCTTTGCAAATGTCCCTGTTAGCCTCTCAAAGTCCAGACATTCATTTGTATCTGAGAAGTGGGTAAATGCTCATTTTACAGGTGGGGGAATTAGGGTTACTGAAAGACCAGAGCATTAGTAGAAGTAAGCTCTCCAGTTCTTCTACTAATCCCTCAGAGCTATAACTATTATCTAGAGCATTTCAATTCTCAACTTATTTTTTAGCTACCATATTCATATCGGTTTTGAAAATATTTGTAAGCCTGAGGTCCCCTTGGGAACCTTGGACCAAGGGTTTTGTGTGACTAGAAAAGTAGAGATGAAGTAAAACACTGAGAATGTGAGTCTTGGAGATTTAAAATGTAATTAAGTTGAATTTTTTGAAATGTTGAAATAGTTAAATTTCTGGTCTTCCCTAATCTGATAAAACAAAATTAGGAACCTAATCATAACTAATGGCCAACAAATACTTAAGGCCTTACCAGGAAACTCCTGCCTGTTGAACTGACCTAAGCCACATGTTTTTCACCAGCTGTTCTTTGGCTCATGCTCATTACATGACTGTCCTTGTGCTGCACAGGAGTCTCATGCACACACAAAACATGAGTGGTTTGCTCTGCAAGTTGCAAACACCTCCAGGTATCTGCTGAGATAAATCTGGGCCACTAAAAAACACATCACTGTGGCACCTAAACTGATGCAACACTTATCTGCACTAAAACGATAAGGACTTTTATCAGAATTTTAGGAAGCAAGTGAAATTAAACTAATTAAAAAACCAAGAAGGATCCAAGCTGAGGGCCCCTCTGCACTAGGTTTTCAAACTACTGCTAAATACCGTGGGCTGCATATCTGCTTTTTTATGTTGTTCACAGACCACCATGTTGGAGAAAACTCCTCCTCACAAAGCCAATTCATCACTGATATCCCCAGCCTCAAGCTTCAAGGTGGTGATTAAAGAAACTTTTAAACGCACATGACTATTAACGTGTCCACATGTGTAAAGGCAATTAGAAATTTTATGTGGTTTTCCACCTTCCTCAGCTGGCTTAAAACCAATGTGCACAGCAAAAAAGCAAGGGGGAAAAAAAAAAAAAAGATGTTCTGTAGGGCATCTGACCAACTTGTGCTTGTGAAGTCCAGGAAAATCACCTGGCTCACTAGCAAAGTCACTGACTGCATGAACGTATTTCTGGTTTTAAAAACAATACAGAAAATATCACAACCTGCAAGCTGACAAGGATGACTTCAGAACAAGCTTCTTTTCATATAATAGCCCAGCAACACTCGTTTTGAGAGTATCTCTTATCAGAGAAACCTTTTACAGGAATTCAAAAGCAATAGTATTTTCTACAAGCAGTATCCTGCTATGCCACAGTCTCTGCATGCTTGATTGGAGCGTAGGCAGGAACTCCTACATGCAGTAAACCAAGAGCAATAAATGCCCACCCATGAACTGTAGTCATGATTTCACCTCTCCCCGGGGACTATTCCCTCTCAATACCAAATCATCAGAATGAAATAGAAAATGGTTTCACAGCTCTTGGCTCTTCAGTTAGCTAGGACTCAAATGAGAGCGTTTGAGACTGGAGCAAGTAGCCAAGAATAATTCAGTAGCAAGTCTGTCACAGGTTAAACTTCTAGAGCACCTCAAGTGTCTGTTGTGGCAGTTCTCAGATGAGAGATCTCATAGTCACAGTTCTTAGAGAAACAATGGTCTCACACAGCAGTTACAGAAGGTGCTACATAAACCTTTTTAAAAAAGGACATTGTAAAACAACTGTATTCCCTGGGAAGAGAGTGTGAGAGAGTAAGTTTCATCGGTGGCCTATCCCAATCCTATGATTATTCATATGGATGAAAATAATTGTCTGACTTACAGATAAATTTGGGTACCTCTTCTTCCTTTGAGCGGAAACCTGCTGGTATTCTGGTTAAGACTTCAGGAACCAAATATTCCAGTCTTGTCTTTCTTCTGCTCCACACAAGCTGGAAACACATGAAGATTTATACTAGAGCAAATAGGAAATTTTTAATACTTCAGTCGTTTGTCCAGGGCAGAAGTGCACTTTTATCCTTTTAATTTTTCAGCCATTTATCCAAGGATCTCAGACCACACTAGACCCAAACATGAAGACTTGAAACTTGTGACATTACCCACTTATTTAGAAAGCTAAATACTGACCCTGCAACAAGCTACACTGTAGTCTCCCTGGCCTGTGCTCAGTGCAAAGGAGAGGCAATGCCACCCTAAACAGCCTTCTTGGGCAAGGTCTTGGTGCTCACTTGATCAGTCATGTGTGTCCTAGGTTAGAAAGGAAACCCTGACTAACTTCTTCCCACATGAGGAAAAGGCACAGTGTAGGTCACAGAGCATTCTTTGGTACATCTCTACCATCCTGCACATCCCCAGCCTGCTATACTTGGTGTCAAGATTAAAGTAGCTGCACTGACCTGGACGATCAAAACACAAATTTCTCATTCTGAAAAATATACTTGCCCTCCAAGCCAATTGATAAAACCGGAACAGGGAAACCAGCTTTTACCCATAGAGAATCCAGTGCCAGTTAAAAACAGGCAAAGTGGCTGCTGAGTCCATTGCATTGCATATTGGTAAAAGTAACTTCACGTTTTCATCCTATCCAAGAGCCTCTATTTTATGTCTCTGCTAATTCCTTAGCCTGCAAATTCCCAGAACTAGAAATGTTGTAACAGGCTTTTCTGCCCATCATGAAATGCACTTATTACCTCTACATGGGAAAGTAATTTGGTCTTCTGATTTTCAGCAGTGATTTCTGTGTGAAGCATGGTGACTCTTATCAGAAACTGGCAGGGGTTTATATATGCTAAAAGTTAATCAGTGATTCCCTTCTTCAAGTCAGGGCACATTATTCTTCTATAGTTGGATTAATTTTATTTTTTTTTCTAAACTAATGCAAAAAAATACTTTAGTATTCTTTGAATTGTAATTGTACTACTCAGAAATATTTCCAGCCTGACTTTATGTATAAAACCTAATCCCACATAGTGGACTGTGAATAGAAATATTGTGGGTTGGGGGCTGTACACTATATGAAGCAGATTCTCCAGTCTGGTCATGGTACTCTGTGTTACAATAACGCAGAGCAATGGTGAAGTATGTTTAACTAATGATATGAGGAGTTTTTAGTCCTGGACAATCTCCAGGAGACATGAGGGCACTATTGGGTCCATGCTAATCTGTACCCGCTGCCTGATGTGATGCACTGATGTGAAAAAAACAGGTATTCCCAGTCTGAACCATGGCTGGTGGAACTGAAGTCACTTTAGGGCCATGGGCAGATGGCATCAGCTGGACATGGGTTGGGTCTACTACAGGGCAGAAGGTGGAGAATTGAGGAATGTTCTGAGGGTTCAGAGAGCTCTGACTAGTGTTTCCTGCACAGCTTTTTCTTGACCGTCACAAGGACAGGATATCTGCCCAGGAAGTTAAACCATTTCAGTTAATACGGGTATTTGAAGTTGAGATCTCTTTTCAGATCAAGTTCACCTTTCACAGAGGACATTCCACTGAGACTTTTATTGGATTTCCACTGGTGAACTGTGGCCCCAGAGATCAGTCACATGCCCAGAAAATCAGTTGCCCAAAGGCTCTGATCTAATGCCTATTTTTCAGGTGGAACCAAGAGAAATCAGTGGAAGCATTTCAACTGGAACAGAAAGCAGAAGTCTCTTTTGCTAGAAGATGTTCAAAAGGAGCAGAATTCTTGGCATCCTGACAATTCCCACATCACATGGACAGGAAAGGCCCTATCAATGCAGGCCTTCTGGATCAGCTTCAGGCTCTCCCCCACCCCTCCACCTGCACCGCTAACAGCAGCAGTGATTGATACATCTAAGCCAGTGCCGATGCTTCAGAAATGCCCAGGTTTAGAGCAGAGCAGTGTTACACACTAGCAGGAAAAGCCACGTCAGCGGCATTCATTCAATAAGGTTCTTCCTAACAGCCTGCACGCTGGATGTGCTGTAATTACAAGAGGTCAGCAGAGTGGTGTGGCTCCGACTGCCCTCAACAGCTCTGCTCCTCTGGAAGAACAGGGCTGACAGCTCGGGAATGAGAGCAGCAGAGATGGAGGCAGCTTTCCTGGCAGCTGGCCTGCCTTCACAGTGCTCTCACCCAGACCGTGCTGGTGCATAGGAGCTTTCTGAGTAACATGAGAAAGCCCAGAGCAAGAGGCAAACAAATTTCTCTTCTCTTTGGTAGAAAACAGGACACTCCGGTAATTTAATTTGCCGGGCTCTGCTGTGGTATGATGGTGCAGATGAGAGGATGCAGACACATATTCTAGGGCAGCCTGCTTTCACACTGAAGCACTGGGAGGCTTCTTATACAAACAGAAGCTTTAACAAGTCTGTCTTAGTCCTGTCTAGTTCAAAAGGTAGTATTTATGAAGTATAGCTTACAAGTTCTGGGGTTTTCTTTTTAAACACTGAAAAAAATGATGCAGTTTTTGAAATTAATAGAAATACAAATATCACTTCTCTCCAGACCTGAACTAACATAGATCTTGTTTTCTTAACTGAGAAATAATAGGGAACAAATCATAGCTGAAGCAAGTAGAAGGACTATAGCCTCCCGCTTATTTTAAAGGTTTTCAACTCAGACCCCTTATGAGTGGGTCCTACTGATTTTAATGGAGGTTATTTGTCCATAAGAAGGAGAGCTCTACAGACCCTGATTTTCACATGATTATCCTCTTCAAATGCATTCCCTCAACTTTCCAGGGAATGGAGGCAGACAGGGTCCCAAGTGTGCCTTTGAACTGCTGGGTATTTTATTTGGTATACTGCAGTATGGCCTTGCAACACGGACACAGAGCTTTTGGGATCATGCCTACAATCATCTGGGAAATATCCTTTTATTGTTGTATGCTCAGATACCATTGTGATCCAAGTCCCTGGGCTGATCAGTGCAAATAGCTAGTGAATACATGTATAATCTCTCCTGATTATCATGCAGCTGTACTGTGGAGTAGCTTTCCTCCGTTTACTTTCTCATTGCCTGTTTAATGTTCCTCAGTCTCTCTCCTTTAGAAAGGGAAATCTCCTTGACCTCAATCAGTGTTTCTTCAAACTCCTTCCTCCCCCACCCCTACCAAGTTCATGCTTCTCCTTCAGCCTTTAATACGCCTTCACTAGGGCGGATTGTCCTTGATCACCTGCTGTCACTCTCCCATCCTGCCTTCCTATGTCAGAACATCTTCCGTGCTGACACACCAAGCTAATCTCCAATACTGACATCCTATATTCAGACTAGCAGTGTTACGCAAGGGCAACTATTTACTTTCAAATGGAAGCCAGCGATGTCAGGATGGTTACTGCCTTCCCTTGATTTAATACTACACAATTTTACTCTGGGTCTTGCTCTTTGACTTTTGATTTTCTGTTGTAAAAATGAATACGTGACAAAGGTGGTGGTGGGCCGTTACCAGGATGTATCTGATTTGTTTGTTTTTTCCTGAGATGGCATTTGCTACTTGGGATCCCTACTTCCCACATATGAACTGTAATGCACAGTTGATACAGAGAACAACTTTCCTTCTGCCACACAGATATTTGGCAGCTTGAGGGAGTTGTGTGGGGTTTTGGATAAGCAGTGCTCATAATCCCAAAGGATATTCTGTGTGCAGTGGTGGAGGGCTTGAAAAAGCTAATATATTTGGTGTTCGCTGTGTGATGCATGCCTAGAGGGCACTTCTGTATGTACAGGTATTGCCGTGGACATCTCCAAAAGCAGTTAAGAGGACATTCAGAAGGTATTACATCACTCAAAAAGGGCACAGGGACACCTGGGCTCACCTTTTGAAATTTCAGAGTTTCAGATCACCGCAGCTTGGAGAGGTGCAAGACTCCCTGCCACAAACGCACCTCAACTTGATGCTGAGGAAGACTTTTTCATTGACATTGCCAGTATAAGAGGGAAAGGGAGTGGCTCTTCTGGTGGCTGGAAGTATACACAGCTGTAGATGGCACACAGATTTGCAGAGTGTACGTTGTTCTCAACAGAGCTTTAGCTCTTGCAGTAAAGCATTGGGCCAGGTGGTTTCTAGTGAAGAAGATTGAAGAATTCCAGCCTATATATGCCTGAGGTTTGAGCTTGAAAGTGTGAATAAAGAACTTTTCTTCCTTGTTCTCAACATACATACTCATTCCATCATTTGTATTTTCCCCACCCTTTCCAGCATTGATTCACTGGGCACAGGGACAGAAGACCTCAGATCCAAACAAGGAGGTCTTGTTCTTGCTGCTAACTTCTGCTTCAGCTTTATAACCTCGTTCTTCAGCACAGGCCAGGATGCGTTTCACTCTTTGCAATACCCCAAACTTTTCAACATTTCAAAACAGCTGTATCTTATTAGAAAAGCAAACATCAGCTTGTATTGCCCACTAATTACCCCAGCCCAAAGACCCTAGCTACCCAGAACTGAGCTCTCTCTTCCAATGTACTTATCATTAACCTCATAGTCCCTTTTCAGAACCCACCAGGTCCCCTGCCACTGAGCTGGTCTATTCAGCCCACAGCCAAGGACAACCAGGAAGGTTAATGATTCTTCTCACTTCTTTCAGCTCCCTGGCATGGAGGGATCCTCACTGCCTCTCACACCATTCATTCTTGTGCCAAAACTGCTCTTTAGCTTAACTCAAATGGCCCTTTTCCCTTCCTGCTACTAACTCTTCTGAATTACTTATGAAGAGCAATAAGCTCTACAGTCTTTTGCTGAGCTAATTACTGTTGAGCATATTCCGTCATAGAAGAGTGACTGCCCCCAGCCATCACCTTTGACTCCGCTCCAGGCTGGCTACGTCTTTCCTGGCTGAGAGTGACCGGTATAAGGCAGCAGGGATGAGATCTCTCCAGAGATTTCTGTGATAGCATTAATGAGCCCTGCTCTCTGGAGGAAGGACTTTGCCTAATAGATTATGTGGTCACCTTTTTTATCTTTGCAGCCAACACATCTCAGTGCCTCATTGTCACCTTGTGACTAATAAAACCAAGACTTACTCCTCCTCTGTCATTCACAGCTGATGAACTCAAAGACGTTTCCATGATTAATCCTGAAACATGGAGTCTATTTCTTTGCTGTTGGGTAAATTTCCATTTCTACCTCACTGGTCCTCATAATCATGCATTATGCCTTCACATAATATTCCAGCCCTCACCCTGGTGGCAGTACTTCCCAGTCTGGTGTCAACAGTGCTCTGACCTACCTCCTGCCTTGCGCTTCCACCAGGGCAAGGCAGCGTTAAGTCTGATCCCAGTGCAACTCCATCATTAATTTCCTTCCTTGCTGATAGTTTTTCCTCTGAGAGCACACATGGCAATCTCCCTCTCTGAAGCCAGAGGAAGAACTGGCCCAACAACCATGAACCTCATACACAACAGCATGAATGCAACATCTACTGTGGGTGAAAAAATTTGGCAAAGGTCAGACCAGTTACTGGACTCCAAGCCAAGCTCTCCACTTGCCCTGCCTGGTGCTGTCACTAGACCCAGCTCTGCACACCATGGCCAGACCCTGTGGGCCTGCACCCTGTTGCTGAGGGCATGGCTTATGTTGTGGTTGCCCTGATCTTGCAGCTTGTCTCCCCGAATCATGGAACCACCAGCTGTGGTGCTGTGCCCTGCCTGCTCTGCCATGAGCTGGGTGTGCTCCTCCTCAGCTTTGCAATACACACATAGCACCAGGAGTGCCTGAGAGCAGCTCGGTGCCAGCTTCTGCTTCACCTGTCTTCCTTCTTATTGACAGAAGAAAGGAATCAAAGGCTTCATCTCAGCTCCAGTAAATTAATCCCTTGGTTTAAAAGAGTGATTTTCAGTGATATGAAGAATACTTTTTAAGTAGCCAAGTGGGACATCTGCATGGACAGCCACATTTTTAAAGTATCAATTAAATTAGATTAGATTTTGGGAGAGAGGCTATGTTACCTGTCTGATAGACTTTAAACTAAACATACAATTTATAAATATGTGGGTGCTGAGCATTACCCCAAATCTTTCTGAAGCTTGCTTGCTTTACTCTACCCTTAGTTGAATGTTTAGACCACCCACTGTTAAGTATCACAGTAATTTTTGATAACTGGGTGCAAGTCTTACCCCCTCATTGTGCACAAAGCTAGAAAACAATATTTCTATGCACTTCTGCATTTTGGTTTTTCTAAACACCAGTGTCTTTCCTTGCTCTATGCAAACTGCCACGCAGCTCATTTGACCGTGTGTGTGTGTGTGTGTCCCTGCCTGGCACGTGTTATTTCAAAGTTGACGTGATGACAAAAGGCACTTAAGGATGGTGGCTAATAAGACATCTGCTTTCCTCTAGCGAGCGTAAGGGGAGGCTCACAAGGCAGCGGTCAGATGTGGATTGGTAATAGGATGCATTACCTTTAGACTCCGGGTCACTGCTTCACCTGTTATCCTTGTCAAAAGTGGCCATAACTTGTTATCCCTGTAAATCACTAACCTAGGAAAATGAGTTGATGCTCTTTCTTTCAGTCCTGCTGACAATCATCTATACTACAATTAACCAAAGTAGCAAAGACAGACTGGAGTGAGTGGCCTGCTCCGCCTGTGGGGGCCTGGCAGGTCAGCGACAAGGCAGCTCGTGGGACCACTCTCTGGGGAGACATCCTGGCTTTACACTAGCTCTAGCACCATATTTTGGTGCTCAGGCACAAAACATATTTTGATATAAATAAAAAGAGAGGTAAAACAAAGTGAATTTGCACAGGGTTTAGCTTTTCTGGTGCTTTCTGGAGGGCTGCTAATAGAAATCAGTGCTCATTTAATAGAGCACATTTTAGGAAAGGGTGGGCTAAAGAAAGGAAACTATAGGATAAAACACAGTAATTTTTAGGGGCCTTGGAGTCACAGCATAAAGTGATGGTTCACTGTTTTCCTGTAATGTATGCAACCCTGGGCTTTGTGCTGATTTAGGCTGATTTGTGCTCCAGCACATACATCATGCCAAAAATGCCAGCCAGCTGAGTTACATCTGCAATGTAAAACATTATATATTTCATTTTTCCTTTCTCTGTGTATATTAAGATAAGGCAGAGGTAAGATACAAGTCAGGAGAAGTTTTGTTATTAGTTATTTATTATTAGTTATCTTGTTAGTTTATTGCTGATAATCACCGAAGTGCAAAATGCTGTCAGGTGGTCAGCATTAGCCATTTTCACCACATGTAATTATCAGTGTATTTTTTAATTGCAGTTTATTGCAGTAACCATATTATGCACATAGATCACCGTATTTGTTTGAAGTCTTTCTGGCTGTCAAAATGTAACCAAGAGTTTAATCTCAGTAAAAGGGCATATTGAAGACCTCCATTTGTGGTGATTGAATCACACATTAACCCAAGAGAACAGAAGGTCTGACATTACTACCAGGTAGTTAATGATTATGCATCCTATTGTCTCCTAATATTATCTTGAAAATAGCCATGTCAGGAGGCCTAGAAATCCCTCAGAGCACCTTATGCTTTTTTATTTTCAAGTGTCCAGTTGTAGTATATGATCAGAGAAACAGAGAGAAATATGAATTAGTTAAATAATCTATTAGCTGTAAAAAAATGAGAGCCAGCTCTCAGGCAACTCTCCAAATACTTCTAGGGTAAGCCCTTGCTGGAGAAATTATTTCAGAGCAAAGCAGGAGAAAGCAGGCCAAAATATCTCACAATAGAAAGATATTTATTTCAGGAAGGTATCCCATGGGCTCTGGTGGGAAGAGCACAGGAAGAGCCACTCAGGCTCCCCTCTGGCCTCTGCCCTGACAGCAGTCACAACAGATGCTTGGGGAGAGATACCAGCAAGGGGCAAGTGAGAGTCTTTCTACTCCCTTAGTGATGGACAAATGGAGGCCTCAAGAAAAAGGGCATTTGAACTCAACCTATACGTGAATGTTGTTCACTCTTACTGGTGCAGAAAGATTTTATGGTCTGGGAATTTTGTGCTTCAGAATCAATCCATCTTCTTAAACCAGGATAGTTTTTTAGCTCATAGCTCCAGTATATTTTTGGTTTTGTGAGACTCCTTGAGGAGGGTTAGATGCTGGGTGCTGTAGCTGCAGCAAGGCTCTGCTGGGATGTGGGAGTGCAGCAGGAGACTGCCTTGTGCTGGGAATAAAAACAGTAAAGAGGTTGGAGGGGCACAGGGCCTGGAGCATCTATAACATGATGCAATGGAGCCAAGCAGTCATAGGCAGGGGTGAGCAAAGAGAAGGCAGGGCCTTCTAGGGAAGAGAAGATGCCAGCACATCACCATGGCATATCTTTGGCTTGGCCACTTCTAAAGAATTTAAGCTGTTATTTAATTGAGGTGCTTAAAAAAAATGGATTCAATTTGATAAAGTGATGATTAATCTTCATTATACTCCTCTGTGATCATCACAGCAATGAGTTTCACTTGTATGTCTGCTTATCATCTCTTCTGAAAATCTTACTGGTAAAGAAAGACTCAACTGATAATTAGATTTTTGTCATCAAATCCCATTTTTGTTTACATTTTAAAAAAAAAAGGAAGGTCTCACTTTTGAGAGAAAAGGGAAATAAAAGTAAAGCACAATTGTTGGACAGTTATCTCTGACATTCATGTAATGTGGTATATGTCCTTAAGTGACATTTATGTGAGAGAAATAGAAAAGCATCGATTGAAAAAGGTTGCAGGAATTCTTCAGGCATGAAGTGATCTCCAGGCAGTACAGTCCCTGCAGTTTATAAACAGGCTCTGCTCTCACCCACTGCGTTCACAGACTTAGGGCACCATTTAACCCATTTGCTTCCTGACACTTCTTTAATACCCACATTTGATTTTTCCTTTCTAACAGCAGCAATAAACCAGGAAATTAAGCCAACTGCTAGGTTTAGGAAAGATGCTTGCAGCCACTATCCTTGCCATCCTGTCTCCCACAGCAGAGAAGGGCACTGCACTGAGCAGGTGGGCATTGGCATGGGGAACTTTGTCTCCAGTTTGTTGGGAAAGTGTGGTTGGAACTCGAGAGGGATCTTCTTCTCTCATCCTTAGGCATGACTTTCTGCAAAACTGGGAAGTCAAACAGATGGACACAGAACAGATGCAGGCAGGAATGGCAGGGTTAGGACCACCACTAAAATTCTGTTCCAGTTTTAACTGTGTGAAGAAGAAAATCCAAAACCTTTCCTCAAACAATCATATATCTTAGTAGCAGTCACTTTGCTTTCTGTTTATCTCTGGTTTCTAAGCACTGGGATTGACTCATGGTATGTCTTGAGGTTCCTTTTATTTCTATAGGCATGGCACCTACAATATTATCTCCATTCAGCTCAGAGCATATCATCCTGCAAAAAGGTGTGCAGACCTTCACAGTCCCTACATCTGGCAGATCTTGCACAGCCAAGGTTTCTGAAGATGCAAGTCCATGTACAAAAGTGTAACCAAAGAGCTGTGGAAAAACTGCCAATATATTGATAGAAAATCAGAACAGAGAGGCAGAGGCCTCTCTGTTTCCCTACCCTTGCAGTGCTGTCTAACTTGTCTGAGGTGGTCTGGGGCATCAGGTGGTCCCACTTCATGGCTTGCTGTGGAAATCAGCTGCTTTTTAGAGACTGAAACACTCCTTGAGCAAGGACAGCCATGTCACAGTGCTGGAGCTGCTCCTGCAGTTTCTGGTGTTATCATGAGTTTGCCAAGAGCACAAAAGGTGGGAGTGGAGCTTGCCTGCATTTTGGATTCCTAGTCATAGTCTATGCTTGCAGACGAACTTGTCTCTGTCACAAGATACAAGAGATGCATAACACTAGCATCTTCCAGCTTATTTAGCTGATTATAAATCTAAAAGAAATGGTAACCATGTAAAACACAGGCTTTTACATGGCACATAGGCAATACAAAGACAACTTAGTCCCCTGGGCAGGTAACAATGAACTCATGAAATGTTGTAAGCTCGTGAAGTTTCTAAGTTCAAATGGTCTTTAGTGTCTTTCACTAGTTCACTATCACTAGTTTGCAGGGTGTTTTAAAGACACGTGAACACTTGACCAGTGACTGCAGGTCTGCCTGCCCATGTGGGAGCATTGCCAGCCGTAACAGCTTTCCTTTCAGAGACAGTGTCTTTTGTGCAATCTTATTTTGGTTAGACTCTGAAAAAGAAAAGCTTTATATCCCTCACATCCAAAAGGAACATAAAATACCATACACTGTGTAAGGCTTTGTTCAATCAGAGTCATAAAACATAGCATTTGGTACTGCAGACAGCAGCACAGGTATTTGTTGCTGCATTGCTATTTGAAGTCAGCTGTCCTCACATGTTTATTGAAAAATCTTATTTATTCCCTCTTACAGGATGCTGCTTTTCCATGATCTTACAAATGCATTCCTATTTCTCTTTATGCCTTTCATTCCAGAATTGAGTACATTACCATCCACTTGCTGAAATTAAAGATGCGTAACACTTCTCCTTCAAATGCCCTGGACAGCCTACTCCTGTCTTGCTTAATTCCAAGAATTCTTTTTCCTTTTTTTTTTTTTTTTTTTTTCCAGAAGGAAACACCCAGGTTCTAGGGAAATCCTTTGTGAAACTCGGGATTATGAGTAAGGGTGGCAGGACCGTGTCTAATGACTCACAGGTGCAAGGCTGTAGAGCCATGGAAAACTGCTTAAAAGCCGCTTGTGTGCCTGTGTGAGAAAGTCTGGAGTTAAACCCTCCTCCGGCTCCGCAGTTAACTGCGCGGTGGAGCTTTGCGGGTCTGTCGGGAGGTGGAACAAAAGCTTCGGGGGATGCGCAGGGACCTGCTCCCTCTCCTGGTAACAAGGGCAAAGCGGCAGCGGTGCGAACCCGTTCTCTGCCCCCGTCCTTGCCTCTTCCCCACCCCTGCTCGCCCATCCCTGCTCGCCGGGGAGCGCTCTGCTCCTTCACCCTCCGAGGAGGCTGCGTGGGGAAAGATGGAGGTGACAAAAGCAGAGACGAAAGGACTGAGGTGCTGGAATGTGTCCAGAGAAAGGCAGTGAAGCTGGGGAAGGATGTGGAGAGTAAGTCTTAGGAGGAGCGGCTGAGGGAGCTGGCGTTGTTTAGGCTGAAGAGGAGGCCCAGGGGTGACCTACCTCTCTACAACTATTTGAAAGAAGATTGTAGAGAGGTGGGACTTGGTCTCATCTCCCAAGTACGAAAATTGGGACAAGAGGAAATGGCATCATCAGTTGTGCTGGGGCGGGAGGAGTTAGATTACATGTTAGGAAAAATCTCATCCCCCAAAATGGTGGTCAGGCATAGGAACAGGCTGCCCAGGGAAGTGTTTGAGTCAGCATCCCTGGAAGTGTTCAAAAACCACATGTGGATGCAGCACTTGGTGACTTGGTTTAGTGGTAAAAACAGCAGTGCTGGTTAATGGTTGTACTCGATGGCTTTGGAGGCTTTTTCCAACCTTAACAATTCTGTGATTCTATGGCTCAGGTTAAGGTCTCAGCAAATCTGCAGCACTGAGCTGTGCTGGGCAGCAGGAGCTCCTGAGGGATGGAGGAAAGACAGCACAGCAGGAGAAAGGGGTTTGTGTCGTTGTTGTCAATTTGCACTGAGGCAGTGGGAACCAAGAATTAATATTTAGTGGTCTGATAAAGGAGATTAATCAGAGTTAGTAGTGGAATGATATTTCACACTTAATGTGTATAGGTGGGTTTGCTGCTGGTTTTCTCTCATTTTATAAAGTTTTCTCTTTATGGGACTTTCAGATGCTTCTGAGTTTGGGAACACTTGACAGTCTGAGTATCTGCATAAAGGCTCTCAGGTGTCTCAGGAGATGACTGAATTAATTTCATTGTCATTACATGCCATTAGCTCATGTTGCCAATCACTTGGAAAGCCGTTTATTGCCTATGGTCTCTCCTATGAAGGCAGGCAGAGAGAGTTGGGGTTCTTCAGCCTGGAGAAGAGAAGGCTGTAGGGAGCCTTCCAGTACCTGAAAGGGGCCTGCAAGAAAGCTGGACAGGGACTTTTTACATGAGCATATAGGAATAGGACAAAGGGGAATAGCTTTAAATTGATATTGTAGGTTTAGATTATATATTAGGAAGAAATTCTTTGCAGTGAGGGTGGTGAGACAGTGGAAGAGGTTGCCCGGAGAAGTCGTGGATGCCCCACCCCTGGAAGTGTGAAAGACTAGGCTGAATGAGCTTTGAGCAACCTGATCTAGTGAAAGGTGTCCCTGCACATGGTGGGGGGTTTATAACTAGATGATCTTCAAGGTCTCTTCCAAACCAAACCATTATATGGTTCTTTGAATTCTGTACATATGTTAGCATCACAATATTACCTTCAGTAATTTCTGGAACCTCTACTACTTTAGTAGATAATTTTGAGGGGAGTAACTAGCAACTAGGCTATAATTTATTACCATAAACACTCTAAGGAATAATTTCAGTAAATTCTAAAAACTCACCAAATATGGGAAGTCAAAAGTAACTGCAGGAACAACAAGGAAATGTTCAGTACTGTAGCTGTAATGCTGCAATGCATACCAAGATCCAAGTTATATGAAAGTGAAAACCTACACTAAAAATAATAAAAAGCAGAGATTAAAAGGATCTATTTGAGGGAAGATAGATGTGACTGTATGAAACTTCTGGTCAAAGCCACAGTGGTCTTCTGCAGATTTTGTGGTGTATCAGTGAGCCCCTGTGCTCCTTAGGCATGCTCATGCACTTGGACACCTAAGGAACACCTTCAATGTAATGTTGCCTGCTCCATACATGGGCAAAGCATCTGTTTGATGACAGTGCACCTGGCCTCTTCACTGGCTGCCTAACTCCTAGTCTGAGCTTCCTTGGAGACATTCAAGTGAAAAACTTCTTGGGAAATAGGGGCATTGGACTTTCAGTGTAAAAATGGGTATTGCTAACTTTCAGAAATACAACTCAAAGGTGATTCTTATTCATGAACTTCAGTACAGCAGGCTGACTTCTCTCTGGGTTGTAATGTGTTAACGATAATATGACTGATTTGGTACCATAACAGTGTGTCAAAATATGTTACCATGGTAAGAAATAAAAAATAGTTTTTTGTTGAGACCTATGTTCAGCAATCTACCTGCATTTGGCAAAGCACTTAAATGTTTGTTTAAAATTATATTTATGCCCCACTGATTTCAGTGGGACTGAAATCCCAAATGTTTCACTTAGCTGAGAATTTGCGCTTAGTCTCTTAAGTATCCCCTATCACTAATGAATTCAGTGGAAGCTCAGGGAACTTGTCATCCAGTAGGAAAAATAATATTTTACGAGGTATGATCTTAATGAAAAAATTATGTCTCTTCCAACATGACTGAAAGTGAGAAGCACAAGGTCATAATATGTTTAGTTGAATAAAAGCAGCCCACTGGAATGCAGGGGCATACTAGAGAAGCCTCAAAATTTTGTGTATTATTAATACACAACATTGCCATAAGATGCAATTTCTGGAGCCTCGTAGCTGATGCAAGTTAAAAGAGGCAAATGAATAAACAGAGCAAAAAAAAGCATGAGTGTGGGTTTGGTATAATGTATTTAGTAGTAGCAGTTGCATGTTATGAAGTAGATAAATTCAAAAATCATTCAGGAAACGTTACATTTCTGAGAGCTAAGGGACTAGAAGTCCAATGGTCCTAATTGTTAACCCTGGCTTAACAGGCTGCAGGCAGTTCTATCATATATTTGCCTTACTGGTAATTTTTTTTTTTTTTTTTTTTTGGAAAGGGCATAACCACCATGCTTATCCAGCCCTGGTCATTTCCTCTACAGATTCTGGTTCTGATGGATGGTTTTTGCACTCTGAAGTAATGTCTGGAAGGAACTCAGCTGAAACCAGTTTTTATTAAACTGATGGCATCAGGCTGGACAGGAACCATGACACGAGTGTTTGCCCTACAGCCATCCTGAGGCACTTACTTTCTATTTTGGACTGGCCTGTTATGACTATGCCTGTGCACATCCCAGTTTGGAAAGAGAGTTCAATGTCACTGAACACCAGGAAGGTATTCTGAGTGTGATCCCATGGCTAAGCATTTCTGTTGCCTTGATTTGTGTCATTTGTATGGAACTATGAGAATCTGTAGACAAGAGCCTTAACTCACATGTGAGAGATATATTATGAAACTGAGTAAATGATTGGTTTGAGGAGCAGTAACTTCTCACCTCCACAAACACCAAGTAAAGGTAACCAACAGAAAAGGAAACAGTATTTTGGTCTTTAATGGTTAACCTGATTTTGATAATCAAATGAACTGGTGGAGATATAAAGAAGGGAATGTTATGAGTTACATTTCACACTGTGCTTTCACCTTAAACAATAGCAGAAAGCCTTGGGACTGGCTATCCTTTCGTGTGTGAGTGCCTTGGGCAGGATGAGCATCTCTGTAGCCACCTAGTACTCACCAGCCTAAAACATGCAGTGGGTCTGCTGAGCTGGAGAAGGAGAGAAGAAGGGTGACCAAAGGGGGTATTAGCTCATACATTAGCACCGCCTGATACAGTATAACTCCTCTGGGGAAAGATGAGGAAGGTGCCTCAGGCCATGACCATCCCAGCTGTGTACAGCTGTATCCATCCGACAAACCCCAGCGAAGAGCAGGGCCACAGGGGAACACAAATCCTTCAGCAACCTGAGCCACGCATTCTCTGTGCACAGCCACTGAGCTCTTCATTTCCCAATGCTACTGGTAACAAAAATAGCCATCCTGATTTAAAAAGCTGCTACCTCTGGCTATATATAGGCTGTTCTGTGTGTGGTTTAACACTGAGCTCTTCACGCACATTAATATCTCATTGTGTCATGCAGGGAAGTGTTATTATTATCCACTAGTTAAAAAATACAGCACACAAGGGAAGGCCACAGCCCTGTGAACGGCGATTCACCTGCTTTGTTGTCTTAGGAAAAGAGTTTCATGAAATCAGTATAGCTCACGAAATCTGGTGCCACCACGTCTGCGGGGTGCAGCCTGTGTGCTTTGCAGGAGAGCAGACACCGTGCTGCACGTGGATGAAAACTGCAGTCACTGACTGAGAGGAAATGAAAGAAGCTCGGATGTCTTTTTGTGAATGAAGCTTATGTCCTGGTGACCGACCTCAAGAAGAGGGGAAGGAGAGGGAATGTTACTAAATATGCATTCCCAGAAGCAAACAGAGTGCAAACTCATTGTTCCCTACAGAACATACATGCATGGAGTGGCCCGGAAAGCACCAGACGCTGCTTGTTAAAAATTGGCATCTCTTCAACACAGCTACCAGTGATTTTTCTGTAAAACACATTAAGATTCAGTATAAATTCCTTTATGGATTTCACACCACATTAAAAGGAGTGAGTGATTGACTGCATTCCCAGTAGCTTATTTTTCATCCTTTGACAGCTGTTAACCAGACAGAAGCATTATTAGTTCAATTTCTCATGCTGTAAAAATATTTGGATATAGGAATTTGGCCAATTTTTTCCTTCTTGTTTCTGGTTTCCTATGAGGGTTGGTTAGATTGTTTTGACAAACCTAGAGTGCAAGTAGCACAGCATTTTAACATGAATGCTGGTTTTAGAGCCAAGCCTCCAGGTTTGCTGAGCTATTTGAAGTCAGAGGTAAAGGGACATAAGCTCTAATCAGCACTCCTAAGCAAAGTTTCAGAGTCATCAGGATTTGGATATGTTTTTACACTTCACAAAAATAAGTGCTGCTTATGGGCTGTGGGGTGTGATTCAAAAGAAGGATCTCCCTTCCACAGTCAATAGGTGGCATATGAAAAATAGATAGAATGCTAATGCTGATTTGAATTTGTTTTTATCTTATGTAGACTACAGACAGGAGAATGTCCTTCCTGTTCATCAGTCTATTCAGTTTTTATTATTAATTGCCTAAGAAAACTTCAGTTTTGGTATGTTCAGTGTGTGCCTTCTGGTATTTGCCAACTCTTAGGGCAAAATCCTTTGCAATCAAGTGTTGAAGTTCTTATAGTGCAAAGTATGCAAATAAAATAATTTCTCACATGCTTCAATAGCACTGGCAGAGTTTATAGCATCTGCTATGGCTCCCGGGGAATTTACACCATCCAGGCATTATTCATTTTTTCAAGCAAAACAATTGTGCAAAATCAGCAAGGTACATAACATTGAATTCAATGAGTTGCTCTGCATTTAATTCAGAGGAGCCAACAGCATAGCCTGAGTGTGTCTGGGAGATTCAGGTGTCACAGACAGTCCCACTTTTCTCCCTTGGGCTCTGGGCTCCACCAACTCTGTGACAGAAAACCAAGGGACTTGGTAAATCAGAACCATGTCTGAAAGAATTTCTCATGTTCTGGGAAGCAAACACTTGAACACTTCTCAGTGTATTCATCTGAATGTGAATTACACAAGCTTGCAGAGCATACAGAGAGGGAAAGTTTTGAACTAAACATAGAAGCAATTTTAACACCTACTTTCTGGAATATGGTTATTTTCAAATCAAGTCTGAGTTTGAAATGCAAATGTTACAGGTCAAAGCTAAATTACAAAGTAAGTTCTGTTTTTCAAATGTTTCAATGCTTTTTTTTTTTATTAAATAGGCACACTGGAGACAGGCATACTACAAGAGTGTAAAGCATTTACTGGTGAGCAGCATAAAATAGCCATTGAAACTATTAAGTGTGCAATTTTAGCATTCCTAAACAATACTAAGTACTTGGGTTTCATTCCAACTAAATATTTATGGGTTTATGTACAGATATATAATGTTCTAAGTAAGCTAGTGGCAGATAAAATGTACATTTACCTTCCCCTCATCTTTGAGCCAAGTTAAACTTATACAAGCTTCAGGTGTTTGCCCTCCACACCATGGGAAGAATAGAAGTGTAAATAAGGAAGTTTTTCCTGTAGCTTAAAGTCATGGACAATCTTCATAAAATGACCAAACAGCAACCAACCAAGGAGATAACAAAGCTGTCATGTCTATCTCAATCAAAAAGAATATATTAGCCCTGCAGAGCATTTGCATTTCCATTTGCTAGATCAGAAAAGGGGTTCTGTTTGTTCAGGAGTTTTTTGAAAAGCATCACATCATATTTCAAGGCTCCCTGCTTGTCCAAAGGCTTTCTGCTAGACTCTGACATGTGTGGGACAAAGCTATGTCAGGCAGGGCAGGGAAGATGTCCCCAAATGATCACCTAACTCTCCCAAGTAATAAGAGACAAGAGAAAATGGCCTCTAGTTGTGCCAGAGGAGGTTTGGATTGGATAGCGGGAAAAATTTCTTCACCAAAAGGGTTGTCAAGCATGGGAACAGGTTGCCCAAGGAGGCAGAAGAGTCATCATCCCTGGAAGTGTTCAAATAAAATTGTAGGTGCGGCACTTGGGGACATGGTTTAGTGGTGAATATGGTGGTACTGGGTTAGTGGTTTGACTTGATCTTAGAGGTCTTTTCCAACCTAAATAATTCTGTGAATCATGATTCTGATGAGCAAGCCCTGAGCAGAAAGCAAGATAGCAGCGTTAGTGCACTAAGCCAAATATAACAGGCTCATGACAAACCAAGATGAATAAGCCCCAGAACAGCCCTGCATGAAGACAACCACCCTGTGGCTGGGACCTGAGAGGGCACTTGTGTCCATCAATGCACCATTCCTGTACAGCACTTGTGGGGAGCCAGCTGTGGTGCCCAACACTACGCATGGGTCTCCCCTCCCTGCACAGCTCTGTTCCTTCTTCGTCCCTGTCCCAACCAACACGGGCACTATGGAGTAGTGAACCAGGTCACACAGCAAAGTGGGTACTACCAAGCTCCACATATGAGGCATTAGGCCTATTACATGAATCAAGACAGAAACCTACTTTTATTTTCCTAGGCTTATTTATATAATTAATTAATATCTCAATCAGTCAAGAACAGGCAAAGATATAACAGTATTTCAGTGTGTTCCTTGGGGAAACACTGCACAGAGACAGCACAATTAATTTAGACAAGATCCATTTAGATAGCAAGTTAATTTTAATGTCTAGAAGTAGACAGGAGAACCATTTTTTCAGAAAACACTAAGAAAGTCAAATTTCCTTTTCCCTTACCTGTTGTCTATCTCCATTGAACGTGCTTTTGTTTGAAGGGAGAGGCATGCAGAGAGCACAGCAAAACCTCTGTTGAATTTCTGCAGTTTTCTGAGGCATTCAGGCTAGGTAACAGAGCAACTCATTGCTGCTTTACTGAGTAAGGAAATTTGTCCCCCAGCTCATCTACACGTTGAAACCATATCAAAGCCTGAAATTACACAATGTCTGGCTTAACTATATTAAAATCAGTTCTCTTGTGTCTCCCCAGCATTAGAAATAAAGCTTCACAGAGTTGAGTCAATTAATTAATTAGATATTTTTTAGCCTGTCTTGCAATGATCTGACTGAAGATGGGAGGGGTGAAATGTGGCAAATAATCTTCATCCAATTTATAAGCAAACTAGGTTACTGTAAAGTTGTCCTTGTCATGGAGTGCCAAAGTGCAGTATGCAGTTCTCGCCTCCTTGTGGGTTGCCATCTGCCATTACATCTCCCTCTCCTTCCTCTGGCTCCCTGTTGGGGTAAAGTTGATGTCAGAGACTTTGGCAAGCGGTTAAAAAAAAAACAACATCCAGCACTGTCAGTTTTCTACAGGCCAGTGCAGTCTGCTTCTAATATTGCTTCAGTCTGTGCCTTCAGGAAATGAAGTTAAGCAGACCTTGTGCTGCTCTCAGGCTCATTTCCTAAATTCCTGTAAAACAACTGCACTGATGAGCCTCTGTTCAGCCCAGGAGATCAGATTTTTGCAGTGAAATGTTCTGCATTCTCACACCACACTGCAATACTCAGTGACTATGCCACACTGTAGTGAAGCTCGGCTTTTAAAGTTTGGATAACGCATCTTTGGGCATTTAAAAATTGCTTCCAATGTTTGATTTCAACAACTGCATCTCTTAACAGCTCATGGGAGGGCCTTTCTTGCAGTGTGAAATTCTTCTGCCTGTGTTTGCACAGGTCATTCATTATACTCAAGCACAGATTAGGCTCCACTCAAGGAAAATTCCACTTGGAAATCATAAGGCAAATATGGGATCTACTGATTGCCATGCAACAACCAACAAATCAGGTATGGAGAAAGTATCTGCTTTCTTCTTCAACAGAAGAAGCATCCCAGGCTGCTTTTGCAGCACACAATAAAAGAAAGTACTGAGTGTTACTGACCAAGATCACAGCTTCTCTGAAATACAAAGCAGATTTTAGTAACTGTTTTCTTCTATAATTGGCCCCAACTATGGTGTTTTTATGAATAGAAAATCCACTGACCACAAATAAAGAGGATGCTTCTGTTTGTCCTCAAAATCTCTCCTGTAGCCATTTCAAACCCTCTTTGCATCCAGATGGGTATTTGCTTTCCTGGCTTTTAAGGAAAAAGAAGCAGGACACAGTGTAAGCTTGCTAGTTTATGAAGTGTTAGGTATAATTAATTTTTATGCTTATGCAAGACAGAGCTTGAACTTTTGGGGTAGGACTTGTTCTGTGAAGACCATGACATTAATGTAAAATGTAAGGCCTGAATGTTGGGCAAAAGGAATGTTCAGGAAAGGTTATTTTATACATGTGGCTCCATATTCACCATCATTTTTCTCACATCACAGTACAACACAGGGAAATGAAGTCTAATGGGTTTTTTGGAAACTCTTGTTATAACCTATATTTTACTCTATTTTAAGTTTGTAAAACTGTAATTTTAAATGAAATAGCCATGTCTGGCTCTTTGGAGTTAAGCAGGCAATTAATAGAAACCTATCTAAGCACCCTGACTCACGTTCCCTGAGGCAAAGAGCTGCTATGGCTTAGGATGCTCTATTTTGCAGATTAGTTCTCTCACAGCAGTGTCAGCAATCAAATGTTTGCACCTCAGCCACAGCAATTCCAGGGCAGATGTATCACCATGAATTCATCTTCATCAGAGGTTTAAACCAGTATTGCTGCACCAGATCAGGAACAAATGTTTTCTTCTTCCAGCTCCTCTACAGAATTGTTATTTCAAGCTAGTGGGGCAAGGATGAAATCTTGGGATGACAGGACTGGATTTGTCAGAGCTTCTCTCTAGGTGCTGTGCAGCCAGTGAGTGTAGGACTGGGTGTCATCATCCTTGGCAAGATGATTCTCCAGGTACCTGGTTGTTATTTCTGTCAGAGCACAGATTAGCAAAGAAAAGAAAGGTTTTTCCTCTGAAACCCACTGAAGGACTGTCCATTTTTCCATACAAAAGGCAGCACTTAACCCCCTCAGTACACTGAAAAGGAATATTCTTGCAACAACCCTCCCACAAAAGTGGCTTATTTTATGTGAGGCATAAAAAGATTTCACACTAAAATAAATTAACAATTATTTGCCATGATGCAGCAGCCTTCTCCTTTCGGAGTCATTCACACAGTTTTACATTGAGCAATATATATAGATCTATCTGTCCTTTGGCTATAAGTCTTCACAAAAATCTGCTAGACATTCAGCTCTAATACCCTTCACATGAGGCTACTGGTTCAGCTTGTATCTATTGCTTAATCAATGAGCAATAAAACTCCAGCCACTGCCAAACTGCTGCTTCAGCTAATAAAGGCTTGGTCTGCTTTGCCAAAGTATCCTAATTAATAATAATGAAATAACTTAAGTAGACCTGATATATGTGGAAGTTGTATTTTTTTCTTTACCAAAATGGGAACTCAGTAAGTCTTAGAGTTTTATTCCTTACTGAATTACTCTTTAATTAGAACTGTTTGCCTGAGCTACTATTTGTAACTGGAGCTCTGCTTCTACTCAGTGTAGGGGGAATTCTTCAGCATCATCACCTACAGGGTTGCAATGTTTGCTGTGACAGACTGTAAGATGCTGAAATCCATCCCTGGGTAAAGACAGATTTAATACCTATCCTTTTGCCCCAGTGGGTTAGGAAAAACTGACTGGTAGTGTTGCACCTTGTCTGGACTGATAAAGATGTTAGCAGCAGGCTTGGATTGCACCAGTAGCAGGCTGAAAAGGGACAGACAGAAGGCTTATAAACACAATATCAGTAACAGATATCAATAATTTGTCATGTGTTTCTGTTGTTTGTACTTCTGCTTCACAGAGGGCACTGAGATAAGCTTCTGCATACTACAGAAATATCTGGTCTGGACTGTAAAAGATCCTTGGTCCTTAGCACACAATCGTAAGATTAAGAGGCATTTTGGGGAACCTGTTCTGAAATGGCTCATTTCTTATATCCTCAGATCCTGAAGATGAAACAACTTTTGGGAGATCCAGAAATGGTGGAGGAGGTATCTGTTAAGATAGGTAAGCATACCTGTCCTACAAGAAGTAGTTTCTAAATGGGCTTCCAGAAGGGGTTAGGTGGAAAGAACTGCAGTGACACATATAAAAGCTCTTACAGGAACACTGCTCAGTTCCTGAGTGGAATGGATTGATCTCGTGATGAGCCAGCAGTGAAAGGTCTTATGTTGCTTTATGTTCCTGTGGTCTGAAAATATGCAAGTAGTTATAATACTTTACAACAAAAAACAATTACCTGGACTAACACCCTTAATTGTTACAGTGTAGGAAAGATGTTTGTGAGAATTTTCCTGTATCAGTGCCCAGAGCACTTTTTCTTGCTGTTTTTTGGTGGAAGAAATCTCCCTGCAGTGTGTAAAATGTGGATCTCCTTTAAAAAGCCTGATAAAATAGCTTTTAATTAGTGAATGAATTATATCCTCTTTTACGTAGTGTGCCAATGTTAGGACACTTTTTGTGTAATTTCCAGTCATGCTCATTAGAAACACTTTTATTGAGGAATGCCTGTTTTGTCCTCTGCAGGTCTGCTGTTCTGTTGCAAATGGGGTAGATGGAGAAGTAGCCACTGCGCTCTGTTTTGAGTGAGGCCTGGATCTCTGTGCAAGGTTTGCAGGAAATAGCAGAGGTGGAGTAGTTAGAAAAAGTGCATACATTACATATATTACATAACAGATTATTTTCTTCCATATTGTGTTTTGTTTTTTTTTTTTTTCCCCAGAGAACCATAAGATAGTTTTGGTTGGAAGGGATCTTTCCTTTTTTTTTTTTTTTATTTTTACTTTCTGCCTGACCTGTATCTCTCAGGACTGCGGACTCCATCAGTGTGCAATCACTGCAGCCCAGGCTGCCTCCAGTCTTGACATCCCTGATGAACTCACTTGTACTGGTGACCATCAGGTCCAGTATCCTGTCCCCTCTGATAGGGCTGTCTATTACCTGGTTCAGGATGTTATCCTCTCTGCATTCCAGGAGTCTCCTGGGTTGCCTACAGCAGATGTGGGTGTGGTTGAAGTCCCCCAGCAGGATGAGAGCCTGTAGCTGGAGCAAGAAGGCTTTGTCTATAGGCTCCCCTTGATTAGGTGGCAAGGTTCCCTTTCTTGCCTTAGTCTGATCCTTAGCCACAGGCTTTCAACATCCTCATGGCTATTCTTAAGAGACAACTCCTCACACTTAATCCAACTCGATGTAGAGGGCAACACTTCTGCCTCTCCTTCCTTGCCCATCCCATCTGAACAGCCTGGAGTCATGGATAGCTGCACTCCAGTCATGGCATTTGTCCCACCAAGCTTCAGGAATGGTACCTAGGTCATAGCTTTCTAGTGGCAAGATGGCTTCCAAGTCCTCCTGTTTGTTGACCATGCTGTGTGTGTTGGTACAGAGGCACTTCAGCTGCTTCTTTTTTTTTTTTCTGGTTGGTTGTTTTTTTGTTTCTTCTATGCTACTTTTTAATAAAAAAGTATTCTAGTCTTCTTTGGGGCTGGATTTGGATTTTCCCGAACAGTAGGAAATCAAATAAAATTTGCAGTGTGGCTTCATTACCATAAAGTTCAAAGGTATTCATGGTTATAAATCAAAGAGGAGGATTATATGCAAATCCTGAGTTTAGATGATTATGCATGGCTCAGGTAGCAGCTACACCTGGAATTACAAGCACTTCCAATTCACACAGTGTAAAAAAATCTAGGCCCCCATAAAAAGAACCAACAATATGGTCCAGGTCAACAAAAATTGTTTTAGGTCTCTGTACTGGTTTTGGCTGGGATAGACTTTTTCTTCATAGTAACTGCTATATACATAATAATACATATACATACATAATAATACTAACTGCTGTTTACATAGTCATGTGCTGTATTTTGGACTTTTGCTGCAAACAGAGTTGATAACACAGGAACAGTTTAGCTGGTGCTGAGCAGGGCTTGCACAGTGTCAAGGCCTGTTCTGCTTCTCACCCCACCAGTGAACAGGCTGGGGGTGGACAAGCATTTTGGAAAGGACATAGCAAGGACACCTGACCTCAACTGACCAAAGGGATATCCCACACCATATGGCATCATGCTCAACATATAGAGCTGGGGGAAGGAGGAAGGTGGACATGTTCAGGGTTATGGTATTTGTCTTCCCAAGTTACTGTTACGTGTGATGGACCCCAGCTTTCCTGGAGATGGCTGATCCATGGGAAGTGGTGAATGAATTCCTTGTTCTGTTTCATTTGTGCATGTGGCTTCTGCTTTACCTGTTAAACTGTCTTTATCTCAACCTATGACTTTTCTCACTTTTACCCTTCTGATTCTCCACCCCATCCCACTAGTGGGGGACCCAGTGAGCAACTGTGTGGGGTTTAATTGCCAGATGGGGTTAAACCATGGCAGCCTGTAAAATAAAGTTGTATTACATGGAATGTATAAGACAAATTTTGTATCGTCTAGTGTAGTGGAAACTCAAGGGAGAACTAGCAGGCTTTATAAATACTACCAAGCCAACAGTACAAATGAAAGAAGGGAATTATTTAGTCTCAGAAAATAGCAGGTCAAGAAGAAAGACCCTCAAGCTAAGAGCAGGAAAGTTCAGATTACAAAAAGCTCTTCACAGAGCAATTAGATGGTCATATGTATGTATCTAAAAAGAATTGGAAAATATGTGTTCTGATTTTTTCTTTAAGTTGCTGTTAGAGTAACTGTGATAGCAAACTTATATTGAAAATTGACTGCACTACCACAGAATGGGACTT
Source organism: Formicarius rufipectus (assembly GCA_013399695.1). NCBI lineage: Eukaryota > Metazoa > Chordata > Aves > Passeriformes > Formicariidae > Formicarius > Formicarius rufipectus. Next base: position 444,842 of record VXAU01003090.1, read on the forward strand.
GCTCTTGGCTCATTGAAATAATAAAGGCAGCTAATTGGGAAATAGCTCTGGTGCCTGAGTCACTCTGTACTGACTATTTTACATCTTTTGCAAAGTAGGCATAAAAATGCTAATATGCAGTCAGAATAAAATGCCATTATTCTGGCTGAAGTGAACTGCACATTTATTTTACTGTGTTGTCAATTTCTGCATATGGCAGTAGCAAATCCACTTCTCTTGCTGTATGTATTTAAGTACAGTTTAAAGAAAACAGAAAATGTCTTTGTCAGAAGGTCTAGACTGTCCTTTAAATATATGGGAAAGGACTCAGTGATCTCAATTCTGTCACTGGTAGCTATTTTTTTTTACATACTTCATTCCTCTTCCCAGTGAAGTCAATAGGAATAATGGTTTCCCCTTCTACACTTCCTATGGGTCGCATGCCAAATGCATATGATGTGGTTTTAACTTTGTTGTTTTTTTCATTAACATCTGCAACGTAATCAGTCAAGTCAACAGTATTCCAGAAATAGGGATTAGAGCTTTATTGGACAACAGAATAAAGAATTGGAATGGATTCGCATTTGTTAATTTGTTTTCTACACATGGACAATTCTTCTTGTTGTTGTAACAGTACTTCAAATATAATGCTTTTAAATGGCTACTGTGTCAGAGATTTTTCTATTTTTTCAGAGAAAAAGTAGTTGATGTTCTTTTCTAAAAAAAGAAACAAGGTTAAAAAGTGATTTTTAAGATGAAAAACACATTTATTGTCATAGCAATATAACTTTAAGGAGGGTCAAGCTTTGAGATCAAACTAATTGGTAAGATTCCTTCAAATTAGTTATGGATTGTCACAAAATATGTTTCCTTACATTAGCATGACATTTTCCATCCCTTAAGTTCTCATAGGAACGTACATAAACTTTGAGGACAGAGTTTGCAGAAAGCCTGTAAAATACACATCTGAAAGGTGGATATAGTCCTAAACTATTTTTCAGAACTAGAAAATGTAAGAATGAAACATTAGGCCATTGTAAATTAGCAGTGCTAATTGCTCAAACCTTTCCCTTAAAAAGCTCAGAACCAGGACTGATAACAATTAACTTAATTTACTCTGGAAAATTCCTGAAGACTTTCATGTTTCTCATGCAAGAGATAAAACTCACAACTATTCCTACTTTCCTACATTCATGAAAGATATCTAGAGTTCCCTCTGCTTCAGAACTGTTTCTGGAGAGCATATTCTAAAGATACATGAAGTACCTGACTGAGCTTACTCCAGGTTTATCCTCATGTAAATAAAATCTGGAGAATCTCCTCAGAATAAAGCTTGTCTAAATGAAAGCCAATGTGAAGCCTTAAGAAAGTCCCTCCTCCCATTTAACTCCCTAGACCAATCTTCTATTACTGTTCAGTTCAGATTAGTCAGTGTATTGTTTTAATAAATAATACCTTAATTACACTCATAATCCTAATAACTTTACAACATTATATGAAAGACTGAAAGTACATATTTCAGTCATGTGGAGTTCAAAAATAAGAACATCCTAAGGACACTGTGGGCATTTATCAGATCAGTGAAGAAAGATAAGCATTTATCATTATCCACTTAAATGCCACAACCCCATCTGTAAACTAATGAGAATGCATTACAAAGATACTAGAGAAAAGCAGATTAGTTTGGATTTATGGCAAGGTAAACCTGGTTTTGCTTATCATCTGTTTGTTTGTTTGTTTTCAAAGTCCTTACAAATGAGTTGCCGTTACCTTCTTTATTCTGTTCTTGTGGTTGTCCCTTCTCTGTGAAGTTGAAGAGATTAATATTAGAAACCTGATTCAGATCCAGTTGAATCTATCAATCTGATTTTTGAAACATCTGAGCTTGATGCAGGGACTCTTCGTCATTTGCATTTATGTACAACCTTAGCAAGCATCAACTGCTCATGTAGGATAAGATTCTCAAGTGACCGCTGATTATATATTCCCTTTAACATGTATGATTTTTCCGAAAGTGTTTAGCAATGACCTGAAAATTATTGAAGAAGGTCTGGAAGAGACTGTGGTAGGGGACACACAAAAGTGGGACAACCAGTAACAACAGCCTGGAATCACAGAGTGCTTATGGTTGAAAAAGACCATTAAGATCATTGAATCCAGCTGTTAACCCAGCACTGCAAAGTTCACCACTAAAAATTTATCTCCAAGCTCCACATCTATGCATTTTTTTAACGCCTCCAGGGATGGTGACTCCACCACTTCTCTGAGCAGCCTGTTCCAGTGCTTGACCACCCTTTCAGTAAATACATGTTTCTTAATATCCAATCTAATATGACATCTGGAGAAAAGATGCAAACTGAAATGAGTTAGGAGTCCAGTGTGAGGTGGCATGCAGTAATAGCACTTCCCAGAGCATCCGACCCATGCACCAGCATTTCTTATACCAGGTTTAAATAAGAAGTTTCATAGTGAAAATTCTAACGCTCCATTTGTTTTGGTCTTTCAGACCAGGAAGAAGAGTGTGATGTCCTCTGAAGCAAGTGAATGTGCCTCTGAGGCAGCTGAATGTGCTTCTATGGAAAACTGGGAGCCTACAGACAACTTTTGAAGTCAGAAAGCCTGACCACTGACTTCTGTGCTGGTAAGGCATACAAAGATTCCATGTTCATACAAGGGGTCTCTGTTGGACAGGGGCTCCTTACTCTCATTAGTACTCTACCACCTAGATGCTGTAAGGTGTCCGTCAAGGTCTATCAGAGTAAACCTCATTTCAGTAATCCCTGCTGACACACAGTTAATATCTTTAGAGCACTGCTGTAAATTGCAGCAGTCTTGCAGTTGCTGTGAATTTTATTTAAGTTGGGCTGGATCAAAAAGATGCAAAGTCTGCTTGTATTCTGTTCTTTCTTAAACAAGGAAGATGTTCTAATACTTGTTCTTATTCTTCTGTCATAAATACAGGTGTCTTGGCGCAAAGAAATAGGACAATATACTTTCCACAGAAAGCATGAAAACCCTTAGCCACAGCATGTTTCCCCAGTCAGGTCTAAGCCTGTAAATGTTTCCCACTTGGTTATGACTGCAGTCAGTCCCCTTATCTCCACCCCATAGTGAGGTGTCTTGTTAAGAAAGAGGGCTGCTCAGCAGTTCAAGTCCTCACTGGTGAATAGAAATTTTGCTGCTCCCTGTTAAAGTTTGTCATACATGAGGAACAAATTCTCTTGCCTGCAATATTCTGGCAATGAGTACTTTTTTGCAGATTGAATAAATGCTTCAGCTTTGCTCAGTCTATTAATCTCAGCAGCCATTTATTGCTCCATATACTACAGTGCATTGGGGATTATCTCTTAAGCACTGTGTGTAGAAAGCATATAGCAGCAAGATACAAATCTTGTGTCTTGGAAATGCTTCTCTGGAAATTAAGAAAAGCAGCTGTCAGTAAAAGCCAGTGTGGTTTATATTGGCACTGGATATCTCAACCTTTTGTCATCAGTACTTCAAGCTCCAATGTCTTATATCACTTAAGTTATACGAGCTCAGAATCTGTGGGTTAGCATAGTGTACTGCTGCTGCTACACCCTTACTTGTCTGTTAATTCCCATTGATACCTGACCAGTGGAAAAGGAACTGTCACTGTCTAAATCCTTTCCCTGGCTGGATGCTTAATACTGTGTTGTCTTTCATTTCAAAAACACAAAAACCTGCAACAGGATGAATTCCCTCCACACTGAGTTTACAATATAGTTAACCAGGTTGTGTTTACATTTCTAGTTATTTGAATGGGTTCATCTAGCACTTATTTTAGAGAGCTTGATACCCAATGAGGCCCATGCACAGAGGGAAAAGACTGACCAGAGTGTTTTGATGCTCCTTGCTTTCTGGCTGCTCTGTTTATCCTGTTCTAACACAATGATATTTAGATGGTTTGTCTATTTATGCTCACCTCTTCTCCCTTTGTGCATTCCTAAGTCCTTGAATTATTGCCTTGCTAGCCCACCAGAGTATCCTACCTCTAGCCCATGTTTCTCGTGGGACACATTTTCCATACTTGAACCCCTTGACTTATGGGAAATGATGGAGTAGGAGACAGAGAATAGTTTTGAAGCTGAATACTGCATAAGAAGGATGATTACAGGGTTATTTGAAGTTTTTTGAAAACAACACAGTGAAGATCAACAATTCTCGGTGCCTGCCAGGCTATAGTGAGAGTTTGCTAACAATCTGCTCTGACAGTGACATGGCAAGAGTTCAGGACATCAAGGAGACCATGATACCTTCTAAGAGCAAAAACAGGAATTCTCTGTTTTCCAGAACAATGACATGCTTTCCTCTTACTCCAGCCTGGCCACTCAGTCTTGCAACTCTGCTGCCTGAGCATTCGGGTTACCAACAGCCCAGCTGCTCAGTTCGTAGATGAGCAGGAGCCTTAAGTGGCTAATGCCTGTTTCTGCCTTCATCAGTGCATTTTAAAGTTTTGAGTGGTAGTAACATCCAAAATAAAAGCCACCAATGCATTGCATCTGTGTTAAGAAACCTCAGAGAGAACCTGGAGAAAAATATAGCTCCAAAATTTGCAGATTTTGAGCAGTGCCACAGGTCATTGATGGGGATGAAAGAAAAAAAATGAAAACAACAAATAAACCTGAAACCCATAAACCAGCCTTTTTAATTTTGCCAATTCAGCACCTGTAAACATCCCTTAGAGGCATCAGGCTTAACCATTTCACAGTTTTACATGAACTGAAAAGTAAGAGGTGAAACAAAGTTCAGGGATCTCTGGGGAGTCTACAACTCTCTGATACATGGAGCATGTCTCAGAAAAGAGAACGTGAAGGACAAGTGGAAGTAAAAGGAGTAAGAACAAAGACAATATATAGAAGTGCTTAGAGAAAGAAAGAGTGTTTCAATCTGATCTGGCAGCTGCCAGAAAATAGCTTCAAGGTAACAGAGCACGGTCTGACCATAACAGGGAGGGCAATCGGTGGCTACGGAGAGAGTGAGACAGCACAGGGACATTATCAAGCGGTCATTATTACTACTGTGAACAATAGACACTCAAGGCTGCCATCCCTTTGCCTCTCTTTACTTCTGGCATCTCAAAACTGAGATCTATGATAAGCCCAAATCCTACCAGTTCCTAGTTCTCATTCTACCAGGACAAGGCATTCATCACTTGGCTACCCCAGCCACAACATATCTCAGTCTGACAGAGGCCAAACTGCTCCCAAAGGTACTGTGAGTCTAATACAGACCTTCAATACATGGAGACCCTCAATAAAAAAGACTGTTCACCACGACTCTAAGCCTAACCCCCTTAAGTTTCCTCTTTTTGTAGTACAAAATGATCTCAAAAACCCTTTGGTGATATTTGTGCTGATGCACATCAAGGACAAGTCTTTATGTAGTGAAGCTACATTCTGTTTACTGATTAAGTATCTTCTACCTTTTTTCTTGTCAGCTGTTTCTAAAATTCACAACAAATCCATATAGATAATGAAGAAGCAATTCTGAAATTCCACTGAGTGTGCAGATTGAAATAAAAGAGTAAAACCTTACCGGGGGAAAAAATATGGACAATGCACAGAAAACCTTCCTGAGCCTGTTATTGAAGGCTCTCACACAGATGATCCACTTTGTGCTACAGGTATACTGTGATTAACATTCATGAAAGCATGTGCAAGCTGCAAAATGGTCCCTCTGAACCATCATGAAGAGCTCCTTGCACCTGCTGGCTGCTGTGCACTGTCCCTTTTTAACATGGACACACAGAGCACACAAAAGGAACGCTTGCTAACTTAGAATTTCCAAACAGTATTTAAAAAACAATGTGTTCCCTCTTTGTGGCAGCTGTGCCAGGCATTTCAGATTGCATGCTGCTGGCAGCTGTTGTTCAGGAGAGTATCTCGTGGGCTGTTCAACCTGCCCTGAAAGTCTTTGAAGCTCTGTTGAGCAACCTTGAGCTGTAATCTTTGGTCTCAGTAGTATGCAGGACATAGCATTCAGTTAATTCCTAAAGAGAAAACTTATTGTCATACTGTACATGCTTCAATAACTGTGATTGTAGGGTTTTGGTTTTTTATGTCCAAGGAAAGGTTTTCTTCATGTTGAAAAACCTCTGAAACTTCAGGGCTTTTTTTTTTTTTCCTTTTTTTTTTTTTTCCCTTTTGGTTTTCATTAAGCAAAATAGATAACACTTTATATATACTCTCAGTCTGTCTCAAACAGATTCACATTGCTCTTGCTATCAGGTATAACAGTTAGCAGGGAAATATTTCCTCTGTTTCTGTGGGTTGGTATGGAGACAAACAGTATGTACTGAAAACAGGGAACAGCATTTTTGCAGAGCTATCTCTAACTTCCCATGGTTGGACAACGCTTACAACAGGCAGAAAAGATACCTCTTCATGGCAGCATGCAACACATCCACAACAGTCAATTCAGTGTCAATCTCCTTGTAATTAATTAGAAGCAACTACACACTGTGAGTTTCCTGTCTTTTTTTTCCAGCAAAATAGCCTCTGACAGTCTGAAGTCATTCAGACAGCACTGGTCATCCCAATTCTGCTACAAAATCCCCTCCAATCAATCTTCACTTCTGCCTGTACAAGGTAAATCAGTAGAAACTAAGATAATGGATACATTTAACAGACATAAAGCCAAAGTATGTCACAGTGGGGAAAGGTTGAGATGCTTATTGTAAATGGAATTTTTGAGTTACCAGTTTATTAGTCTTTTTAAAAGTCAATGAGCATGTAAAGAAGAGTGATTTATTTGACACAGTATATTTTGATTGCCAAAGTTTCAACAAGCTTCTTAAAGAATCTAAGCCTTTTGAGAAGAGAGAAGGTATCCTAATGAACTGTCTCTTACACACATCAGTTAAAAGGTGGGAATGAAAAACAGGAAAAAATGGCTAGTTTTGCAGAAGTTGCTTACCAGACACTGCTACGGAAATCTATATGCTAGGGCTTGTGCTGTAGGAGATGTTTAAAAGTTAAGTAGCAAAAAGGTAGAGAGGGAGATTACAATGTCTGCAGAGCAATGTATTCAGAGTAAGGCTGACTTCCAAGATGTGCAACAAGGATTCTTCTTGTATTTTAATTGGTGACAAAATAGCACATGAAACAGTGTGAACACATACAGTGTAATACCCATACACTGTAACACTGATACAATGTAACACTTACTATATGAACTACATATTCATGGGACACAATTCCACCAGGAACGTGGATTTAGATCAATTTTTCATGTTCTGAAAGAGCAAATTGCATATTAAGTATTGCTCGAAAAGGAACAGAAAAGAGGAAAATAGCAGTAAAAAAGGTCTTACAGTTGTAAAAATCTATCATGCATTCCCATCTTGACTACAGCACATGCTTCTGATCACCTTCTTTCACAAAAAGCACAGGAAGGAAGGGGAAAGACTGCAGAATAAAAAATGCATGGAGTGGCTCCCATATGACAGCAGGCTAAATACAGTGAGAACCTTCAGCTTCCAAATGGCTTGCAAAAGGTGAGCAAGGAGCAGTCTTTCACTATTTTTCACAATTCAGAGCTCTAATTTCTAATAAAGAAAATGAAGGGCTTTCTTCCATTCAGCATTGAATGATGATCCTTAATGGCAAAGGATATTGTGCAGGTGAAAAGCATAAACAGTTTTAAAGAGGTATTATGAAGTTAATGTGAAATCGACCTATTGATGTTATTAAAAAAGATTGTTTGAATAGAGTCTCCATTGGAGGAGAAATTCCTTGTCAGGCATTTTTCAATATATGTGCCCTGTTTCAACATTTTAGATACACAATATTGAGCTAGCCAGACCTTTGACCTGAAGTACTTCTATTCTTGCATTCCCTGGTCCTGGGAAGAGCCATGCTCAATGTGAGTTTTTTCAGAGATAAGTGACACTTCTTCCTCTTTGCTTTCTTACTCTGCTGCTGTGAAGTTTTGCCCCATGCATGTCCCTAGAAGGCTTGAGGTAAGCCTGAAATAGGACAGTTGAACCTGGGAGTTCAACTTTGAGGTTCCTTCCAGACCTTTTATTTGGCAAGCTCCACTGCAGATAACCTAGGAGATGCTGTTGCCATATTCTGACTGCTCAGGAACAGGGTGCCTGGGAGAAGGATGTCCTGTATCTGTCCACATCAGTGCCTATTTTGTCCTGAGCAACAAATCTGCAGTCAGAGAGCAATGAACTCATGTAGCAAAGGACTAATCATAGACTTTTACACTTGCATGGAAATTTGCAGTGACCAAGAACAAAATACGCTTCTAATCCCAAAATGCCCTGTGTCTCCCATCAGTCCCAAGGAACATGACACTCTAGTTCACAGCACTGAGAATGTACTTTGAAAGAAATCACCACACACACTACAACAAAACAATGATTTACAGCAAGATAGAAGTCCATTGCTTCTCTCTCTACTTATTCCAGAGCAGATATTGTGAAGCAGTTAAAGAGAAGCATCCCATTTCAATGGAAAACCTCTCATGTGGAGAAATTCTGAGCATGAAATTAATCTGTGGAACTTTTTTAATTCCAAAGTTTTCCCTTGTCAGATAGTCTCTCATGAAGCTTAAGGCCATCTCATTGCTTTTATTATCATCATACGGACAGTATAATATTGTAGGGGCAACTAGAGATCCCTTTTAGAAAAAGATATCCTCTCTGTAGGTGTCAGGACTGCACAAAGCCAAGGATTGTACTAAACTTGTATATTAGGACCACATGAGGCAGAAGATTTATCCAGGATGGTGAATCTACTACAGTCTTCAAAGACAGATCATACTTCAGAAAATGGGGTACAAAGAAGCTATCAAATTAATTTGGAGGAGCTTCTAAATATTGTTCTGTGTGAATGAAGTGATTAATGGTCTTGCTATTTCTCCCTATATCCCAGATCTCCTAGTTGATAACTACATTTTGTTCTTCATTAAAATGATAACCCTTGGCTAAAATCTTTGCTGGGCTAATGGGTCAAACAGACAACATTTTGTGGGATACTCCAGAGTATTCAAAAGCATCTCCAGTATTGTTCAAAGAGGCTGTTTCAGGACAAAAAAAGCAAGATGCATGGAGGAAGAATTTGTATAATCCATCTCCCTGCTGGCATTATCTGAGGTGCCCTGTTATACACCCAGAGTACAAGGCTAAAATTCCTTATCTCCACACTGTTATGTTCATGTCACTCAGGGGACACAAGCGTATATATTCATGCCAATAATGCCAACTCAGCAAACCACCAGGTACTGCATGTTACTGAAAGCATTAAAACTCCCTCATTTACCTACAGGTTTGATTTTGCTGCCTTGAATCCACAAGGCAATATAATAGCTGCTGCTTTAATGTAAAGAAAACAGTTTAAATGCAATTAATCTGATGAACATCGTACCAACTCAAATAACCTTTTGCCAACTGTTTACTGCACTTACAGTTGTCAAAAGCAATAGCTGATAGGAAGGCTCAGATACTTGAAGATCAGGAAACCATAATTGATTTAAGCATGTTCCTTTACACAGTAGATGATTGCATAGACACAGTGTCACTACCTTAGGCTGACAGCACCAACAGTAGCACTCTTCCGGCCCTGGCTTTGTAATCTGAAGATGTTAAATGTGGCTCCTTATGTGTAACCACCCACTGGCATGAGTGTCCCATCCATCTCAGCACCAGGTGCAGTCAAATAAGTGAGTGCTTCTCAATCTGTGTTGGTGTAAAATGACCAAGGTTAACATGGTCCAGGTTCAAACCAGCTGCACTCAGATGCCTTTGGCCAGGTGAGTCTGAGGAGTCCCTTTGCTAGCTCTGCTCTCAGGTGGGAAATTCCAATACAGGAGTAATGGTGTCTTGGCGAAGAGAGTCATCTGCAGAGTGTGGCTCAGCCCTGCCTGCAAAGCCTGGGGTCTCCAGAAGATGCAGCAGTAATACACTATCTTCAGTGCAGGGAGGAGTGCTTAGGAGCAAGAAAGCATGAGCAAAATCATGAAGAGCATTAATGCACAAACAGGACAAATTCCTTAAAAACTGTGCATGCACAAGAAGATTCTCACAGTTTCCTGTGAGGTCTGCCTTTCCTGCCAAATCTGTAGCTCTTGGATATTAATGATTTAAGTCAGCAGTGTTTATTTAATTACAAAGGCTCTGGAGATGGTGAGGAAGGGTATGGTTTGCATTAACACTAAATGCAATCTGCCTGTACCCAAGAATTATCAATCATATTTCAGCAGGTCAGTCTTTAAATCAGTTTTGTTAGTCTGTTTGATTTCTGATCCTGTAAGAAACACCTTACTTTTGTCAGCCTGCTGAAGACTCTAGTAGTTGCAAACTTTTAGAGAGAGATCACAGAATGACATGACTTAAATAATGTTCAGAAGTCTGTGTTCCCACATACCTCAACTTATTCAAGTAAGCTGTGCTAAGGTTTTGTCTTTGTGTTATTATGATTCTAATATGAAATAGACTAATTCTAGCTTAGGCCTAACATTATTAAAGCCTATTATTTCTTCACTTGTCCTATTACCTAATTGATAATTCACAGTGGGTAATAACAAAAGTTCTTACTGGGACATTTTTTTGAGTGCATTTTTTTGCAGTCCATTTGCTTTCTTATAGTCGAATGAGGTAGGGTTAGATCTGCCAGTCAATTTTCAAAGGCTTTTTGTAAGCATGTTATCAGCCACCACCTCATGTTTAGAGATGTGATTGATTTGAGAAGGACTGTCATTTCAAAAGAGAGCTCACTTTATCAGACATTGGAAAAGTTTACTTATTTTCTTGAAATACAATTATCCCTGTGGTTCTCTAAGTGGTAATGGTGAAAAGGCTAAATGAAGCTGAAATAATTTATATAATTTACATCAACTGATCAGCTGACACAAAGCCTCAGCCTTACCTTATCATATTGGAGTATTGAAACTATAGTGCCCAAACTCTGTTGCAATTTCTGGTGGGTTGTGTACTCATTTGTTAAGGTTACTCAATCTGTTCGCTGTCTCGTAAGGCACTGGTTACATGTTATTAATATCGGACCACTACAGCACATGGGAAAAGAAAGCAGATTGGTATCAGGGACGAAATTACATTTCTGCCCGGTTAGCTGGAGACCCAAAACATGATTCACACTGATGGGGCCTTATACTTCGTCTCTAAGTTATTCCTTATCCGGTACCAGTGATAAGAGGAGAGTAAATGCCTCATCTGGCAGTCAGTCTGTGCAAACAATGTTATACCATCAAAATTTCTAGAACAGATCTGAAGCAGTTCAGGTGAGTTGTCCTACTTCAGTGCCTTTCATCCCCCAGCTGTGGCACTTCAATTCCCAGTTGCTAGGTTCCCAGAGCCTTGTGTGATTTCTCTTGGAACCACAATTTAAGACAATTATCCCAAATTCTTTAAAATCCATCTGCTTTACTATTAAACTGATAAACTGTGAAGTCTTACCCTGTTGTATATGATCTCCCTCCTTCGGAGCAGTTCAGCTGATGCGCCATGAAGGTTGTCCACACTTTCACTATGAAACAGAAGATGTGTGTCCTCCCTGACTCACTGCTGATGGACCTGACCCAGGCTGCCACGCATCTGTGAGTAATGCAGGAGTTTGCAGATAGGCAGGGCTTTGTAAATAACATGATATCACTGCTGGTGGCAGGTACTGTGGTATTAAGAAACTTCAGAAAATGGAAGAATCCAACCCCTATGTCTTTGACTGATAACAATGAAGATAATACTGCTGCTTCCAAGTCTAACCTTCATGACAGCAGGTCCAGCTCAGCTGTCTAGGCAACATCTCTCCCATTTCCCCTTTTTTTCAGAATATGCACTCCCTCCCATAGCAGGGCAAATGGAAGAAGCTGGCCTAGCTCCAGAACAAAGATAACCATCCTTGCATGGATCTCCAGGAGAGCCAATGAGCCCGGTAGCAGCTGGAAGTGCAAGGCATGAACTCTTGAGTGGGTGCAGAAGATGCAGCCAGATTCTAGCTGTTTGTTTGCTTGGCTCCAGCACTACATAAACATGGCTATTATCATTCTACTGAGAAGGTGGCTCTGGAAGGAATCTAGTCATGTATATATCTTTCCCTACTTTTCCACTAATGAACTCTACAAGAACAGCAAAGAAAGAATAGAGGGATCTTTGAATACAGGACTTGGAAATCTGGGTATTCTAGCAAGGGAGAGTTGAGAGTTGGCAGTAGATGAACAGCTTCAAAGTGCAACATTTCAAGGAGAGATCATTGGGTAAAAGTCCAAAATTTCAGGTGTGATTACACTGAAGAGAAAAGTGTCATTTGAAAGGAGAAGAAAAAAGCGGAATAGAAGTATGTTGACCAGTAAACAATACAAAGAGGAGACTATGAGAAAAGTAAACAGGGGCCTCTCTTTTCCTATCAATCTTAGATCTTCTCTGCCTGACAGAAGATATAAAAATGCTAAAGTGCTGCTATAAAGGAAGAAACTTTTTGTGTGTTTTTTTTTTCTCATCCTGCTCCCCTGTTATCAAATATTCTATTTAATTTGTTGTCACTAATTCCATAAAGTGTTAGTATTATTTATTTTGTACTTTGCCATTTCTGTTCAATTCTCAGAAAAGTATTTTCTGACTGGCAGTTGAATGTTACACTAATTTCTGGCCCAAATTACAGTTTAAGCAAAATCTGCCTTGGGGGAAAAATTCTTCCCCCAAGAAAAAAACAATATTCACCATAATTTTTTACTGGACTGTACAGAGTTTAGCAAAATAAATGCACTTTATTTATACTAAATATTTGAACTAATTGCTGGGTAATTTAAAAAAGTGATACTATAGGAATTTTTTTAGTAGTACTCTAACATTCTTCAATTTAGTCAGCTTTTCAATTGTATTTGTTCTGCAAATGAATAGCTGAACAGGAGAGTCTTGCAGATGGAAGGCACAGACAGAGCTACAGAAGACATATAAAAAATAATTTATTTGATTTACGGTCTTTTCCTACTTCTTTCTCTTCTTGTAGCTTGAGAAATGCTTGCCTGAGTGAAGTTCTACAGTTCTTTATTTTGGAGAAATACTTATTTTGCTTTAATAAATCAGGGGTTTCCTGTTTTCTCCATAAATCAGGAAAGTGAAGAAATCCTATTACTTTTCTTCCACATACAGCCAGAGGATGTAGTCTCTACTTGTCTGTGTTATGACTAGAGTCAGCAGCATTATCCATGAAAAAGTTCCTTTTCAAGATACGCCCAAAGACCAGTTCTCTTCTGTAGCCAAGGAGGTGTGGACTCAGTGTCACGGAGCATAAAAGAAGAGAGGCTACAACTGCTGCTCTCAGCCAAAGCTGTAGAGGCCAGGGGGAGTTATTCACCAGGGTAATAACACTAACCAGCTCCCGTGTGATTAGATGTTAACCTCCTTGTTAACCAGCTTGTTCCTTCTGCTACCAGACATTAACAATACCCATTCCCTGGAGCTCCATTTTTTCTGTTTCTGTCTCTGTTTTCACAAGAGGAAATATAAAATGCTGTGCACTTCAGCTGACCTTAGCTTTGTGAGAGACTGAATGTTCACCCCATTCTGTTGTAATCTTAATGCAGTTTGTTAGAGAAAATAGAGCCTTCTTTCCACTACCTACCAATACCTCACACCTAACACTAGCATTGGATGGGGAATACTCTAACCACTTCTCAGAGCAGATGTAACTATCCAGTCTTTCCCCCAGCGAACAGTTCTGTGTCTCCATCAAAAGTAACCTCTTCATAAAATTAAATCCACTTTGTTCAGTCACTGAGCCAACTACTCTCCAAAGCCAAATAGTTGTTGATACTGGACTCCAACGTCTGACTGCTGTTCTTTTACAGTTTCAGATCAAAGTTCAGATAACTTTTCTCTTAAGTACTATGTGGTTGTAATGGACATAAGGACTGATCAGGAGATTGGATAAGCACATCTACAACAGCACTTACCACCTGCACTTAGCTAGACTTGACTTTAGAGACTACAGTAAGAAAGAAGGTTAGGATGAAGGAACGGGACTGGGATACTGAAAAGGCAGGGGCAGGGTTGAAGGCTCCCCCAAGGTACCACCCTCAGGCCACAGAATTGATTGGTATGTTTTCTGTGGGTGCACGAGGAGAGGAAGCCAAGATGAGATCTAGGGTCCAAAAGGTCCAGCACCTTGTTTGTCCTTGCGCTCGTGTCCTCACAGATCACTCTGCAGGGTGTGGGGCAGAGCCCATGTTTACTGCAGAGTAACCTGTGGAGCTAACCATAGGATTCTGCTCAGGATGGATAGAAAGCCCCTGCAGCCACACTACTGCAATCCCAACCTTCACTCCAAGAGACCAGGAGAAACTTAAACCTAAACTCTGGGTTCTTTCCAGCCACCTTACATTACTACTTCTTCTCAATCAGCTTTGTCCAAAGAAGCTGGGTTCTGCTACACCTCCTGTCCCAAAGGCCAGCCACAACCCTCACAGAGCACCTCAGGGTCGGGATTAACAGTGCCCCAGACAATAAATTCCTCAGCAAAGAATTCCTTTAGCAGTACTCAGCTTCCTCTGGTATCTGCCTGCCAGCCCAACATCAACCACCTCTTCTTCATTTGCCCTAACCTGAACTCTAACCCTACCTGGCACAGCTCCTGCCCAGCTCCCCCCATAGTGGGAAGTAGCTCTGTGCTTTTCTCTGCCTGAACCTGGAACCTAAATGCCTAACCCTAGAGTGACCCTTCAGCCAGGAGCCTAGCCATGACCTAGGCTACCTCGAAGGAGAACAGATTTTGCAGCTCTCAGCTTATGTCCTTAAATTAAAGCTTTTCTCATTCCCCTATAGTTACCCTAAGGAAAGCTTCCCAGCTCTTTCCAATCCGAAACTTTCTCAGGAAAGAATAAAGGGCAAAAATTAAACTTAGGGTAAGAAGAGGGCTTCATACTGCCCCAAAAGACTTGCCCCTAACCCAGTACTCCGCATAACCAACTGGGAATCTCATATCTCTGCAAAGGTCTCCAGAACCCTCAAACGTCTCTTGGTACACTACCTGGTCTCCAAAACACAAACAGCTGGTAATAGAAAAAGAGGAAACCAACCAATAAATGAATAAGCAACATCTCATGGCAGCTTGTTTGATTTTAGAGCATTTCCTCTACTCTCAAATCAAGGATTCAGAGAATAGAAGAGGAGGCAAAATGCTAGAACAGAGTGTACATGGCAAAAATAAACTGGGTCCTTTCATGATGCTATTATCAGAACTGCAAAACAGTACTCTAGAGATGCTGTAGGCCAGTTCCTCAGCTGCTGCAGCCTGAGCAAAGCCTATACCCAGTAGAGCAGTGCAGAGCAGGGTGAGCCACCTACCCTGCCTGCCCTTCTCACACACAGTCAACACGGTGCCACTCTCCACAGCAGCACAGACTCACATCACACAAGTGCAAAAGCAAGTGTTCATAGTATTTCTTTTCACATGTGGAATTGAATCAACATTTAGTTTTAGATGGGCTTAGCCCAAAAATACAAGTCAAAAAATGCCAATTATGTATATTGTCAGGTTGATAAATGTTTCTGTGCTGTGCACACCTGTAATACATAAGGAAGCCAAATCCTTCAATTTTATACAGACATCAGTAGTCTTTTTTTCTGCAGAGTAAAGGTAACATAATCGTACAAAGACATTTGTGAAGATTCTTAGGAATGAGTCCTTTAGTAGAAGAAACTGCCATAACAAAATATTATGGTTTATTAGCTTTTTGGTTCTCTACACCATTATCTTGCAAGAGCTCAGAATTAATTGATTCTTATTGACTACGCACTTCAATAATGAATTGCAGAATTAGATTATTTAGAATTTTGTTGTCTCTTGTGATTTAAGGTGTTAGATTAAAATCACAGATACACATGGTTGGAAGAAATATGAGGGTCCTATCTCCTCTGAGAATGAATCAACTCTGTAGCACATTCATGAATGAAGCTTGCCTGTCTTGCTCTTCTAAAACTTTGACGATGGGAATTCTTGAAGAAATCTCTTCAAATGCTGAGATATACTGAGAAAACGATGATCTAACATACATCTCTCTTGCTGCAAATCAATTCTCATCTTTTTGTTGGCATGGCGACGACTTGATTTTCTCTATGAGTCTTTTGCACAGGTGAAGAATGCTCAGAGGTCATCACTTAATTTCTTTTTTTCTAGATTGAATAAATTTCATTACTTCTCTTCCTCTTCTCTAGTAATTTTTGCTTTATTTTTCTTCTTATAGTATTCCAAAATGGACACACAACCTGAGTGATTATTGCTGAGTAGCACAGAGTAATTATCCTTATATTCACCAGAATTACATTTGTTCAGCTCATGGGACAGCAAAGTCATTATGGGGGCGAATGTTTTTCAACAGCATTATACCGTTGACTCATCCTCAGTTCATGATTGACTGCAGGACCCAGAGGCTTGCCTCCAGTACTGCTGTCGAGCCAGCTACTCTCCATTTTACATCTCTACATTTGACTTCACCCCTTCAAGAGGAGTCCTTTGCATTCTTTATTGAATTTGATCTTATTGATTTCAAAGCATTTCACCAGTGTAGCAAGATTATTTTAAATTCTAATCCTGTTCACCAAAGTGCTCACAAAGCCTTCCATCTCTATGTCACCCACAAATTTTACTCTCTATACAAATCATTACTCTCGTGCAAGTCATTAATGAAAGCACTGAGTAAAACTGACCCCACGCAGACCATTGTGAGCCCTCACTTACAACGTTCTGCTGGTCTGACAGTGAATCATTGATAATTACTCTGGAAAAGTGGTATTTCAATCACTTGCGCATCTTCCATACTGCAGAGTGATTTTAGTCTGGCCTCTTTTCTTTTTTTTTTCTTTTAGTTCAGCACGTAACAGCATCACGCAGGACATCAAAAGCTTTTAAAAAGCCTTATTCACATCTAATACTTACCATATACCAGCTAGGCATGGGATTCCCACTGCACACAGCTTATGAACTGTATCCTCCCAGTCAGGTTGTGTGGCCCATACCCAACTGCCAGGTATCTCCCTTACCTATACAGGCAGCAAATTACCATCTCCTAACAACACACAGCAGGTTTTCAGCTGACTACCTTTCCCCAGTAATGGTCAGAGGGTAAAGAGAGATTTGCTGATAGACAGGATCTTTGCAGCACTTCCCCAGTAAATCCAGCACCCACAGAAAGGGATGAACTCGTGCAGGCAAGTGTTTTGTGCATGCAAACTTCTCATAACAGAAGGGGAAAGTATGGCACCTCTTGCATACCTCCCAGAGATCTCATGTCACCATCAAGCAATAGGAGTAGATGCCTATGGCACTAGACCGTTTATCCTAAAGAAGAGCTTAGATCCATTTAACAGGATTTATTCATCAAAAGTCTTTGTAGCCTGTGTTCTACACGTTTATGAACAAACTATATTTGTTTAAAAATATTTCTCAGTGACTCCCCTGAAAGACTCCAGTTTCTTAATTTTCTCCTTTTTAATGGCAGGTATCACCTTTATCCACTGGGATTTTTCTTTTAACAGCTGTCAAAGATTATCATTAGTGCTTCCAAGACTGCTACAGTGCTTTAAATTTGCCAGCGCAGAGTTCAATGGGCCTGGCTGACTTCTATGTATCTACATTTCTTAAATGTTTAAGGGGTATTCTCTCCTTGATTTTGGACTTTTCTACACACCTGTTAAAATGAAGAATGCTAACTTTCTGGGTACCAGTACCTTGACTGTGAAAGCCATTGAATATGTCAACCTTGGTGTCATCTGCTTTTTTCTCTTGTTCCCCACTAAGCAGCAGACCTTCCTTCAGACTTCTCCCATTTTTAACATCCTTTCAGACTTGTCATTACAATTTGTCCCTTCTGACTCATTTTGTGCCTTTCCACATCTTTCCTCTTTGGGCACCCTTTGTCCCCATATTCCTTTCTTTACAGTTGCTATTGTGTGACCCAGTGTTGTTTACTCTGCAAGGTGAACTTGGCAGTGCAGAAGAGTATTTCTATGGTGCCGGGGCTTGGTGAAGTCACAAGGACAGCAGGGAGGCTGTTCAGTCACACAGCATCTCCCTGTCAAATAATGTAGCAGATACACGACTGACAGAGCAGCTGTGGCTTCTTTAGAACCAACAGTAGATAATTCATGGACATGTTATCCTCTCAAGATCATATAGCTTCATATTCATGTCCTGTGTGTGTCTGTGTTTCAAATATGGGCTACCATTGTTCTAAGTGTCTACTCCCCTAAATAACTAGCTTGTAACTATTTTAGATTATGGATATATCTGCTCACCACAAGGATAGCTCCCATTTTTCCTTTGTAGGTCTTAAAACACTTAAAAGTGACCCCCACCCTTTCCTTTTGCAGGTGGAGGAACAGAAAGGAAGGAGCTGTGCCAAGGACAACACTCAGCTCAGACTGGGCTATGAAGCGAAACCAGTTGCCAAATGCCCATCCCACATTCTTCCATGCAGTAGCATCACACATGAACCACTGACTTCCCTCAGTATATGCAGAGGTCTAGATAATACACATTAAACTTCACTTCCATTTTAAAATGCTGCATATTATTTAGCTGTTTGGCACAGACTGCAGCAATGTGCTAATGAAATTAAAGTCTCTGTAAAGCCCTAATATTCCTCCAAAGTATCATTACAATAGCCAGCTTCCAAACTCTTTAAATTTATAGCTTTTGCATTTTCCAGATGTAGAACACAACAGCACAGTGATATATCATACACTCCATTAATGCAAATAACAGTCATCAACTTGCTTATATCAGCTGACAATAATTGTGTAGTAATGTTTTCACTCTCTCAAAAGATGACTGCCAGTTCTGGAGTGTATAAGTAAATAGAATATTGATTTCTAAAAGGCAGTAAAATATTCCACTATTGTAACTGGTGACCTTTGCAGTTTCATCCCCTCAGACAACCTGAAATTCAATTGTTTGAAGGAGTATTGTTAGGTGAAAAAACACTCTGCTTCCTCACAGCCTCCCATGGTATGCATTTGTCTGTCCTTCTCTCTAAAATAGCTGTGCTCCTCTCAGCTTCCCTTCAAACCCATTATTTTCTCTGGTAGACAGGCTGGACTCGTGCAGCAAGGGAGGGAGTCCATGAGAGCTCAGCTGGGAAGCTGTCACACAACAGCAGCATCAAAACAAGGGAAGGCGGATGTCTCCCGGTGTCACCAGTTATGAGTAATGGCCAGTAACACTCACCACTAAAATGATTTTACACTCGTCTTGGAGTAGAATAAACAATACTTTCAGGATGTGCTATAGAAGTTTGAGGTGTGAATAGTCCCCTCATTTTGCCTACAAATAAAGGTCTGTGGTAATACATTTCTGGTACAGCATGACCTCTCTGGAACTGCAATCGTATTCTGAATAAAACTCATGCAGTTACCACAGAGCTACTAACTTAGTAACAGACTTAATCATAATTTTAACTTCCAGGTCACTAAGAAAGCCCAGAGTTACACACATAATCTGAAGCTAAACAGTTTCCTTCTTCCAAGGTGTGAATAAATAAAATTATTAATGAAAAAATTACAATAAGATAGTAAAAAAAGTGTTTGTATTTTATTTCTGTATAGCAGAAATCATATTTCTTCCCTGTGACACCTCTGTGTTAAGCACCACATTTTCCCAGAGTGAAGTATGGACTTTATTCTCTGGCTGTAATGAGTCAAGGAAACCACTAATGTACAGTGTCAGTATTTTTACTGTTATTATCTGTATTCTGGCATTTCCAACAAGTTAAAGATCATAGTAATGATGATGTATCCAAAAGTCCAGTTCAGATAATGTACCCAAATGGAACAAATTCAGTTTATTATTTGATTTCACAGGCACTTAATCACATACAAAATGATGCCTGGTTGGCACAGTGATAGATGAACCAGGGAAAGATTAGATTTGTTAATGCTGACATTAAGAGCAGCACTGTCTAGTGTGATTCCTAGTCTCCTCACCCTCTCTTAGATGTAGGAGGTGTGATTTTCTCTCATTCTTCAGCACTAGGGGTGGGAGGGGATGTCCAATTAGGAACCCCAGAAGCTGATTGAATCGTGGGAGAGCTGCTTGGTCAAAATGTGTCATTATCATGTCTGTCATGTTCATTGTCAGAGAGCCGTTTATGTTACTCAAGAGGAAATTGGCTGTGTATGGAAAATCTGAGAAGATTGTTACAGACCTCAGGATTTTTAATGTTATTAAATACAAATTGCAGGAATGACAGTAAAAGGTTTGGAAACTCCTTCATTAATTGCTGACTGGAAAGAAGAGCTGGTCAACATGTGATAGGATAGCTTGCTTAGAAGGTGCTACAGAAAAAAGGGTCATGAATGTAGGAACTATTTTGAACCTCAAATAGAACCACACCTAAGACACTTCCCTTGTGCTAGAAGGGAACAAGACAAGACACAGTATAGGTGAAAATTAGAGTCTTGTTTTTTATGGACGAGACATCTCAAAAATTCAAGGTGAATGATAATAGGGCAACTAAAAAAGAACCTGTTGTTAAATTTGCCATAGAATTACACTTTAAATTACTCCCAGTCATTCTCATTTTCCAGCCATATAATTAGGAGCTTGACCTTATGCCTGGCTGGAATGAACCTCTAATTTCATTAATGTTTGCACCTGGCTAGTGTTGATGACAAACCCAAGTGAAGCTAATAAACATCAGAGTAGTTTGTGAGATAATCCAAATGCATCTATATAAAGAGGTGGTTTCTGGAGGAATGGCTACTAGGATATTTATAAGGGATCAGCAAATGGAGTGTGCTGCTTATTAGGTACAAGAATTAATAGGGGGAGGACATAAGAGTTTTCAGGTGTTTGGCTGCAGAATGCAGCCTGTTCTAGTAGACATGCACCAGTGTCTCTCCTGCAAGGAACAGATGTCTGAAACACACCTCACAGTTACAGGAAATCTTCGGATTGCCCCGTAACAACTCTGCAGAATTTGTACCATCAGCATTTCTATGAGACTGGCCAAAAACAGAGGCTTCTGGTTTGGCTTTCATTTAGTTCTCATCAGTTTGAAGCAAACCCAAGAAACACATTTTTTTCTCCTGTCCTGCAAACTGAACATTTGAGGAAAGCTTCATTTACAATATGCTGATTCATGGTATACCCTAAACAAAATAACCTTCCTGATGTGGCAATAGTTCGGTCAGGTGGGCACACTTGTCTGTCCCAAGACTGCTAACAACATCTGGAACAGCATAAAGTCCTGAAGTCCTGTTCCTGTGCTGCTTTGACAGGAATTAAAGCATTTTTCTATGGAAATTCTGCCTTCTATGTGGTGATTGTTGAAAGGCAGCTTGCTAACTCAAGTCTCTATCCCCCTTGAAAACATTTCCTTTCTTGCCATCCAAAGACCCAGGTCTGTGACCCATAGATTGGACAGTCCATTGCACACCCAGCCTAGGAAGGGCATGTTCTAGAGAATGAAAGACTACGATTTATTGCAGTGAAACTGCTGTTAAGTGCAAATAATTTAGTGCTGTGTTAAAACAGTGATTAATTCAGCTCATAATTTCAAGAAATGAAGCAACACTCCCTGACAAAGCCTCAGAAAGTATAATTTACAGCAGCCTTCCTAGTTAGCAGACTATAGAGCTATGAACATCCTCGGTCCTGTTAATATCTTCACTAGACTCCCTACTGAGCATCAAGGTCTCCTGGTATATTCTCTTGTGGGCTGGAGACTGAGATTTTAAGGACAGGCTCTCTTGTGGTCTGATCTGCTTTATGTGTCATTCTTCCTTTCCAGTAAGGTTACCGACACTTAAACGTCCCTGCTGAAACACAAGTCTTCCCTTACCTCATCATTATAGCAAAAGAATCCCTTGTGCAGGCTCACTCATTTCATCCTCTGTGGCACTGCTTTTTTTTTTCCCCCCCGTATGTCCTAATAATAATCAACTTCCATAACTGATATAATCTGCAGACACAGAGACTTGCCTGCTGGCTTTCCGTCACCCACCACACCTGATTTCAAGTTCCCATTTCAATCCTCATGTCCTCCATGACCTCATACCTTACTTCAGCTGTTGTGTCACCTCTTATGCACTTTATCCTTCCTACGTTCCCAGTGTGCCTTACCAAGCTAGAGGTGCAAACTGTATCTACTGTGCCCGAATAACATTTTCATCCTTTTGTCATCTCTGCTTCCCACTGCTTCAGCAGCGAGAGGAGGGCAGTAGCTACAAAGTGTCACTAGCCTGAGAATCCAGCATTTCCTGTGCTGAACCCCTCAGGCTTTTAAAAGGAGGATTACTAGATTCTTAGTATTTGCATGCAGAAGAGTAGTGTAATGCCCTAGCTATCTAAACAGGCATACTTGAGCTTCCAGCATGATGAAACCTTCCCCCTTTTCATTTTTCTGCCTTTTTTTTTTTTTTCCCAGACAAAACTGTAATCTCTTGATGTTGCTTTCAGATTTGGCAGAGAATCAGTCCTGACACAGGACCGAGGTAGTAGCATCCCAAAAGCCTTCAACCCTCCTGACACCATGTGATTAGGAGGAGCTAGGCTCTCAAGCATTATCCAAGCTCAAGTTTAAGTATTGTATCTAGTTATATACATATTGTTAATTGGTGCTGTAGCTGGATAGGAAAAATATGTGAAGACTGAAGAGGAAAAAAAAACAACAACTTGCCAATTTCGTTGTTTAAAAGACTGTGCATGGCATTTCTAATGCAGATAGCTGCATCATATTTTCAGGAAATTGTGGATGAGGCTGCTACTCTGAAAGCTGATGAATTTTCTTCTCAGGTACATGTGTGTTAAGCTTACATGGTTAATCCCTATGGCTTATGTGTCCATTTTGAGGTGGGGGGAAAAGTGGGTCACAGAACCCGAGCACTGGAGACAATTTGATTCCTTCAGCAAACCGGAGTGTGTTAATTTTGAGAGCCGCAGGATGATCAGAAGCTTTTGTTGTTCATCACTCCCGACAGCCGGGCTACCCGATGAGCTAGGAAAGCTCCTAACACACCCACCCACACGACAACCTCTGCTCTCAGCAGCGAGCTGTGCTGGAGCCGGGCGCCCGCACCGCCGTCGGCACCTGCAGCTCCCGAACCCCGAGGAAAGGCTGCCACGGCCGCTCAGATGAAGTGCTCTTTTCTCAGTACGTCACTGCGCTGCCTCTGGCGGTGCCAAAGTTGCGCTCCGTTCTGCGCCCTGCGGCTGGAGTGCCGGCCGGGATGGCGGGGACCGACGTGGGGGGGCTGCGGGGACCCCCTGCCCGGGGTTGGCACCGATGAGGAGGCTGCGGGACCCCCACGGGGTTGGGACCGCTGAGGGCAGCTCCAGGGACCCCCACATAGGGTTGGGAGCGATGAGGGCAGCTCCAGGGACCCCCACATAGGGTTGGGACCGCTGAGCTCCAGGGATTCCCGCCCGGGGTTGGGAGGGATGAGGGGGCTCCAGGACCCGCACGCGTGGTTGGGGTGTCTTCCCACGGCTGGCTACCCTCACCCCGCTGCTGCGGCACGGAGCGATCTCGACCGCAGCGAGCACAGCTGCCGCCCAGCCCCACCCGGGACAGCGACTGCCCAAGCACCGTGCGCGGCTCGCAGAGCCCGTCTCCCCCTCCTCTCCCGGGGAGAGCCGCGGCGTCGCGCCCA
>VXAU01003090.1:468891-691871 GCA_013399695.1 Formicarius rufipectus
AGCGCACGGAGCCTTGCCGGGGCGGCGATGCCGGCCGGGGCAGCGGGAGCGAGGTGCGAGGTGCCGGGTGGGGGGCACGGCCGCCTGTTGCCGCGTCCCTGAGCGGGGCGGGGGGCGCCAGGGGCTCCCTTTCGGCGCTGTTGTCCCGGGGGAGGGGGGGCCCGAGGGGGAGGCTGCCCTTCCGCCTCGCCCACCGGTGGGGTCGCCCGGCGCTGCCGCCTGCCCTCGGGCGCTCCCGCTGTGTGAGTGTGTGCACAGGCATGCGGCACGGCCGCGCTGCCTCCCGGTAGCCCACCCAGCCCCTCCGTGCAGCAGGTCCCGGGCTCCTCGGGGACCACCCGGGGAGCCGGTGGGCTGTCCCTGCTCGGCTGCTGTCGCCCCTTCCAGCCGGCTGAGGTAAAAGTGA
Organism: Formicarius rufipectus; assembly: GCA_013399695.1. Lineage (NCBI taxonomy): Eukaryota > Metazoa > Chordata > Aves > Passeriformes > Formicariidae > Formicarius > Formicarius rufipectus. Next base: position 469,298 of record VXAU01003090.1, read on the forward strand.
CGAAGAGACGGCGCCCCGCAACGCAGCAGCGGCTGCCTTTTACCTGTGCGTTCAGCTGCTCCCTGGCAAACTTTGGTGCTGGGCGGTGAAAATCTCGGTCATTGCAGCCAGATTGGCTTGTACTGTGCTCCCATGCTAAAGACCTGCTACCACCTAAAATGAAATAGTGCTGGCCGCCACTGAATCTGGTACTTACTCGCTGGATCCACTTCCCATCAGAGGTGATTCTTTAGGTAGCACTTCAGGCATTGGTGGAAAAGAGTGTTGTCTGGTAATCCTCGATAGCTGCTGGTGATGCAGGAGATACTGAAAGCAGAGGTTCACCAAGTAAGAAGCAGCATAACAAATTTGGTGTGCTTAGGTGTTCAATATATTGTGTTGTGTTCAAAGTTTTATAACTTACTGTTCAGTTCTGAATGCTGTACCTCTGCTCCTCCCCTTGTTTTTTGGGATATGGAAATAATATAATAATGGGGGTAAAGGCATGGATTCTGCGGCTTAACACTGTCATTAGCTATGGAACTGTTTTTGCAGCCTTTAGCTGGGAACCAGGTTGTCTCTAACAACTGCAAATATGCATGCGACTGGACTAATAAAATTATGGCAACTAGAGAGTGCTAGATTTTTAAGTAATTTTGGTTTCTGGTTGTCAAAGGGTAAGTGAATATGAGGGAAAAGCCAATGCCATGTCTATTTTACATTCCTGTCTTCATATGTCTCTTCAAAAGTGAATGATCCTACTGACACATTTTTGGGTTTCACCCTCCTGTTGCAGTCACCAGTGAAGGTCCTGTATTTTATTCAAAGTCTGTATGTAGACATTTTTGTGGCTTTATGTAAATTTTAGGTTTTTTTCTTTTTCACAAGACAAAATTCAAGGAACTGAATGCCTAGGAATAAATCTTTCCTTCTTATAGAAAGTCACACATAAATTACTGGCTCGTGGCTTCACCTCTCAATGGGATATAACTGCAGTCAGAACGAGGTGCTGTAGGCTTGCCATGGTGGTAGTAAACACAAAGTTACGTATGTCTGCACACAAGGAAGTGGATAGTTTATGCATGTAATGCTCACTACATGTGGTCCCCAGTGGTGTGTCATCATTTCCACAAGCAGTTTTCAGTGTGTTACTGATTGATACCACCTAGGATGGCTAAACTGTCATAGATTCAGCTCTTTCTGGGAAGTACCTCAGAACCCTATCCTGGAAGCAAACATGTGGCTGTGAGCTCTGCATGCTGGGGTAAACCATCGATACTGCAACTAAGGAACAGAAAAAAAACGGGGTACATTATGGCAAACTGCTGGATAGCAATCCATTAAGGCTTAGAGCAAGGTGAAGGATGAATTGTTTTGCTTTGTTTGGCTTTTGAAGGTTTAGTCCTTTATTAATGATTTCCTTGATATCTGCAGTTGTACACTGTCAGAGACTGTAAAATAGATTGTCTCCTCCTGTCCATTTTACCTAGTGTAAGTCCATTCAGAATTGCCTTTAAGGGTCAGCACTGATCCATGCCAGGCAAATAATCAGATATAATTGCACTGAAATCAATGAATATATACTGCCATGAAGCTGTGAGAAGAAAATTGGCCTCATGGTGTTTTTTATTTGTATAGCTGAAAGCCAAAAATAACTGTCATAAACACAGCATGTCCTTTTGGAAGAAATAATCAATGCCTATCTTACAGTTGTCCAGAAAGTTTCTTCTGTTTCAGCAGCTTCAGAAAGTGAAAGCAACAATCTTGGAATGAGAACTGTTCCAGAGAAACTTTTTGTTCCCCTGACTAATCTCCCTCTCCTTAATTCTGTGCTGTTAATCTTAGCATGCTCGTATCGAGACTACTAACATTTGGCAAAGTAAGTGTGTTGCCAGGTGTAACAGGCTCAATTCCATTGACTGTGTTTTAAACTGACGTTCTTTACATTAATTATATATATTCCTATCTCTAGGCATAACAGCAAACTGTAAGTGGTGTGGAATGTTACATTCCAATTAGTTTTGCAGTGCAAATGGGTATTATGGTTGACATGTATTGCATGACTTGTCATGTTTTTCCTGGAGAGAGGGGAGTCTTGGGTCTGAGTCACCATGGAAGAACATGGAGCCCTGTAGGCACAAAACTGGTGCAGTGAAGTGATGAGTCAGATCTCTTATCTTTAAATTTGGTAGTATGTGGTACTCATGCATGGGGTGCATTGCATTTTTTGTGCACCTTGACAAGTAACTAACAGGCAAAAATCTCAATCAGTCCTCTGACTCGCCTTTTCTTTGAGGACTTGGTCCTGCTTCTGTTGAATTGAAAGGCTGCTGGTTAGGGTCACGTAGGAGATAACGGGGTATTTACTTGTGGAGCAGATCAGGTCTGCCAGGATGTATCTGTTTGTTTCTTACATTGTTTCAAGTCCAGTAGTAATATGGTGTAATACGTAAATTTTCACTTTTTGCATTTTAGATTTGAACCAGCTTTTTCAGACTTCTGGAACTGGATAAAGAGTAGAGGAGTAAGAGCACTGCTGCATATTCATAGGTCCTAGTATTTGTTTAAGCTAAATGGCTTTCATGAGCGTTGCTGTAGAATGACAGTATTGTTTGTTTCCAGAGGAAGCTGATGTTACTGCTAGACTAATGAAAATAATTGATATTTCTTAGAAGTGGTAGCGTCAAAAATATGTTAAACAGCGTGAGTGAAGACTGCTCACTCAGCTGTTTTCAGAAACTAAACAAAGCCTTACATCAGAGGTGTCTTCACTTAGACACTTACTGTGAACTTCCTTGCGTAGCAGTTATTAATAATGCCATCTTCTCTAGCTAATGGAGCATGAAGGTTCCTTGATTTATAATCATTTGGGAGCAGATGATCAAAATTCTGTCCACTTGCAGAAACAGCGCAAGAATGACACTTGGCTGAAAATGAAGGTGGGGAAATGATGTGCGGGACAATTGGAATGACCTGGGAGAGTGTGATGCAATGTCTCCCTCTCCTACGTCATTATAAAAGCCACTAGAGGGACTGTGTAAAAAATTGCATGAGGTTTTTATTTGAAAATTGTAGCAGAATTTTATTGAGCTGTATATTTTTAGTCTTTTGTGTGTAACCAGTCAACATTTTGTTAATGCCACAGCCGTTAGTACTGGTTTTGGGGTAGGGTGGGATGTGTGTTCACGGTCTTGCAAAAAATACTTTTGTCTTCTCATGTTGCCTTAAATTGGGAAACTGTTACAATGAGGACATTGAAAACCATGCAGGAAAACTGTGCCAATTTAGGTCTAAATCATGCAATCTAAGTTAGAGGTACTTACTGTATTCTCTAGATGTATAGATACCTATAGTGTCTCTTGTGGAGAAGTCAGTGCAGGGACGGTTTAGCAGTCTCGGCAACCGAGATAAAATGCAAAATCACTTGTAAGAACTTGGAAATTTTAGTGGTCGTTGTGTCCTGGTGTGGAGATCAACAAACATGAGACTAGTTGCACTGATGCTGTTGACTTGGGTAGAGCCAGGGTTTTGCCCTGCTACTTAAAACACTCAGGACTAAAATGTGTGGGGCTAAGTCCTTCCCTCACTTATGATGACAAAAATACAGTCAATGTGTTTTTTTCCTCCCACTGAAGAGAAAAGGAGATCACAACTGTACTACTTGTGTACAGCATATCCACAACTGCTGCTAGGGAATATAATTGTTTTATGCAGTTCTACTATAAAATGTGTGACGTCATCTCTTCCTGGAACCACTGTATTTATACCGAGTACGTGAGAACTACCACTGTCAGTTCACATGCCTGTGCATATGCCACAGGGACCCAGAGGGAAATTTATTGTACAGAGACTGCAACTGTATAGGGATGCTCTTTCTTATAACCAGAACAGCCTGTAAAGGGAAATACAGAGATTTCTGTAATTGTTCAGAAGAGATTACAACTTAACAGAATTCCATCCTATAACGTACAAAGCACAAAAATAAAGGCTCTTTTCAGTTAAATCTTCCACCGGATTGATGTCAAGAAGCAATGCAAGATCTCAAATGGTTTGGTCTTTTTTAATCTTCTTAGCTGGAAGAGATGTCAGAAGAACCATTCAAAATTGAAGTAGAAGATACATGTGGAATTTCCTCATATAGTGGTCTGGATGTCTCTGCTTATTTTGCTTAAAATGAAATCCAAACTTCAGAAGCATATTTGATTTTCTCTTCCCTTGGTGCTGACAAGCTCTGCCTTGGCTTAGTTATCTAAAGAGGTAACAGTGATTAAAATGGCATGGGGCAGCAATGTCTGTAAACTGTTTTGTGATGTAAGAATCATAATGTAACATTTTTTTTAATGTGCTTAAAATTAAGAGGGGAAAGGAAGTCTTTCAGCATTGTCTGCAGCTTTTTAAAAGTTCAGCCAGAACTTGCTCCTGATCACCGGCTCCTCATGCAGCGGATGTGAGTGGAGGCGTGTTGAACTGGTAAAACACCTCCATAATGAAGTTTGACCGTGTTGGTTTAAATAAAAGCGTGATATAATTTTGCCCTTGGGCCTTCCTGGGGAACAGAGGAGCTGTTTAGTTTAGGGCCAGAATTTGCTTATCATCCTTATGGGTGAATGGGCCCATTGAACAGTGAGACCACGCTGAACTGTTCATCTTGGCTTGTGCAGGAATGCGGAACTATTTGCATCATGCTTGACACCAGGGAGGATGGGTGAGATGATTCCATCCATGAGGAAGAGCCACATCAGGTGGTCCTAAATCAGCCTCCTAGTGGCCAGGTCCACAGGTGACTGCAGAAAAGGAAAAGTAGAGGATAAAGCAGCACTTTCTGGAATATAATTATTGCCATTGGAAGATTAAACCCCCAAAGCAAACCATGACCCACCTCTGTCTTCACACAGTGCCAGTAGAAAAGTGAAGGTCAGCTTTAGTCAGAAATGAGAGGCATCAGTGCGCACAAAATGGTAGGATGATCTTCCGAAAGGACTTGGACTGAATTGAGGATCTGACACATGTTGTTCTGATCTTGACTTCTTGTTCCTGTGCAACTACAGTTACTCACCAAGTCTGCACACACGTGGAAGGGGCTGCCTTTTGTAGGCCATTTGTATATGCCCTTATGCCTTGCAAAATTGCCCTGTGTCATGGCTGTTTACATCTATTGAGTTGTCTCACAATTGCCCTGTTGTACTTGCTTGGTGCCAAAGTCAGAGCTAAATGACGGTTGGCCCGTACTCAGCCACATTGTCCACTATAATCACCTCTACAAAGTAGGTCTGGATCACAGTCTGAAGTACCAGTCCGCTCTCTTCTTTTCTTTCCTCTTTGAAATCCTTTTTGCTTTGGTGTGCGTGTCAATGAGTGTACTCATGTGGTGTGCCACACAAACTCGAGCTGCACTGGGAGGCTTTTGCCTCCCTGGAGAAAGAAGGGCTCTTGGCTGCCCACCAAAGCCCATCACGGCTTGACAGTTACACATTACTGGAACGGACCGACCAACTTCTCGGTGGGCAGAGCGCCAGCCTAACAGATGGGCCTGAATGTGGGCAGCCAGCAAAGCACATACATACGTGTAGATGTCAATAATTGTATGTACGGGCATAACAGAGAGGGATCTTTGCAATTTGAAAAAAGTTGCCCAAGCAAGAGGCCAAGTACCAAAGTGATGAGGCAGAAGAGAGACTTCCTTAAAGAAGAGGGCATGTCAGAGTGCTCAGAGAAGGGATCTGTGCTTTCCTTGTTCTCTGCCTGCAGTTTTGCAGATCATGTAATAAACAAGGGAAGCTATTTAGTCTTTTGAATGCAGTCACTCTTGTTACTACAACTGGGAATGTGGAAAATGACACTTTACTGCAGTGGATCCCTTTACAAACCACTTGAAGCTTGCTACCAACACAGTTGCTAGTACAGCTCAAGATCAGTGGAAATTCGTGCATGCCATGCTTTTTGTTTTGAATTGCATTTTAAAGTATGAAATACTGCAATGAGCAAGAGTTGCATGGAAATCAGTTGTCAGTACAAAATGTAACAAATTTTCTCTCTAGGTCGTATCTTCCAAAATCTTTGTGTGTAGTTAGCTAGACTCCCCAGCTAAGCCCCTTCCATGCGTGACAGTCGGCTAACAGGTGTGTGGTGTGTGCAGCCATGTAATAATTGATAGTTGTTTTGAAGACCTGAATATTAGTTGCATCTCTACAGAAAGGACATAGGAAAGCTAGGTGACTTTTAAGTGTCTGCAGATGGATTTGGTTGCAGAAGCCCATTTCCCTAATTTTATCCATATGATGCTGGAGAATCCTCTGGCTTTGCTGTCTCAGGGCACATAAATTATCTTGCTTGAAGGTCCAACTCTCCTTATTAGGAGAGAGCACTTGTGGATTGCAGGATGAAAAGTATCACATACCCAGCTGGAAATTGCCATGGGCTTCTCTTAAAATTCTAGAAGGTCTGTGGACACAGTTTCCTTTGAGCTGATAAGGCAAACCACAGATCTGTGATTTTTGGCAAAATCTGTAATGAGCTCTGGATACGCTCAGTATAAGAGTAGAGATTCAGCTGTATCATTCTAGGATTCTCAAGTTAGATTAGTTGGAATTACTGGGATAAGAAAAGTCTTTTCTCAAATCCTGGAAATAAATCATATTTACTAGATCTAATATAATCCCTTTATGCTTAACCTGAAGACCTGGCAGCTGTCTCTGTGACTCCCAAATCAAGTTGTGTGGTTGCTGATCTCCAAGTGCATGCAATCCACTGGGAAATCTTGCAAGCCAGCAAGTTAAATGTACCAGCAGACCTAGGGAGGGTGTTTTGGCACAAGGAATGGGACCAGGCTTCTGATGAAGATTGACCTATCTGGCAAGGCCTCCAAAACGAGTACGATAAAAGCACTGTTTTGAAGAGGGGGAATAGTGAGGTAATTTCTTAGAGCCCGGATTTCAAAAGGCAATTAAAACTCCTCTAGATTTCTGAGGCAAGTAGTTACTGCTGTAATGAAAATGATAACACTACTCCTGGTGCATTCTGAATAGCGAATAGAATGATGTGTTCTGGTCTGAGTATAATGTCTGATGTGTGCACATTTTTATTAACTTCTTTTAGTCTTTCGGATGTGTTTACTATGTGACTCGGCTCATAGTGGCTCCCTTCTTAAATATTAACCAGAACAAGCAGTTCAGTGGTGGTATGCACTAGTTAATGGCAACTACAGAAATTTAAATTGCCTGTGTGGGAAATCTGCAAGTTTTGACTCATTAATCCCTGTCTCCTTAGGCCACATCTACCATTTCCCTTTGTGCAGGCTAGGAAGAATATAACCTTTAAGTCTCCAGGTCTCCAGGGGTTTTTATCAGTTTTCTTATCACCTGCCTTCAGCTGCTTCTGGTGGGACTGTTAGAAAAACACAGGTGTAGTCCTCCAAAGGATTGGAAGAGGGCAAAGGGAAAGAAAGACAGGATGGAGGAGGAAGAGGAGGGTTGTTAAAAGGGGCAAGTGAGGTAGAGAAAAATAGTATGTGAAAGAAATAAAAATAACAATGCAAAAGGAAAGAGTAGAATGAAAGGACAAAGCCTGAAACCAGTAAAAAGGAAAGAGGGAGAGGAAAAGGGAAAAAAACCACCCAGATAATCAGATGGGAAGGATTGTACTTTGTTAATTAAAATTAGTACATGCTCTTGCTAAGTTCCTTTTCTCTTACCATGACAGAGCACAACTCATTTTGCAAATGTTTCTTTGGGAAAAGGGTGTCTTTTGACCTTATAGGACTACTTACACGAGGAACTGTCTTGGGAAGATCTTTATGTGTTGAAGACCACTGTTAGCAGGAGCAGGGTCAGGCTGTATCCGTTTATGCCAACAGACAGGAGACTGATTTCTTTTTATTACTGAATCTGCTGAAATGGGAATATAGTTGTCCTCAGTTAAGTGCTGACACTGAAGAGGGGAAAGTAAGTCCCTGTATGTTTCAAGTCCACAGACAGGCACGTTGGAAGTGCAGCACGAGGTGTTCTGTTTAACCTTCTGCAGAGAAAGGTGATACATACTGTCAAATACTGTAATATTAGAGGGACCACTTTTGTAGTCCCTGTTCCTCCAGACAGATACAGAAGATTTAAAAGCAGTCAGCGTTTATGAACACTGCATCGGTCTATCCTGAAAGGTACTTTGCTAATTTTTCTTTCATAACCCCTCTTATCTAGTCATATTAAGACCGAAATTATTCTGGGCAACTTCATGGAACTTTTTTTTGCATAGAAAAGGTAAACAATAGCTATTATACACGGTTAGTAAATTAAAATGCAGCTAATTAGTACATTTCTCTGCATTAAGGATTAGCCGATCATCCTTCTTAAGCAGAAGAATAGGTAGAATACCTTCATGTTTTGGTGAAGTATATATTTCATATGTCCCATTTTAGTGCTCTTTTGTATTTCCATAGGGAACACTACATGTCTGATCCCCTAGGCGCCCCGTATTGTCATTGCTATTTGCATTTACACATAAATGTTACCTATTTTACTTTTAAAAATAAGCTGGCAGAAAGATAATTATTCCTGCGCAATTTGTGACTTTTAAAAAAATTTTTCAACACATGAAAGCACGGTGTAGGGCCTATAAAACTCTCTTGATTTGTTGTAGGCAATCACACTTTTGATCGTGCGCTTGACTATCAGAACAAATGACTTCTTTCCCATAAGCTTCATTCCAAATAATGAATGTAATGTTAGTGGGCTTAGTGAAGCAGTGGGCTATATTACAGTGACTGCAAAGCATGGAAACCTACTGTGTCTTTCTGTCATAAAAGGGCCCTGCCTGTGCTGTAGATCCTGTGAAGAATTTGTAGAGATACTTGAAAGGATAAAACACTCTATAAATTCCTAAAGTTCAAAGAGAAAATACCACTCAGGATAAAAAAGGGAGCTTAGCCCAGCAGCAGCTTAACCATATATGACAGATCTAGTGCTAAGTCCTGCGCCATCAATGCAAATGTTTCTGGAGTTCACCAAGTAGCCAGATGGAAAGATTAGAAGAAAGACTTTGAGGATTCTCACCTGGGGAGGGGTGCAGAAAGAAAAGGCATGCACTCCCCAGTAAATGACTCTTATTCTCTGGGCAGAATACAAACAGGGAAGGTTTAAGATGTGAAGCTAGATCTGTGTTGCATTTCCTGTGAGAACTGCTTTTAAAGGCAATACTATGCATTTGTCTGTATTTCTGTGCAAGTACTATGCCATAAATAAAATTGGAAACTATGGAAGTTGGGAACTCTGTCATTTTAACATTGAGATAGATTACACCAGGCCTGAATGATGTTTTTGAGTGCTGAGATTTGAAAAAGTCATTAGCTGTGTTCTCCTTCCCGTGCCGTATAATGACGAGAACTTTGGTTTGCAGTTGATCCCCTTCAGGCCATGCAAAATTCAGTAAAAAGGCTGGTTTAGAGGCCACACTTCCTTCTAGGCAGGTCTCTGTGACCTTCAATCATCTCTGTACATGTTGTGGAACCAATTGTTTTCCTGTCTTGCCAGCTTCACACAGAGCATCCCATAGAACAGTTGGCTACGCCATGCCCTGTGCTGGCCTCCCTCCTTCCCTTTGCAGTATGGAGCTGCTCTTGTGTGCTCTTGTTCTCTACAAGCCCAGGCATCTTCTTTCCCTGTAGCGCTTGGATTTAAACTGCTTTGTGTTATCTCAACCACTGCTGCATGTTGACTGTGGATGGCAAGTGGAGATGCAAATCATCTCAGTAATAATTGCGCTAAATTGTCACATTGAACGATACGAACCCTGGTGGCTTTGGCAGGGTGCTGTTGCCATAGATGTGCAGGGACAGCTTGTCTTGAGTGTCTGGGGAAAGGAATGACACAATCGTAGCAGCTGATACTGGTACTTGATGCTGCTTCAGGGTTTTTACCCAGTCATCACAGTCTTCGTTTCAAGTAGTGAGAACCTTTGGAAGGTAGGATGTGCTGTTGTATCTAGAAGACTTAATGCCAAATAAAATGGGCACATAACAATAAGCACAGTCCTAGAAAAGTAGGTGTGAGATTATAGTCACTACTATGAGATGGGCATGCTTCTTCAGGGCCATGTTGTGGCTTTTTTTGCCCTAGCTGATGACCACAGGCATAGAAATGGTTCATATTACCTTTGTTTACTTTTGAAAAAGGAAGAAACATGAAACTGCATCTCTGTTCTGAAGCTGAAATATGAATTAAAGGTATTCTTTTTTTTCCTGTGGTTTTGATTTTTTTTTTTTTTAGGAGACTGCAGCAGTGTATTCTAAGCAGTCACAGGAGCTATAATGACAGCTGTTTGCTTGAAAGCCTGTATCTGTCAGTGTCTGTAACATGGTTTGATGTAATCATTTGGATTTCCTCATGTTTAAAAAAGCTGCAGTCTTCTTTTGCCTACCAAAGCACATTTAAGAGTTGAAATTTTAGCAGTGAATGTTTCTAAAATCTACCATTTTGCATATACTCTGTTAGATGATCCTACTGTTTATGTGTTGTTAATACATCTCTCATCTTAATCTGAACGTTCGTCTAAGGACGTGGTTTAGGAAAATATGTGAATTTGGAAGAAATAAAATCAGAAATAATACTAACAGAAATCTTCGTAGCCCCGTATCTCTGCCATTTGCTGCTCAAAACCAAGGGAAAAATACTTTAATATGAAATTGTCTGTCAGAGCAGACTTTATGCCTATGAATCAATCTCATCTTACTACGCAGGTGTCGAGAAGTTTTGTCCTTGAAACCCAGATTTCCTTTACATACATGTGCTTTTGCAAGACCTTGAAGTTACACAGTGGAAGGAGAGCTAAGAACTACTGCCAGATATACAAATGGTCGCAGTTACCTGGAGCTGACCAGAAGGTTTGATTTCCTGCACTGGGCTACTGCAGATTGGAGCAGTGGTGCTGCTGTGTGCAGGTGGCTGCCCCTCTGGCCAGGTGGGAGAATGCAGGTGCACCACCGGAGCTAGGACATGGATGTTATCGTTCCTTTGACATCAGCAGGTGGGCTGTCACTTTCCTCCTTTTTCTTTTTTTTTTTTTTCCCCCCAAAATGCTTCACATTTTCTCAAGCAGAGATATTTGAAAGAGGGAAAATATTGACTGCCACAGTGGGTCCTGTGGCTGCCTCACTCAGAATGCAGAGGAGAGTGGAGATGTAGGATCTGACTTTAGCACTCCCGAGTTAGCTATTCTGAAACCGACAAGGGCACTTGAATTAGCTGCTGCTTTTTTCCAGTAGAGTCTCTATGGCCTGTGCATAGCAGAGAGAGAAAAAAGCAATGGCTGTCCCATTGGTATTATGATTGGCATCCCAATTTGTTGATGCCAACATGCTTATCTATGCTAAGCTGCATAGAAACTTGTCTCATCAGATCCAGTTACCCAGTATTATCAGCATCTAGTTGGATGGCTGTCATGCAGCTTTGGGAGGGAGGAAAAAGGTGTTTGGTTTTTCATGGTGATATTTTTTCTTTCTTGCTTTTCTTTTTATCAGCTTCTTTCCACTGAAATGACAGCAAAGATGTAGTTATCGCCTCATACATCTGGTTGTATTTAAGGATTGCAAAATACTGGGCCAGGCTGTGTTTTTCTAGTGGTCTTCAAACACAGTAATTAAGAACAAGATATTGTTTTCTTTCCAAAGCCCCGGACCAAAAGGCGAAGTCTTTTATTACTTCCTTGTCTTTGACAGCCTCATAGCACTGAAACTTCCTGGGCCTCTTGCTGTCTGGTTGGCTAAGTCCAGTGAATCTCTTGGTAACAAGGGACTGAAAATTCATTAAGAATATGGTCTTTCTGCTTTACATCAAATTTATGCTTGTATTTGGAAAGAACACATCAGCAATTGTAGCATAGTGTATGAAAAGTTACTAAATATTGTTAAGGCATTTACAGTCAAGCTCCAGCATACAGTCATACATAGTCCTTGAGTTACTAAAACATTTGTTAGTGTTTGTTTTGTGAGCAGCCTGGCTGGAAGCTCAGACCTTGAGAAAGCCTTTACTGTTTTTTTTTTCACAGCTTATTTTTCACCATTTATTTCTCTCATTTCCTTTTTTTTTTTTTTTTTTTTTTTTTTTTTTTGTTTCTAAAAAAGGAGATCCTCCCCTAACTTGGAATAGCTGAGTGTTTGATCTGACTTTGTTTTGGAAAGTGGTAACACCCACTTGCATACTATTCATGAATTATCAATGTCATTAGATATTAAGGTGTCTAGCTGGATTTTGAAATAAAAGGTTCTGCTCCATGTTGTCTGTACACCTGTATTAACTGGCTTCTTAACTGCTGTGTTTTCTACTTGTCAAGAATATTCTCAGCAGAAACTCCCTCAGCAGTTGCTTCTAAAACTTCAGCATTTTGACTGGTAATTGTACTGTTACTTGTTTGTTTAATATTCTATTTTAAAGTCTCCCTTTTAAAAAGAAAATACAGCTGGAACAGTTAGCAAGAAATGTAGCAAAAAAACCCTACCCTAGCTCCACAGGCTTCTCAGCAATATACAGAGCAGGACAGCTAATCGGTGCCTTATACAAAAGGAGAGTGTAACACACAATCCAGGCAGTAGATCCTTAGCTCCAGAAATTCATACAGGTCCACTGAAGTCACTTTGAGGGAACCTGCTATGACTGTTCCCTTTGTGTTCTCCGTGAAGCCGTTAATGGTGAAGTACCCAGCGCATGCACCGAGGCAGAATCAAAATACACGTGCATCAGAGAAGGGAAATAAATGCCTGAGTATATATGAACATGCATATCTGCAAAGGTGGGGTGACTGGATTTCTCAGCATATTGATGGGAGGTGAGGAGGGAGGAGACAATGGTAATGCAAAAACGAAAGAAAGGTAAGGAATGAACATCCAGCAGGCTTGGCTTTCTTTGAATTATTTGTAGAATATGCCGCAGAAACGCAACAGCGAAGAGAAGGTTAAAGTCTTGAGAGTATGGATTGCAATGGTCAGAGTCCCTTTCAAATACTTGTTTCAGTAAGGGGGAGTATTTTGAACACCAAGAATTGTTCTGTTCTTCTCAGTGACCTTGCAGCATGAACATGTTTTCCATTTGTAACTGAAGTACATTAAGTCAGCCCATTTCTCACTGAGGGGCTTTGAGTCCAAAACAGGTGGGAGTTTCATTCATTGCTTTTTGTACCAACCACCTGAATTGGTCTCCTTTGGTATTAAACTATTGCATTCCCAGATAACACTGGCCACTGCTAAAAGTAATGATTTGGTTTTGTCAGTTTTGAAATATATTTAATAGCATTGTCAGATAAATGCTGTTTTTTCTGTCAATACCCTTTTTAATCTTTTCAACATAAATAAGAAGAAAACAAAGTTGAGAAAACTTTAGGAGCTGATATTAGAGCTGAATTTCTGTGGGAATCTCTTTGTGCAGTCCCAGGTGGTTTTAGAAAGACCCAGGTGCCAAGTTAGCCCTAGTTGCAGAGGGAAGGCTTTTCAAGGCTGAATGATAAGATATTATGGCCTTCCGTGTTTTGTGCACTTATTTCCTCTTCTATTTTCCTATCTGAGCATTTCAGATGATGAAAAATAACTGGCAAATATTTTTTGCTTGTTTGTTTTTAACTAGTCTTGAACTGACAAGACATGAAATCCTTGGACCAAAGGACAATATTTTTCAGAAAGTTACGAATGTCTGAAAGTAGAGACACTGAATATATTTACCTCAGCCATGATTTTACTGCCATAATAAGATTTTTCTTTGCTTTGCTGCATACACCAGGACTTTAAGATTATGTTAGCTTATGCTGAGCTAAATCCAGATATGCGATTTGGTTGTAAAATGTACAAGGAGAGGTTTGTGTCTGCAAAAAGTCTCTACAATCCCCTTTCCATGAGAGGATATTAGCAGGGTTGAAAGGAATCCATTGCGCAATGCTTCCATGCAATCCTAGCTGAATTAGTGGTGACCTTGCTTTTCACACCCTGCAAGGCTCCTGAGGAGTCAGGGGGAGTAACTTACCTGGTCTTCTTCCAGATGGCAGTGTCCTTTCCCTGCGGGTGTTTTGGTGTTGCTGAAGCTTATGTTGACCAGAAGTAGATGAGCAGCTCAGTGAGCAATGCTCACCTTCCCCTTTGCACTCACCCATACGATGATCTCAGTGTGCAGGGACTGTAGGAGAGGCACCTTTTGAGTCTGTACAACCCCTACCAGAGGTCACCCGCCCATACAGTACGTGCGCCTGAGTAAACCCTTGTGCTCCCCCTCAGTACCAGCATCCACAATGGCTGGAGCTTAACTACTGTCATTTGGTGATTCATTTGCAGTGCTTATTTTCTAAAAATTGCATAGCCTGTTCTCAAAAGCAAGGCAAAGAAAAAAGCAGCTGTTATGAAAAGTGAGGAAGACAAACTCACACATACAAAACCACAGAGATTTAAAGAACCAAACTCTCATTGTTAGGGTGGAGGCCGTGGTGCGGAGGATGGGGGGAGACACAATTTGCCCCATCTCATCTTTGTAAAAGATCAGAAATAGATTTTTAGGGTACCATTCATATTTTAGGCAATTAACAGCAATACTGGTGACTCTTATCAACATATGGATTTGAATTCAGTCCTGACTTGCATTTCTTACTTTTGTGGCTTTTCATAGAGAATAAACTAGGGAGTTTATTATTTGTTTATATATTTATTTTTATATATTATATTTATAGATATATTTATATTTTTAAACCCTGTTGTATAATGACATGCTTTTTATATGCAATGTTAGTGAATTTTAGACATGTGATATTAACACTGATAAACACACTGGTTTTTATGTGTTAGAAGCATCAGAATGGACCAGACCAAATTTTATTCTGCCATATCATTGAATACAATAATAGACTTTATTGTGCTTCTCTTTATTCTAGCACAGCTTATGTAGAATTTGATTTAAAAAGCAGAAAATTGACATGACAGAAAAAAATAGTTAATCTTCAGTGCTGTGTAATGTTTTGCAAAAATCATTTGCTTTCTATGGAAATAACTGATCAACAAAAAAAGTATAGCCAAACCCATTCAGAAATTTTATCACATTTCATTTAAAAATTCATGATTGAAAGAAAATATTTTAACATGTCCAAATTAATTATTTTCTTTCACCTCAATCAGAACTTACTTTTTTTCTTCCTTAGCTACTGCATCCCTTCATCCTTTCTCCTGTGTTTCCTACTATGTTAGGTTTTCCAACCTAAAGATATATCTTTCTTGGTGTGTCACCGCTTTGCAGCTTCTGTGCCAAGTGGGGAGTTTGTGTTTTGCTGTCCAGAAGCAGCCCCATAGTCCAGTCTACAAGGCATCAAAATTAGAAATCCAGTGAGGTCCTCCAGCAGCCCAGAGAGACGCAGCTTATCCCAAAACAAAAACACTTGATCTGCTTTGAAAATTATACATTTTTTCTGCATGAATTAAACTTGGCTTTTAATGAAGTACTTCATTCAGTTTTGCTGATGGAAGATTTCAGTTTTCAGCTCAAGTTTAAGCACTTCTGTGCAAAAACTCCTGCTGTTTTGTTTTGTTCTGCTGACCAGCTCTCTTCTGAGATTCTCTTGGTCTTTGTTTGCATAGGTTGTAACTGGGAAATACCCTTCTTCTGAAGGCTTCTCTTCTTCCAAGATGCATTCCCTGTTCTTACAAGTAGGGAACTATGGAACCCAGTACTCATTATCAAAGTGGAAGAAACATGTCAAGGTCAGATGATAAATTTTCTTGCAGAGTGATACACACTTTTTTGTTGAAGGTCCTGACCAACTTGGAGCCCAGTGAAACAAAAATTCCTGTGTGTATTTAAGGAATAACCCACAGATGAGTCATGAATGCAGCATTACTAATGACCCTACCCACACCACAGCTGCTGAACCTTTCTGCAAGGCAGAATGAGCTACAGCCCTCCCGTAGATGCCAAGAACATCTCATCAGTACTCCCTGGATGTGATGGTGTCTGACAGGCTTTCAAACCAAGCCCCCCAACTGCTAGCCGAGGAGCGAATGCAGAGCACAGCAAAAATATCTGTTCCCTGCCCCATTTATGATGTGACCCACTCACATCCTTTCCCTGGCCTCACGTCCTGGGCAATGACATCTCCCAACCCCCACTAATCCTTGTAGCACTGAATTTGCCTCTTAAGTCATGAAGCTGCAGCAGAGAATCACACTGAATAAGCAAATGCGTGCAAATGCACGTAAACAAGAGTAAATGTGGTAATTTCTGGAATCATAATATTCTGGCTATGTGTCTATTAGCATTTTATTTGATGGACTACATTTCCTTTTACATACTTTTTTTTAATGACCTTTGTAACAGCAGTTTGTGAAAGAAAGGTAGAAATGCTGCAAGGTTGTTTTAGAATAGGTTAAAATCCTTTTGAGGCTCTTCTCGTTAAACAAGCAATGTTTCTTCCAGGGCAACACAAAATGTGAGTTGAAAGTAGCATGAGAGCAATTAAGATCCAAGAATGGATGTGTATAAAGCTAGGATTAAAGAAGGCTGAAAAGCAAAATTTCAACTGGAGAAGAAAAGACTGATAAATATATCGAAAGCTTTTGATGGCTGCAAAGTGTATAGAAGGGCAGCTCATTTAATTTTGGCTTTTGCTTTTAACTGTCAATTTTCTACAACTGAACTTTTTCATTCTAAAGAACATTTTGGGGAATGGTGTTTCTTCTGCTTCCGACTGTGATCTGCAAAATTAATTTGAAAGGTTTGCCATATAAATGCAAGTTCTTTCAGTGTTTGCATTAAATCTAGAGTTAATGGATTTATTTTTTTTTAAATTGAGGTATTTCATTCTTTTTTTTCCTTTGTATTTTGCCTTTCTCATTTGCTACTATTCTATCTTATTTTAGGCCATTGGAAGCCCTTATACTAAAACCAAGCCATTTTCATAAGCATCATGCCTCTTCTTATTTGGAAACCTATACATGAGTGCTGCTGTCTTTTTAAGTCTTGTGCTGTCTTACAGTAGTACCAGGGTAAGAGCTTGCTGTTGGATTGCTCCCACTTGCCCACTGCTATGAACCACTAGGAAATGAGAAGCTGGAGAGCTGCAAAAAGAGACCTGGAGGTCCTGGTCGATGGCAAGTTGAGTATGAGTCAGCAGTGCCGTGGCAGCCAGGAGGGCCAACCCTGTCCTGGGGGGGTATCAGGCAAAGCATCACCAGCCGGGCGAGGGAGGGGATTGTCCCGCTCTGCTCTGCACTGGAGTGGCCTCACCTTGAATATTGTGTGCAGTTTGGGGCACTGGAATATAAGATACTAAGCTATTGAAGAGTGTCCAAAGGAGGGCGACAGAGATGGTGAAGGGCCTTGACGGAAAGCCATATAAGGGGTCACTGAGTTCACTTGGTCTGTTCAGCCTGGAGAAGAGGAGACTGAGGGGTGACCTCATTGCAGTCTTCAACATCCTTATGAGGGAGAGTGGAGGAGCAGGTGCAGATCTCTTCACTCTAGTGACCAGTGACAGGACTGAAGGAAATGGCATGAAGCTGAGTCAGGGAAGGTTTGGGTTGGATATCAGAAAAAGGTTTTTCACCTAGAGTGTTGGTGCACTGGAACAGGCTCCCCAGGGAAGTTGTCGCAGCACCAAGTCCATCCAAGCATTTGGACAAAGCTCTCAGGCACATTGTGTGATTCTTGGGGTGTCCTGCATAGAGCCAGGAGCTGGACTTCATGATCCTGATGGGTCCTTCCCAACTTAGCATATTCTGTGATTCTTCTTGTCTCTGGATGGGAAGGAAGTATGAGAACCTTTGCAGGAGTTGCCTCTCCATGGTTCTTTAGATACTTTACCTGTTAGATGCTTCTCAGAGTTGTTCAATCTGCTACTGCATACTTGGAGAAGTGTTGGGTTTTTGTTTGCTTTTTTTCTTCTTTTCTGACAAAACTCAATTGTTTTGTTTGCAGGCTTTAGTGAGACTTTCATGCTTAGTCATTCCTACCATTTTATGGTTTCTGTCACCCCAGGTGCTGTTGCTGACCTTATGTTAAGAGAAGAACAGTGATACTGGTTCCAGTGTAAGCACTGCCAAGCAGGCACACTGCTTTTGTGCCTGGCACTGTTCCCCTTTTCCTTCTCAGTGTCATCTGTAAGGAATGAGGCCACTTTGTGCTCTATGAAGGACATTCACTAGCTCTTGGTCCTAGACTGTCACCTCAGAGGAATGTTGAAAATGAGAGAGCAACCACACACCTCACTTGGTGTTCTTGGGGCCAGAGGTGTGTGAGTTGCTGAGGAAGACACTGTTCTGAGTGGCCAGTTCCAAAAGCCTTTAAGCTTAAAATCCAGGCTCCCTGGCACTGCTGGTAACAATTTGGGAATGATTGTAAAGTTTTCTGGGGTCAGAAAAATCAGTTCAAATAAAATGATCCTTCATTGCATTACTGCCATGTAAATAGTTTCTGTGAAAGTTTTAGTGGTGAATTGGGTGTATGAATTCAGAAATTCAGGCTTCAGCCCTTTGTTGGCTTCTTCACAGGGGAGATGGAGTTCTCAAACCCTGCTGCAATGCTACTAACCCTCAGAATACTGCATTTTTTTTTTTTTTAACATACGGCTTCTAGATGATAAAAAATTGTCAACTAAAACAATGTTACCCTTTACAGTACTACAGAAAACCACAGAAATAAGCTATATTAAAAACGCATAAAAATTGAAGAGCACGATTTGTGAGACAATAGGTTGATTTCAGGGTGATTTGTGTTGATATTCTCCATTTTCTTTGGAAAATAAAATTAATATCAAGAACTTTTTTTTTAATCTGGAATTAGATCAGGCACCAAACAAGTTCATCTGAAACATTCCAATACCGCTATACCTTTTTGATATCTAGGGCTTAATAAAGTGATTTTTAATATTTAAGAGTAGCAATTTGGATTACAGTTGCATATGCAGTAGTATCCCTTAGTCTTAGAATTAAGTGATCCTAAAAATCAAGTCAAATAAATAAACCTACTTTATGAGTAAAGATAATGGATTTTCAGTTGGGGTGCAGGAGTTATGAGGCAATCTACATCAGAATTATGTTTATTGGTGTTTTTCATACTTTTGATGAAAATTGTGTGATTTTGTTCCATCCTCTTCCAGCTTGTGTATCTAAAAATGGGAATCATGTTGGTTTTCAAGCATCGTTGGCTGTTCACTGAGCATCCAAAATCAAAAAGCAATAATCACATTTTAGAAGGCAAGTGAAAAATCTCTTTTTTACCAGTTGTACTATGAAAAGGATGGTTTGCATTACAGAGAATTATGCTGTGTGTTTGAAAAATTTATTCATGGAAGAAAAACTGAAAACAGGTTCAGTCAACTCATGTCCTGCATTTCATTCTGTCTTTATCTTTTGCTCCCACAGCAGGAGGAAGTATTTCTAATTGATCACATTCTTCAATATTTGACAAAATATAAATCTGTTCTGACTTCCAAACTTTGCTGAGGATGGATTAGGAGTAAAGGAACAAGGAGAGCTGCCATGCATAGTCAGAGTAGCGTGGAAAAATTTGTGCTAAACTTCACCCGTGTTATTACAAATCTATCAATATTCATAAACATGAATTTGAAATATAACAGGCATATTGACAGGGTATTCTAGCAGAGGCTTTCAATTTTCAAAAAGATTTTTTTTTAATTAGTTTTGGAAATACTTTTAAAAATTAATAGTTATCATTGTCCTTTCAGCTATAATTAATTACAATAATTAGAACTGTAGACATACGTACTCAAGAATAGCTGTGAGTAGGACAAACAACCTGTGGCAGCATTAACTCTATTTAAGAGCCGTGCTATCTGACCCAGTGGAGTTTTTTGCTGTATGGGGTTCAGTGCATGTGTATATCCTTGCTGGATCAGAGACTGGGATAAACACCTTGATCATCTCTTTTAGCAGGTAAAGTGCAGCTGAGAAATGCTTTATTCTGAGACCTTTCAGATGAAATCTTATACCAAATTGTTTCTGCTGTGCTTCATTAGAGGTACTTGCAGAGGGATTGCTATTGATTGCTTTTTAAATGTGATTCTGCATTTTAAAAAGTTGTAAGAGAAAAATGACAGTGATGGATGTGTACCCTAAGATCCCTCTGTCAGATGTGAAGGAAAGTGCAGTTCATCAATGACTTGTTAATGGCAGAAAAGCCAATGACTTCACAACCCGAAGGCTCTGATCCTACAGCCGTTTGAGAGTTTTGTGTCTTTTTTAATGTGGAGCAACTGCACTGAACATCATGGGATTACTCACGTTGATAAAACAATGTGAGTTTGATCCTGGAATCAGTACCTTAGAAACTGTTCATGTGGGAAAAAGCTATGATCAGATAATCAAAGTCAGAAATGTAATTATGAGAAAGGTATCAGTGCTTCTGACCCTTAAAGTTTCCCTTAAAGTGCTTTCCAGCTCACAATAGCAAATATGCAAAGTTAATAATGTAGAAGTAATACACTTTGTGGTGTTAATTGCTGGAACCTGTTTTGTCCCTTTTGTGACAGGTAATACCTGAAGGCTGTCTGAAGTTGGTGGGTTATGCCACTGAGGTCAGACTGAGATTTCACTTATTTTCACCCATTCTGTGTTGTTTCTTTACTTCCTGGGGGCTTGATTTTTTTTTTTTTTAAAGCGACCTTGTTGATACATGTGACATCTCCTTATCTTCTTTAGCATGATAATGACATCAGACAGTACTAGGAAATGTGGAGGCATCTTCAGGTCCTGCTATGGCAATGTAATTAAAGGGGTGTTTAGATCTTGTAGAGATACTCACCATATTGCAGAGGTAAAGTTATCCTGCTGCTTGTGTGTATAGCAGAAATCCACAGTTCAGCAGAAGGTGGACCTTTAAGAACTCCACCAGCTGATGTGAGAGCCTCTAATGATCACATCTCTTCATCCTCACCCTCCTTTTCATCCATCCTACCCCACCCTGCCTTCTCCTTCGTTTCCCCTTCAGTACTATCCTATGGGTTTGGTCACCGTCTCAGCACCTCAGGCCCCAAGTTCCCTGTGCTGTAGGAAAACAACAAAACATTCTCTTCAAGACTTACTGCCAGTCGACCATAACTTTTCTTCTATGATGGAGGTTATTCTGACAGTTTAGCAACGCTTGGGGCAATAGAGCATCAAGAAATGTGTTCAGGTTTTTTTAGTTTTATGCTTTACCAGATTTTTCTCTTTTCTTTTGCCTTGTGTCTTCCTTTACTTTAACTTTGCCCCTTCTTCAGTCAGAGTACTTAAAAAGAGAAAAAATAAGAAGTATGTTTTGAAGGCAAGTATTTTGAAAACTGGAAAAAATAGGAACAACTTACATGGCTTTCAGCAAAAATAAAATTATTATCAGACAGTAATATTTATAGTTTCATTGACTGTGCTATGCACACATGTTAAAAATGGTCCTTCAACTGACTCTCTCCCGAGACAGGTAGTTGCATCAAACCTAAATTCTCTAGCCCATTTTTGTTGTAGTTAGATGAAAGAACCTGATCAACTTTGGCCAGCGCCATAACTGAGAAGTATTTGTCTTCTGGGCCTTGGAAGTGTTTGCATTATGAATCTAGGTTGCTGTTTGCGTTGTAGTGGATTTCCACCAAAGCCTAATGTGGGTATTCTTGGCATAGTACTGATTTTTTTGTTATTTCAGTTTTCTTGTGCTACTGTGAGAACACAGGACGAAAAAGACTATTATTTATTTACTATATGCTGGTATATGTTTTCCTGTGGGAAAGAAGGCTAGAATTCTGTAGTCTATGCTATATTGCATCTACAGTGTTATCTGTGCATCACTGTCTAAGCTGAATTCAGGACTAGACTTGAATGCATAATTTTCTGATTATGAAATTGTTTGAGCAGTGACACCCAGGCATAGCCACTCAAGGTGATTAGAAAATAATATCCCAGAGGAAGCTTAGACTCTCTGGGAAGAGACTCAAAAGACAGAGTAACCTGCCTGTAAAGGAAACACATTGTTTCCAAAGTTCAACAATCAGTACTTGTTGCTCCTCTTCTGTTAAACTGCTTTCTATCAAGACATCTGGTGTGATGGACCATCCTCAGCCTGCTCCAAAGACAGTATCTTTGAAGAAACATGGAATTTGGTTTTTTTTCCCATGAGCATTCTTTTTCCAAAAATGTTGAAATTCAAGACTTTAAAATATTTGAACAGATTGGACTACTCTCCCTAATTCCTAGGCAGTTTGAGAAAAAATACTGTCTTTGTCCTTTCATATGTTATTTGCAAATTTGTTGTTTTACTTTCTGTGATCCTTGACAAAAAGTGCTTTACAGTACCCTCCCTTTTTTTTCTTTTTTTTAAAATCTTGCTTTTTGCCAAAATGAGGGCACATCACGTTGAGATTTATCCAAGATACCATTCTGCTTATAGTTTAGACTGTTACTTTTCACCTCTTTTGATTTGCAAACTACTGCTGCCATGGTCAGTGTTTAACCCCTGGTCTGTACTCTGAGTAGCACATCACTCTTACAGCACAACTCTTGTTCAAGTGTCAAGTAGAGGCAACAAAGTGCTTGGCTCAAACAGCTTGGCCTGGACAGATTAGTTCAAATAACATGTCTCTCTGCAGTACTGGAGAAAATAGGAATACAGAAGAATAAAATAAAAGGTCTGTTTCATTCTTTCCCTCAACTTCTATGAAAAAATATTGAACTCATACTCAATAGATCAAATGTTTGTCTTAAATATTCATTTGAACAGAGAATTAATGAAAACTAAAACATGATGTGACCTGTGACCAAAAATTCTTACCCCTGTTTACATGTTAAACACCAAGTTCATAAATTAGGTTCTATATATTCTCTCAGCTACGGAAGTTCTGTCTCAGCAAAATGAGTGTGCATGCAATAATGACATTGGCATTGCCTTTATTGTTTGGGGGAGACTGGGCTGTAAGTAAAGCATGCTATATGAAGTCTCTCCAGAGTTCAGGCAGACATTCTAATGATATGTATTTATGGTTTATTGCATATGAGGAATTGGTTCCTCCAACCATTACCAACAAGTACCTTGTGAGAGTCTGTCAGTCCACATTACCATCCACGTATAGAAACTCCAGTGCACCAAGTCACCGCTGCACTTGTATGATTCATAGCTTTTAGAAAGAAAGACTTATTAGTCATCTACTTTATTGCTCTTCCTATATATAATTTTTCTGTATTGTATTGTACATTTACTATTTTTTGTGAGTCTAATTTTAAATTATCAAAGTAATGGAGCTCTCACTGCTTCACTCAGGAAAATGTTCCAGAGCATAGCAGATTTGCTTTAAGAAATATTTCCTGTTATTAGTTTTTTTCTTTATAAACTTCATTGATCCAACTACTGTTTTCTGTGCATTTTCCTATGTTCTCACCTTGAAACTTAGGCCTTGCCACCCTGAAAAAAAACATACCTTGTTTAGTTTCAGGTACTATAAACATATATGAAGGGGTAAAATCAACCTCTGCAGGCCTGTGTTTAGTAGGAATAAGGCAATAAAAATGCTAAAATAGGTTCATTTTAGAGTAACATGTCTTTCCAAGAGCTGCAGAAGTAATTACAAATAACAGCAAAAAGCTTCATGTCGCCTGAAAGTTGATTTCCTAGTCCACTTTGTAAAAACGATGGTTGCACTTACCTGAATGTAACTAGACAGAGTTTAAGTAAAACTTTGTGTAGACATTTATTTTGATTTGAGTTTTCTAGTTCATTTAGGAGATTGGTAGGATACTTCAGATAGTTAAAGAATTTGGTTTCCCAATGGAACTTACACTCCTGTTCAAGCTTCCCCACACTGTTTCAGCACAAACTTTAAACTAAGGACAGTGTTGACTTGTGCTACCTGTTAGTTCTCCCTTAAAGTGGATGAAGAGCCCTTGCTACTTATCACAAATGTATGGTGCAAGATGATGGTGTAAGATACACCTTTCTGCTTTGCATTCAGATGATCACTGTTACCTCAGATAAGGGACAGTAGCTTAGCACAAGTGGTGTCAAAACTCATCAAACACTTTCTCACTTGACTACACTTTAATCTATTTTCAGTGGCTATCAGTTGAAGGAAAAAGTAATTCTTGAATGAAAATAACTCACGTCAGGTTTTTGTACCTGGATTCTGCATGTAAGAATAAAATCTACCTTAAATGTGCAGCTTTATGTCTTGCTGTAAGTTTGCATGTGCTTAAGTGGCTCTACTCAAGAGAACTCTGAGCAAGTCTTATATCCTTTCTTCTGCTTTGAAATTTGCCGTCATGAATTTCCTTGCAAACTTTAGATCACGTGTACAAGCTTGCATGCTTCCATCATCCATTTCTTTTCTCTTTCTCCTGGACTTGGACTGTGTTGTACTGACTCTGTCCTAACTGCCAGCCCTCTTTCTGTTGAATTTCTTATATAATTCCAGTTTGCAGCAATCCATCTGCTTGGGATAAAGTGTCAGCCATGATGCCTTACCGTGGATGCGAGGTGGTATAGCAGGTATAGAGACCTTGTTCTAGAATTGTTAGTTTGTCAGTTTTATTAAGGATCTGTCTTTTTCTTCCAGAAAGTGCCAATCTTTTATATGACTCTATTTCCCCAGGAAATGCTTACAGTGTAACTCAAGGATTTTGAAAAGGAAATGTTTCTAACTGAGGTTAAATGAGGGCAAAAGCATAAACAGAACTCAGTTTTACAGAATACATTCTATAGTTGTGGTGTCTGCTTTGTGGATGACAAATATGGCTCTGCCCCTTGCTCAAGTGTATCT
Organism: Formicarius rufipectus; assembly: GCA_013399695.1. NCBI lineage: Eukaryota > Metazoa > Chordata > Aves > Passeriformes > Formicariidae > Formicarius > Formicarius rufipectus. The sequence continues at coordinate 494,015 of VXAU01003090.1, forward strand.
TTCACTTTGTGAAATATTTGCATCTTGAATGACCAGCTTACCAGTCCTTTGAAGTCAGTGAGAGGACTGCAAATGACATGTCTTGTGTAAATATCCAGGAAATACATAGAGAGCAACAAGACAAAAGAGGATCATACAGACCATACAGTTAAGATAAACTGGTCATCCTAACCTCTGCCTTTGCCAGGTTACTCACAAAAGCTGGGCACACATCCTAGTGTACTTCCTTAACTCCTTTTCAAGAACCAGTGTGCCATTTTAGTCTGTAAAATGGAATAAAATGAAAATCAAAACCAAATCAGTCTTTTGGGGTTTGCCCCAATATTTGCTCTAATTGGCATTCCTAAGGTTACTGTGAATATATTAGAAAACCTGCAGTCAAATATTGAATGTTTATACAGGCTTTTCATTGCTTAGCTGCTCAGCCTGTCTTTACCTAGAATATAATCTTATTGTCACTGAATGATCAATCTGTTCCTTTTGTTAACTCAAGACTTTTTTTTTAAAAAGGTAATTGTTCTTTTTAAATTTTAATTGAATCATCAGACTTTATCTGATAAAGCTGACTGTGCAAAATGCATGAAATAGCATCAGGATTATTTTATGTAGTATAAATGACCATGCATAAAATTCATCTAGTAAATTAAACTCTGACAAATTAGTCTTTTGTCCCCTTTATTCTCATTATTAGTCTAAGTAAGCAGAATATATGGAAATTCCATATATTTAACAGTTTTAACAGGATCAAGGCTGCAAAGGTAAAAATAGCCATTGGGTATTTTGTGAGTATTTAGTTCCGCCTTTATGTTGTCTCACTCAGATCTGTAGAGTTCTTGCCAAGAGATAGGTCCTGATTGAAAATACCAGGTATGAAGTAGCTGCTTTGCATGGAAAGCAACTATTAGTACTGAGAACATAAATTTTCTAAGTCAGTATAATAGGATAGGTTTGTTGAGATGAATGTTACTTTTGGGATTGTATCAACTGAAGCGTGAAGCAGGAGTTGGCTTTCCAGATCAAAATGGAATCCTTACCATAAAAAGTAACATAACAGACACTAGGCTGGAATACTGCTTTACTCAAAGTTTAAATTCAACTGAAGTCCTACTATGTACTACCATCCTTGTGGAGTATCTCTTGCCATGAGCTGATGATCTATAAAAAGCCTTTATATGAATTTGTCTTTGGATGTCTGCTCTGAAAATGGTGACCTTGCATGCTTATATGATGAGCTCTACATTTATGTTGACAGATGAATAATTTATTAGCTCAGAGAAAACAACAAGAAGTCAAAAAAGGCAGCAGAAATGTCTGCAAGAATGTACGGAGCTGATATTTCTAACCAGGAGTCATAGCTGTTGTATTCTGATGTCATGTCTTGATCCTCAGGTGGATCCTGTGGTTAAGGCAGGTAATACAATTTTGTGACCTCACAGCAGTGTAAGATAGTAAGATACAGGAAAATGACATCACTGGGGGTGAGAAGGAAAGGGTCAAGGTGAGAACAGTAATTGTGATACCATATTTATCTACAATCTAAATCACAAAATGGTTCAAGAAAAAAATTGCTTATAAAATACTTTGCTCTCTTAGTTCCCCCCCCCCGAAAATTACTCTTTAAGATATTGTAGAACAGCTCAGTGGAACAATAAAGGCATTGCCAATCTGTGTGTGTACAGAAGAATAAACCTTTTTTACAAAGGATGAAATTCATTCTGTCACATACTAATAAAATGTCATGTTTTCAGGCAGAAAAAAACAATTTCATTACCAACTCACCTGCTTTTTCTAAACTTTTGTGAATTTGAACTGTTTGGAATTCATATTTGGAAGTTAACATGCACATTCTTGAGAGTTGTGTGGCAGTGTATAGGTCACAGATACAGAGTTTCTGAAGCTATTTTAGTTTGACCATTTGGTTATTTTATGTGCAAATAGCCTATACAATGAAGTGTATGTGGTACTTATGTTATAAAATGCAGTGACCGTCAACAAAAGAGGTTAATCCTGTCCTGATTCGGTTTGCCCAACAGTGATGTAAAACAGAGTACTAAAGGGTTGAATATGCAGTGTTCTTTGGCTTCTTCAAATACTACTTTAATAAATGGCAGCTGAGAAGGTTTTAGTGTATAGGATACAGATAAATCTCTAATTGCCATCTTCATTATCTTTTGGCTGAAAAATACTTGTGTTCTAGTGAAAAGAACCTTTTTTTTTCATATGAAGAGTATTTTCAGAATAATTTAAGAGTAAGTACTTATTACTGGTGTAGAACTGTAGTTAGCCACAGCAGAATTTTATTCAGAAATAACTTTACACTTAATGATTTTATTATAAACTTAAACTGCAATAATGCACTTTCACAACATGGATTGGTGATTCTCATGACAGTGTAGTAAAGGCTGTCATATAGGAAGATGTGGAGTAGGCTAAAAAGAATGCTCCTGGGACTTGGCAATTAGCACATCCTGAGCATGCAGCTTTCACAACAGTGCTTACTCTGCACGTGGCAGAAGGATTAGTACTTGTTTTGTGGTTGGTTTTTTTTTGTAGTAGCAAAATTCACAGTTACTAAGGTTTAATTTATGTATGTATTAGATGGAAAATCTCTAGGCATCTGTTCATAGAACTACAGGAAGTATATTTACCATTTTTCCTACCCTTAGCATTAAATTTTCAGAGAGGGTCACGGCTCCTGCATGGCAAGTGTGTGCATGGGAAGACATTGACCAAGGACTAAAAGAGATTTAACACTTAGACTTGGCTCTCCCACCACTGTGTTCATGGTAGGAGTCAGCAGCTATTGTGAATGCTGCGTGCTCAGGACATGTGGACTGCTGCACCCCATGATCCAGCCCCTAGTCTGCTCGTAAATCTTCCTATGTGACTGCCTCTTTGTAGATGGCAGCCATCTGCTCTGAGTGCTGTGTGACAGGCTGCAGAGAAGTACCTCTGCATAGCTGCTCTGTCCTTGATACTCCTTTGGACATTTGTTGTCTTCTGTGAAGCCAGAGGTCTTTGTGCTGGAGTTGAGAACCAGGGGAGAGTCTTACTTCACCTATAAATCCACTCACTGATGGAAAAGGCACACATAAATTTCTTGTAGGATTTACTGCCATTGTTATATGAGTGTTCTATAGAGAAACCTCTTAAACACCAGAGATCAAATATATTCTTAGGTATATGGTGTTCAAGTTAAATAAACTGTACCACCAAATTCCTATAAAAGTTGTCTCTGTCCCATATTTTTATCCCCAGTTAGCTGCACCTTAGATCTGAGAGCAGTTTAAGGTATGCAGCTAAGTAATCCTGTGCACTGTGGAAATCCAACAGTGAGCACAGTGTTGTGTATCTTAGGTACGAGCCGAAGAGTTTTCTTAGCTGAGTATTACTTGCATACTACAGACATCTTTAGTCTCTTGGGTTTTTAAAGCTCAGATTAATGTTTTCAAGCTTGCATGGACCTGATTCATGCCCATTGGTTTTGAAAAAGTTTAGTTGTATCAAATGAATTTCAGCAGTACAGTCCATGTCCTGCTATTTGTTAGTGTCTCAGTGTTCTGAGGTGAGGACTTGTGCCATCTTGTATGGTAGGAAAGGAGTGGGCAAACCATGGACATTAGTAGCACTGTGTGCCCCTGGGAGATTAAAAATTTTAAAATAGTAACTTCCATTAGGTTTACAGTAAAGCTCCTATAAATTAAGGAGCCTTCTCCACAAAATGGACCCCATGACACTTGGCTGGCAAATGTCTCTGGATGGAACAGTAAAGCAGATTATCAGCTCCTTCAATCAAATGGCCTGAGGACTGAGAGCACAGGTGGAGTTTTGGCACTTATCCCACAGTGATGTCCCTCTCAATAAACCTTTTCTCAGGACAAAATCTGGTAGAAGGATCCCAAGCAGAGCTGCAGCCTTCCTCTGATTACAGGGTTTGCTCTAGAGGGGAAGGAGCAAGCCTCCAGCCTATATAGTTCTGTTTCATTGCCCTCTTAAATATGATGCCTTACTACTATTTTTAATTTAATTCTGTTTGAGAGTGGAGAGAATAAAACAAATTGTTTCTATGCTTCATTCACACACCAAATGGAAGAACAGTGCAAGGGAGCTGCAAACTGTAATAATCTTCATGAGGAACAGCAGCAAGAATTTCCAAATGTACATTCTTGGAGTGTGCTGAAAAACTGACACTTGCTAATGGACCCACTTTCATCCCGACTTCTGGCTGTATCCAAGTATAATTTTTAACAGCAGTGCTTTGCATCATGAACTTTGGCTTCACTTGTGCCGTCCTGTGGTTTTCATTGTAAGTCAGAGAACACCAAACTATAAGGGTATATGCTTGACCTTGTAAAAAGCTTTTTGCTGTTTCTGCAGAGGTAGGAGACACCACATGTGAGAGCAAAGATTCTTATCAGGGACTAGAAGAAGAGGCCAGGGGTTGGGCAAATTGGGCCCATAGCTATCCAGATAGAAAGCTAAAGGATTAAAGAGTCCCACAAGTAGAGAGCAAAAGAACTTGCCTTGGAGGGCCTCAGGAAGTGATGAATAGTGTGAGAGAATAAACCAAGCAGAGGATTGAAGGATTTTATTTCCCTTCAGATTTTTGCATTGAGAGTAGAAGGCAGCATGGGTAATGTGAGACTGCTCCAAGAAAAGGAGAATGCAAACTACCAAAAGGCACAAAGGGTGGACTGTTAATGAACCTCCTGGTAGGTAGGCAATGAAAGAAATTACATATGCTGGCTGTGGATGTCTGTCACTCCAGGCTGCGTGCGGGTGGTACCAGTGAGCCATGTAGGTACATGCACTGCTGCTCAGGAGGGGAAACTAAGTCAAGAGATAGGTGATCTCTTAATGTAAATACACCTTTGTACATACTATATTTATGCTTGTTCATATAGCTGCTTCATAATTAGTTCTGCAAGCTCTTGGCTTTCATTTATCTAAAGGAATGACAGTATAGGCTCAGATTTACTTCCATTTATACTAATTAAATACTACAAACCTGTTCACTGAAAGAACAAATGATAAATATTTTTTTCCTCAGCTCTATTTTGGACATCTCTATATTCCTAATTATTAAAGTTGCTTTATTTTTTATGTACTTCTATCTTACAAACAGTTATATAAGTTTTTAGTCCTGCATAATTTAGCTGTGTCCTTCTTACGTTGAACTCGTACAGAGAAAATCATGACAAATCATGTAGGAGGAGGATTTTGAGTTATTTAAGGCCTGAAGTGATGAATTTATATAGAGATTTATATTTTTATTAAGCAAAGTCATGGTATCTCCATAATATCTCCACTGCATATGAACTGGAGCAAAACCATTATCAAGGTTATGTACAGTTGGAAAATAACATTTAGCTCCACAGCTCTTAGGAAGGAGAAACCTGTAGTAGCAAGGTAATTCCCGACAATGTGATCCTCAGAGTGGACCCTGTTTAGTCAAGTGCCAATGTAGAGGAAAAAGAAAAATGTTTTTCAAGTAAATAAAATGCCTGTGATGTCACCTTAATAATGTGGAGCAAGGGAATTTCTAATTGTTTTGGGTAGTCATTATTGGTAGATGTGCTTAGTGGATGCAGGCTGGGCCCAGACTGACTGCATCCCCTGTCCTTGCTTTACCACCCTTGTTCACCAGCTCACTTATTTTATGATTCTGAAGGCAGAAGGTTTATCAGCCCATGGATTATGATCCAGATTTTGCAGTCAGCAAGTGGTGTACACTGAGCAATTTTTCTTCAATTTCACAATGTCCTACCATTCCAACTGAGCAGGCAGAGGACTCCTCGCAGGGCTCTGCGGGCAAAGAGCTTGTGTGATGGGCAGTGATCTGTGTATTACCTAGGTAGCTCGACTGCAAGCAGAGTTGCTTTTCCTGTAAGTGCACAGATTAATCCAGGGAGGGCTCCTATGTGGTCTGCCATGCCACAGAAAGTCAGGGGAAATACTAACAAAGAAAGGAGTCATCAGGTACTGAGATAATGGAGGGTTGTGTGCCCGTTTACTTTATGGCATCGAGGCTTCCAGCTGGCTCTGGCAAAGAGAGTAGTTTTGTGCTTAGGAACACGTCTGAAAGGCAGAACACAGAGCACGTTTTGTAGGTCTGGCTGTGAGGTAGAATGTAAGAAGCAGTATTACCTGCTCAGTTACGTCTGCGAAGCAATAATGTGGTCACAGAGATTTGACAGAGGGGATTGTTGTGCCAAGTACTGTATTTCTTTATTGACCTTCATGATAAGGAATTGTCAGGCTCTTGGAAGAGAGTTTTCTCTTAGCCTGCAAAATTGTGTGAATGGTGCTGTAGAAGTATTTTTAACATACTGTAGCCATGGAGGGCTTGGCATCATCACCAGTTAGGTTCAGTTACCTCACAATGCAAGGCAAGATGTCCCTGCATAGCTTAGAGAGGGAAACATGGTTTTGCCCTGGATAGGCAAATGTCCAAAAGTACAAATCAGAAATGTGGGTAAATTTTAGTTTAATACCCCCTTCACATTTGCCTCCCTCATGCCTTTGTAGTCTTATTTCAGTCTCTTCTACTAGCTCAGTTCCATTCCCAGAGGCCTGGAGTGAATAAATCCAAACATGCTCTATTTAGACTTCTGTCCCATAGTCAGCACACCCGATATGGCACTTCAGAGATTGAGGGAAGTGAGCCACATTTGCTTGTGGAAAAAAGAAAGAACTGCAGCAATATAATGACGTAAGGTTTATCCTGCAGGTTCACCTCAGGTTACAACCGGATCTAATTCAGCATGCTCTTGTCAGTAGAGCTTAGTTCAGCTAAACCAAGAAAATACAGTTAAATTCTGCATACAGCTAACTCCCACATAAAGTATCAAAACTATTCCAATATAATTTTTATTGTGGGCTTTTTTTTTCCCCTTCATTTAAAGAGCTGTTGGGCCTAAATAACATTGGTTTATTTATTTGTCTGGTTCCAAAAAAAAAAGTAATTTTATGAATTTGATTAAAGAACCATTTCAAAGTAAATACGAGACTCACACTGTTAAAGAGGTTGCTAATGAGGTCACCCAAGAGAATGTTGCTGTTTGGGACCTCTACTCATCCCCCGAGTGCATTTTCTCACTGGGAAAAAATCCTGCCATGCTGTCTTAATCTAGAGCATGTTATGAAATAGCTCTTTCAGACAGTGAGGTGCTAAACTGCTTCTTTGTCTTCATCACAGTAGACTCTGAGAAATGAATTGTGTAAATTTCACGGCAGTGAGATTTTTTTATATCTGTAATAACTTTACAGTTTGACTCGTATCAGTGCAGTGGCAAGTTTCATCATCTATAAGACCCTTCAACTCCCAGAACTGCAAAATGTTCTTGGGGCAGGGGCAGACCTGAAGTCAAGTTTGCATTGAACAGGTCAAACAAATCAAAGAAGTAAAATAGTGTATCTTGACCCAGATCTAGGCCAAAGTGATTTTATACACCAAAAGGATGTAGAGTTGATCTATGCTTGCTGCCTTCATCTTCAAGTGCTACTGCAGTCTGACTGCTTACTGGCAGTGAGAGCAAAAAATTATTTAGAACACAAAATTTATGGTACAGTCACAAGGCCATAATCTTTTTTCTTAACCAGAGTTTTAGACAGAAATTTCTTGACTGACCTTTAGTGTTAACCAAACATTGGTGTGTTGGATCTGATCCAGTGCATTGTTCCTGACAGTGCTCAGGAACTGGCCCGTTGACAGTTATGGAATAATGTGACAAGAGCGGGATTTCCTTAATCCTCGGGGATTCCCCTTAAAGAGAATGTCTTAATCCCCTGACACTTAATCATTGCTTGTGTCATGAAGTGTAAATGTTTGTCTTCTATTGCTTAAAAAAAAGCAAGATTCATTAAGGATTATATTTTTTCTTCTCAAAATAAATGAGTTTCTAATGGTAACATGCAAGAATTAATTAACAATCCAATAAATATATTTTTATAGTCCTTTTTGGTCCTAATTATATTATGGTGCAGACAGTTCCACAGGATAAACTTAGACTTTTAAATTTGAAAAGGTAGAACAGAATATTCCTTAATCTCTTTTAAGTTTGCCTATCAGTTTTAAACTCCCTGTTTAACTTGTCTTTCACATCTCTTAAGTATTTTATCTTCTGGCTGCAATGTATTCCTTTTCTTTTGTTATGAGAAAATAAATGAAATGTTTAATTTCCCTTAATGTTATTATTTATAATTTTTATACAGCTGTCCTACATTCCTGTCTCCCCATTTGCCTCCTCTCCAAACAAAAGTCGGTCTTTCTTCATACAGCTGATTTTAGGCTCAGAATGGTTTATGTTCCTGAGGTCTGAACCCTTTCTGTGGCTGCTCGTTTTGCAGCCCTGGCTGCCTGTAGCATTCCTCATGCCACGTTTACAGTTCTTTTTGGATNTTTTTTTAATTTGGTGGAGGGAGTTTCCACACACCCTCTTGAATTCAGGTGATGTGCTTGACATTGGCAGTGTCATCAGAAGTGGTACGAGCTGAGTTCAAACAGGTGGTACCGTCGTGCTGCTGTCACAGGGGATGAGATCATACATTCATTCTGTCTCCGTGATGGATTTGTCTAACTCTCTCCAGCTCGAGCTGACTTTGATCCCATATAATGAAAAGCCTTAAAATAGAAAGTGGAAGGGAACAGAGAGGAGCTTTAATTATTTACCGGCTGGGTCGAATCCATACCTTTTGTAAAGAGACTTCTTTTGTTGTTTTTTTGGTCTATTCAGCTGAATTTAAATCTTTGCACGCAGCATTGATTCAGATTCTGGGGCTGATTAAAAAGGCTTTTGAAGGAAGGGGCATTTTTATTTCTACTCGGTTAATTTTCCCATTCAATAAATTAAATAAAAATGTTCCCCAAACAATTTTCAGTATTTAGTCACAGTAGTGCTAGGAGGCCAGAAATCCTCAAGGTTTTAGTTGCTCTAAGCACCTAGAAATGTGACAACCACTGAAGACTGTGCAGACATAGATAATAGGTGGGAGGGAGGAAGTAAATGTGTAAATGCCTAAATTCACAAAACAAACCTGTGGCAGGGCTGAGACCTGGTTAGGTCTCATACCACTGCTATCATGGTACAAGCCTATGCTGCCTCTGCTGCATTCACCTCTCAGGTAATGCCTGAGAAGCATGGGTGTGTTGTGATGGTCTCTGTGCCATGAGTACCCTGTGACTGCCAGCATTTTAGAGTGGTATTCCCAGTTACAAAAGTGGTCCCTGTCACCCTGAGCAGTTTGGTGATGCATCTTTGCCCTCCTCTGGAAACAGCAGAGATATCATCTCCCTCATTGAGCTGGAGGGCAAATACAGCTCTTCTGTGAGCTTCTTGTCGTGGCAGATTGTGCAGAAGGAGGCTGGGTGCCATCCCAAACCCATCTCCTTTGGAAGCTGGATAGTGCCTCACAAGAGCGAGAGGGCAAGGGAGACGGGCTTTTGGTGTACTGCTTCCTTGCATCATTACACTTTAGAACCAGAAACAACCTTGCAGTTACCTCTGTAGTCTCGAGCAAAAAGGTTGCTTGATTTATTTCGGAAGCTAGTGTCTTCATAGTGTGCATGGCTGTAAAATCTGCATGCTTGAGTTGAGGCTTGAGGAACCCCAGTGCCTATCAAATATCACTGCATCTACGGCTCCTTCACAAGAGTAGACAGTAATGTGAAAAATAGTGATGGTTCAGAGAAATGTCCTTGCTTTATCCTCACTTTCTCAGTGCTTGTGGATACGTTAACAGACTACTGTACATAGGGGAAAACATGCCTTTAATAGTTCTGTCTCAGCTGCTGTTAATTTGATTTCCCTCAGGTAGTCAACGTCACAAAGTCCTGGAGCAAGACTCTTTGTAGATAGAAGTACAGATAATTTACAGTGTAATGTCTGAGGCTCTTGGATAAACCATAGAGTTCTCTGAACAAAGCAAAAAAACCCTAATTTCTTTTATTGAGGATAAACATAACGAATTCGGAGAGATGGGAGAAGGTGCTATAATAAGGAGCAGCTTTGTAGCATGTGACAGTGGATACATTAGGTCCAGCTCTGTGCTTGGTCTCTGTGTCGCACACACTGTACATTTGTGGCTGTTTGTTATGACATTTCACAAGGCAATGTCAAAATAATCTGCAGTTATTGCTGGATTACTACAGATGAAATGGTTTTCAGTATCTCAGTTGTCCTGCAGATGTTGTTCAGTTAGTGTTTTCAGCTCCATTCCAGCTTCTTCCACATATGCTGGGCAAGTGTGAGTTAGGTACATTGTGTTGATCCTTAGGTCAAACTGCTTTTGTTTGCATTTATGTAAATGTGAAGTCCTGCCTTTGAAAAGAATGCGTTGCATTCTGCTCCAAATTGCCAAGTCCCATTCCTTTGCTGGAGTCACTCATTTAGGGGTGTAATTTTTCAGCAGCACTCGATACTGCTGCAGCACTCTAATACTACTCCAGTATTGCATGGCTCGTATAGCTTTGCAAAAACTAGAATTGAAGAATTTAGAGCAGAATTAGGTCATGACCAAGTGCATTTGAAAATGCCATGCTAATTATTCACAACTTTAAAATCACTGAACAAATTTCTTCCAGATTTGCTCTGTGCCACAGATCCTACTGACATTTAAATGTAATTCACTTTATCACCATGTTATATCATAAAGTCCAATTTCCAGTATTTTCATTAGCTGATAGATGTTCTGTAATATAAAAGGAAATAATACAGGGGGCATGGACAAAAAAAGTGAATGCAGGTCGTGTGTTAACACTGCCTTTCTGGAATTCTCTGGTTAATTTTTTTAGTCTCATATTGGTCCTAGAAAGGGGTTTTTGTTTTATTTGTTGTAGGAGTTCTGTTCCTGAAATTCTTCAGAAGGATTAACATGAGTGTATGGCTGATCTTTCAAACACCTAACCTTGCATTCCAGCCTTTCAGATTGTTATCACCTTTTTTTATTATGGAAAGTATCTGCTTTTCCTGGAGGTGCTGATTCTTCTCATCATTCTTCCCTATTCTGATGAGTGTGCACCTTCTCAGGGAAGAAGTGCTAGAGGGACATTTCTTCCTTTGAAATGGTTTCTACTCTAGTTTGGAGTTCCATAAATTAGTGCTAAAAGGAAAGTGTGGAGTAACTGAAATAATTCTCTGAAGATGGCAAAAAACACACTGTAATGTTTAAGCATTTGAAAATAAGTGTTTTCCTTGGGGTACAGGTTTTCCCTATGTTCAAATAAATGCTTTCCTGGCAGCTACTAATGTCTTCTATAGGTGATATCTGGTGCTGCCAGTTTCTCAGCCCTCGGAAAAAAGGGTACAGGGTGGGATTATTGATTGGAGTTGTGTTCAGGTGGTTTTTGGTTAGAAAAAAAACATTCTCCACAACAATTGAATTGTTAATTACCACATGATTAATTGACTTCACCACCATAAGCCACTTTCCCCTTTCCTTTCTGCTTTTTTTTTTTTTCCCCCTGTGCTCCCTGTTGTTTATATATGGTGTGGCACTGATATGACTCGGGGTGGGATGTTTTCCCCTGTGCTGGGTGGGTGTTTGCTGCCGGCGTTCCCTAACATGGGGCTCAGCTGCTGCCAGCAGTCCTGCCAAGGGAGTCTCCTGGGCCTTTCTCTGCGGCTGATCTGGACACCCATCAATCTCAGGAGATGAGATCATGATCTAAAAATCTGTTAGAAAGCGAGATGGTCATGCCAAGGAGAGGCGTTGTTTCTCTGCACCGTTCTGGAAGTGGTAGTGAAACCCCCAGCAGGTGCAGAGCCAAAGAGGTTTGCTATGTTGGCTGCACAGAAGTCCATGTTATGCCATCTCCTGAGCGCGGTGGATGTTTCTACCTCATCTTTAGCGACTTCATCTCTTTCCCGAGCCTGTCTGTCTGTGCTGCCTTCGGATTGCTCGCTGGAAGCCCTTATCCCAGCTTTTCCCGCTGACATTTGGGATTTCTCCACAGGATGGGTACAGCAGAGGGAGCAGTAGGACAAGCTTCTCCCAAGCTGCCTTCCCCTGCGTGCTCCCGCCCCAGCTCAGCCCCTCCAGCTCATCAGCCCTCCGCTTCTGTGCGGGTACCCCCAGCAGCACCGGGAACCCCCACGCCTGAGGGGTCCCTGCAGCCTTGGGGTCAGGAGAGAAAGGAGAGGAGAGGGTTCTGTGGCAGGGACGCCTCCCGCAGCCCTGCAGGGCATCGATACATTTCAGAGAGCAAGTCAGGCGCTGCTCGCTTTTACATAACTGATCTGATGGGATTCGAGTTGTTGGCCTATATATTAATGCTCCAGCTCTCATTAGCAGTTTTGGAGACTTTCAGGCCTCCTTCTGTGCTCTTGCTGTGTAGTTTTTCCTTTATTAACACAAAAAAAAAAGGTAGCAATTTCGTCTTTTCCCCAAGTTTTTCATCTGCAGGATGGCATAAAGTGAGTTTTATTTTAGAGCAGGAGGGTTTTTTGGTGGTATGTGGGATGAATGAAAGGGGATTGTTCCTACCTTTGGCTCAGCTGAACAGAGAATCTGTTTCATAGATTATCCTCTTCCAGTTCTGTAAAGGGTGCGTGTGTCTCTCCAGCCCCAGTCATGTCTGTCTTCATGCACACTTCGGGCATTGGCTGAATTTCCACAATAAACTTGTGATTGTCTGTCCAGGCAAACATGAAGACACAATGTTTGTGGCATTTTTATGGAATAACTTGCTGGAAAGCATTTTCAGTGCAGAATACAATGCTGCAATGAAACCAAGGTGCTGGAGTGACAGAGCCATTTCCATAACAAAAATACTGTATTCATAATTTCAGAAATAAGGATGTTATTTTCAGGCGGAAGTTGGGACAAGTTTTCGTGTTGTGATCTTTACTTTCACAAACATTTTAGTTCTCCTCTCAGAAGCAGGCTGCAATGAGCTTCCTTAATTAGCAGTGTTTGCTGCCTTCTCTATACTGGTTAGAGCAGACATGAGGCCTTGGAAGCAGTAGAGGGTTCTTACCATCAAGAAGACTAAGAGCATCTCCTACTGGAGCAAAGGCTATGTCATGAATCATTGAAGCTGGTATGTGGGTCGTTATTTTATTTTCCTTCGAAGTTTGGCTTTCTAAGGGAGCACAGTCATGCTATGTTTGTTTGTCTCACACTTCTGACCACAACCAGTAGTTTTGAACTCAGTAGATGCCTTCTGCTAAATTAAACACAGAGGAAGAAGTCTCAGCTATCCTGATTCTCCTTGACTCTTGTGAAGTGGAATCCAAGATACCAACAGGGCATGCAAAATGCCCTTCCTGAAGCAACTCCTGTGTGTGCTGGCTGGTCAGTCTGAGCACACACAGCTCTGAGCCAGCTGCACAACCTGCTTGCTGTTTTTTCCCCAGGTAAGGAGAAAGTACAAAAGGAGATGTGGAAGGGAGTGGGAGTACTGATTAGGGCACTATCTAGAAGAACAACTGTGGAGGCCTGGGGAAATTAAAAAGGTAATTATGAAGACGGTGACACAGGTTGGCAGCACAAAGCTGGAAATGTAGGTAGGCAACACTCCTATACTGAGAGGCAGGAGTGGTCATGAGAGTCTAGAGGCAACAGGGATTATTGTCACTGGGAACAATAAATAAAGGATCATAAATCCTTAGGAAGACTATCTTCACTAAGTACACTGCTCACCAAGCAACTTTAATGAACTATGGCTGTCACTTCAAACCTTTCAATGTGTGATGTTTTCAGGTAGAGAACCAATAATAGATGATATTAGAAAGGCTGGAACCAGCCCTTTTATTTGTCAGTGAGCATCACCAGGAAAAGTGGGATGAGGTTTACCTGTCCTTTTTCTTTTTTTTTTTTTTTTTTTAAATATTTTTTTGTTTGGATAAAATTAAACTTTTTTAAATACTTTTCAGTTTGGATAAAATTAAGTCATTTGCCTACAAAACTTTATTTTTAAAAAGTTCTTTCAATTTTATTGTTTCTGGGAAATTTTAATTTTGCTGATCAATTTTGACACCTAGCAAAAAAAGTAGTCTTTTTCCCATATTTTGTGTTTGAATTAAAGATAAATGGGAGCAGAATTGTTCGAGTTCTCCTCTTAGGTATTTTTCAAGTAAGTTTGAAAATGCATCTGGTAAATAATGGTTTGATTTTGCAGGGAACAAGTGTTGCAAGTGCACAGAGATTTTCACAAGTTGTTTAATTCTTCATAATTAATGCTTACACTTTCTTCTTGTGTACAAAAATAAAGCCAAAGTCTTTATATCCTGGCTCTTGTAGATGTGACATGCTTATATATGATGATAAATACTAGTTTAAACCATGAGTTTGTCTAAAAAACTCTTACCAAACTATAAACACAAGACATAGGAAAAAGGAAAGAAATGTTCAAAAGTAAATAATGGATTTTTTTATTTATTCAATAAAATGGATTGACTGAAAATATGATTTATTCCTTAGACACTTAGATTTATGACCATAGACAATCTCACTTCTTTCCCTGTAGCCTGAATCACAGACACATATAAATCAAGAACAGAAAAACTAACACAGAAAATCCCCTGTTGCTGCAAAACTGCTCACAATGTATGTACTGAGTGCATTCCCATTTATTAATGATTACCGAGAATTCAAGCAATTGCAAATACTGGAACTACCCCATCTGAACATCAGTGGCTGAGCTTCCTCCTATTACCCAGTAAGCCTCATGGAAATGGTAGGGGTGCCATGCTCAGAGCAGTCAGACTCCACACTGGGAGGCCAGGGCAGTATTTTGCCCTGAGTGAGCCCATGTCAGTCCCCTGGGTTGCCTTCCTGGGCAAATGTACCCTGCCGTGTTGGAGTCTGTGTGGTGCTGGGGCAGCAAGGGAGTGGGTGCTGGGGACTGGCTCTAGGAGCCCCTCGTCCTCATCTACTTCAATAGCTGTCCCCCATCTCTTCCAGTAAAAAAAGTGGTAGGCAGGAGAGAAGCAGCACATGGACACTTGGCCAAACCCTGCCTGTGGGATGATGTTGGAGAGGGCTCTTGGTGTAGCCACATAGCTGAGCAGGAATGGCTGAAGGTCGGCTGGGGCAGAGAGGGGTGTGCAGATTGAGTAATACTGAATAAACAGTGCTGGATCCATTGTGACAGGCAGGAACTGTGTTCCTGTCAATGCACTTACAGTCTGTACTCCAGAGTTCTTAGTCTTGAAGAAACCTGTGCTGAAATCATCTGCAGAGGTTAACAAGATCATTCCGAAGAGCAAGAAATACTCTTGAGTAAGACCTAGAAGGATTGAGCCCGTAGGGTAGATGTTGCTTGTCCCAGCAAGCCCAAGTCTTAAGGCTGCCAAGACGGATGAATTCAAGACACTGACAGACAAGAGGAGACATAGAGCAAATTCTGTGCACATTAAAAATAGCTAAACATGAAGGGACACTTCATTCCTCTTAGGCACTGGGCTAAATTGGGAATGGGTAGGAAGTCACATGGCTCCAAAAATGTTACCTATTTACACTTGTTACTGGCACGAAATTACTCTCCCCTCCCTGCCACTCCCTCCTTTGCTCCCATACCAGCTAGCTCCCACTCCTCCACAAGAACTTCCTATTAATATGGGTTCATATATCTCAAATCTAATGCCCTGATCTGTTGCATTTGATGATGGTTATAAGCAACAGACCCTGCTGAGATTGAAAGAGTAGTATTCCCTCTCACAGCAGTGGTAAATCTCTCCCAGCTGTACACTTTGTGTGGCACATTAGACACTAGCATTATTGCACAGCTCTTCATCTGAGGAAACTGGACACCTGTCTTCTCCTTTGGCTTATGTGATACAGTTTTTGGACATATGACCTCTGACTGTCCCATTCATGGGATTAGGGTCACGCTGTCCATGTTGACATTCAAGGTTTCCCAGTAACTTGCAGCATCGTTTTCCAAAGCTCCCCCCACCCCCATACACTTAGGTTTTTAAATAACCTCTTAAGAGACACGGGAAGCAAACAGTTTAGGATTCGAAACCCAATCTTTTTCCCCCGTATCTACTAAGGGAAATACACAAGTTTAGATAAAAGCCTGAGTGTGCTTCTGTGGATTTCCCTGCCATTGTTTTTCTTAACACTTAAGCACTCTCTAGAGGTAGGTTGGAGTCCTGTTAACAGCTCAGCCTTAATCCTTCCTGTTCATGACTTCACTTCTGAATCGCCACATTTGTCCATTGCACCTTCTGCCGTGGGGAACTTCTTTCTTCCTTCCTTGTTGCTCTAATTAGAAAGTAGCCCTCAGCTACAAAGGGACAAAGACTTTTCTTTGTTCTTTTGTCTCTCTGAGCATCTAAAGCACTGTGCTTTGATGTCCTAGTGTTAACTGTTGGTCTCTGCTTCTAGTGATTATCTGCTCTTCAAGTCTGACATCCTTGCCAACAGTTGGGAAAAAAAAATTTCTTGAGGTTACATATTGCATTATCTGAAGTTGCACCATTTGAACGGGCGACTCTCTGACTGATTTTCTCTGCTCTGAGAAATTTGTAAGCTGGCAGCATTAGAGGTGGCTCTGTCTGAAAGTGGTGCCAGGCAAGGCAGCTTTTCTGTTGTTCACTGCAGCTCCTCGACTTGATTAATAGACACATGCCCTGGACTGTTGTATCAGCAATCCTGAGGCAAAGCTGTGAAGTGACTTCTTCCCTGTCTGGCAGGAAGTCTACGGCATGTTTTTCTCTTGTTGGAGTTTTTTACACGTTCTGGAAGGCAGGCATTGAGCATACTGAGGTCTGACGTTGCTAATAGTAACAAAGGCCAGTGTTTCAAATTAATCTTTTGACTTTTCAGAAATTGTCAAATGTTTTGTGATTTAATGTTTGTATGTTGCTGGCAACTTTTTCAGGCCCACAAACCTGTGTTCACTTCAGGTTAAGAGGACTTGCCTTCCTGTCTGTGGGGCTGACTGTGGAGTTACTGTTTTTCATCGAACTTTATATGTTACATATATAGTATCAAACATAAATATTTATATCTATGTTATCAAGCAGGCAGGGGATGTACAGGGTTACTTAATGTGCAGTATGATACAGCCCTTTGATTTTTTTTACACCCCTCCTTTTTAGGCCTTTCCAAGTCTGAACCATTCACTTCATTAGCCCGAAGTAATTGCATGATCACTTTTACTGCAAATCAGTCCAGCCTCTCAACAGCAGCACTCTGAAAAGTGTAATGCCTCATCAAATAGGGCATTAGCAAGGCATGTTCAAAACGTGTTTTTAGCTAAGCGATTTTGGGCACAGCTTGACCTTGCCCCCTCTACCCGCATCTGTGTGTACTGCTTGCTTGGCTGCATCCCTGGGTACAAACCCCTCTTGGCAGCAGCGGAAAGGCTAAAGACTCTTAAGAAACCAGAGACATTTACCATGCTATTCTGTTTGAATTGGTGTGACTGTCAATTGGTGTTTTCCTGTTGCAAATGAAAGTGTTTAATAATTCATACATTTTACATAAAGTCTTGTGGCTTGTTCCTGTTCCCACCCATGTCTGAGATAAGGCAGGCTTGATGGCAAAGCAGTGTTCAACTGAATGTGTATTTGTGCATTAAAACCTGCTGCTTCAAAAGGCTGATCTGAAGAGTCAGGGGTTTGTGTCAACACTACAGTCTCTGGTAGAGATCCTGACTTTCTGGATTACGTGCAAGGACTTTTTTTCCCCACTTCTGTTACCTCAAATGCTGCCATTAACCTGTAGTTTAGTTACTTCAGAGTCTGGACAACATTGCAATGCTTTGTTCCTGTAAGGAGCCACAGACTGACCAAGAGAGGAACTTTAGAAGCTTTGTGTTCAAGATCTGGTAAAGTTTTTTTGGTGTTTTTTTTATGTTTATACGTTGTTCCTCAGTAAAGCTCCCTGTGCAGGCAGAAATGCTGTAGCCATTCAGATATTAATCTCTGCAGACGATTTGTCCAACAGAGGGTAAATTTCTGCCTTGTCCCAACCCTCACATCCCTCCAGGTTGTGCCTGGAGTCCCCTGCAGAAGATGCATCCCAGGGGTCCTACTTTGGGCCACGAGTCGGTCAGTGATGCTGGGACTCAGGGACTTTGCCTGAGTGGGTGCAAGCAGGTATCTCTGCACCAAGCAGGGGCAGGCTGAGCCACACCGTGTTTCTGAAGGCACTGTGTGGAGCTGCTGGCTGGGCTGCTGGCTCCCAGTGGCGGGCAGACAAGGCTGGAAGTCCCTGAAATCCTGCCAGCCAACCCGATGTGAGTGTGAGAGTGTGTGTGTGTGTGTGTGTGTGTGTGTGTAGAGGTGGGGATGTGGAGATGGGGGTGGAGTGGTAGGCTTGAGAGGGAGGGAGGAAAAGAGGGAAGGAGGTGGAGGGATAGAGGAGGGGAGGGAGTTGAGTGCCTGCGATTGGTAAAGCTCCACGAAGGCATCTGCCAGCAGGACTTCAGAGGAATGTGAAACCAAATCATTTAGAAGTTAAAGATAGACGCAGAATACACAGCATCTTGAGCCAGGGTTTAAATTCATCCCTCCCTGCCTGGCTTCTTGCAAAGCTCTGCTTGTCAGCTTGCCTCTGTCTCCTCTAACAACTCTAATATTCTCTTTAAAATAACGCTATTCTTCATACTTTGGAATTACTAAGGTGGCAAAAGAGATCATGGTACCTCCAGTAGGGTAAGTAGGAAGCTTGTCTTTGCATGCATTTGCTAGGGTGTTTCCTCTGGGCTTTCCTGCTGCTTTCAGAGCCCTCTAACTTCCTCTAGGATTAGGTGGATCCTTAAGTAATGCCTTCCCCGGGCGATTTAGTCCCCCATTTTACCCATATGGATCATTTGAACTTTATTCCTCAGTGAAGTTAACTCACAGGATTACTTTTCTTGGAATACCTAGGGAGTCTTGGGATTGAAGAATTTTACCATTACAGTTTGGAGTGCTCTTTTCCTATCAGATGGTTTTTGCTACATGTCTTTGCGCTTCATTAGTGGGGCATGCTGTTTGAAATACTGCTTATTATCATAAAGTTGAAAAGCAAGTTGTTTTCCATGTTAGAGACAATGTAATGAATGTTTGTTTGCTTGTTTGGCCATGGTTTCACTTAGGAACTGTTTCCTCATGGGTAAATTTGATCACAACACAGGGTTAATTAAATTTAACCTTCTTATTTGTTTTTTCCCAAATAGTGCATTTACTTGGAGTTTGGGGGGTTTTTAGGTTTGGTTTCCTTTTTCTTTTTAAACATTTTAGCTCTCGTTTTCTCTCTGAACAAAGTCCATCTAGGAGTAATTGAAAAATGTGTGCATTCCCCTGATAATTCTCACTTGGACAGTGAATTTGTGAGTGAAAAAAAAAAAGAAGATTTGGACTATGATATTCTTTCTAGAACTTATCAGAAGTAATTTCAGTATCTAGCAGATACAGCACCTCATTGATCAATGTTTTTTTCAGGCAATTTGTCAGATATTTCTGGTGAAGTTTTGATGTTCCTATACCCAAAAGGATTTTAAAATACAGAAATTCAGTGGGAAGTTAGATGTGATGTTTGTTATTTGGCAAGAACTTGTAATCTGAAAGGTTCATCTGAATCTGTGCTTTGAGTGAGTGTCACCGTTGTTTATACCATTTATTCCGGGCACGTGTGTTTTACAGTCATAGTAGAGGAGCTACTAACTTTGGAGTTGGTGGCAGTTCACCCACACATACTCAGAATTCCTGTCGTGTTAGTGCTGCCCATAATAGCCATAGGAAATAGGTGCTGTCTGCGGATAACTGGAACGCCTGGCATTTTTGGTTAGAGATACCAGTGCTGAAAAGGCTCACACAATGGCAGTCTGTGTCTTGCAAAATACGTGGAACTGGGTGACCTAAAATAGAAATGGTTCCTCTGTTTCAAGGAAAGATGATGTGTCTAGTACATTTTGGTGCTTTTCTTGCATTTGATCAAGTTCATCCTTATTGATCAGCTTGACCAAATTTTGCCAAGCATCTGGGTGTATTTGTTTGAGCAAATCTGCGGTGAATTGTTTTCTGCCTGGTCAAGTGTAGGGGAAGAAGAAGAAGAAGGAAGTAGATAACTTTAAGATAAAACTGGAAAAAAATAGATGCAGGAGAAGTGACATTTAGTTTAGTTCTCTTACAGTTTGTAGTAGTTGGGTATTCTTTTAATAAGTTCAGACCAGCTCAGCACTTCAGTCCCATGCTAAATTTCTAGGCCAACAGTTGCTTACACTAAGGAATTACTGTAATATTTGTTTTGGTATTGAAGTGGAAGACCTTTGAAACAAAAGCTGTCAAGATGAGTAAAACTTGCAATGGGGCTTGGTAAAGATTTCTGCTTGTTGCACAGCATCCTGTGCAGCTTCAGGCAAGTTGTATGAGCTCTACAAACCAGAAGGGGGTTGGAAATACCTCTGTTACTTCTCTGTGTTGGGTATCTGGGTAGCAATGCCTCAGGCTAGGCATCACCTCTGATAAGGCTTGACACAATAGGCTTCTGTTTTTAGATGCACCCTCACCAGGGTTATGGAGTCCCCAGGGAGGGAGGAAGAATCCACAAATTTGGAACTAGGGGCTCACTGCACCTTTTATAAGCTTCTTAAACTGAAAGAGAAGAATAGACTGACATTCAGAGGTGAGCAGAAAATAGAATTAATGTTCCATGGGAAATTCCTGAGTCAGTTCAAAATTAAATTGCATTTCCCTACCACAGTGTATTGCTTTTCAGAAGTTATAGTTTCAGGAGCATGATGTTCCCATTTCATTATCTGAGACCCTTCTCCCATAATTAAATGTCCAAGAGGCGCTGGAGAGCTTTGTCACAGGGAAACATGCTTTGTATTCTGGGAACTGACGCTGCCTGAAATACCTCTCTGCTGGAAGGGAATAAGCATCTCACCCAGGAATAGGGAGTTTATAGGGTAACTGTGATGTGGTATTGCATTGACTTTAAGAAGTGTATTCTGGTCTATATAATACACATCTTCCAGTTGTCCTAGCAATAAATGGAAAATGTTCAGTAAACTGATACTTCCCTGTAGAAAATGCTGCTGTATTTGATACAGTTTCTACATTATTGTAATATTGACATATTTGCTGAAAGGGAAAGTCTTTGGTCAGGGTGAATTTCTCATGGTTAGGGCGAGTATGGTACTGCATGTGTTGAGTGGTGATGGTACTACACACCTCCTTACTACTGTTGAGGCTTTTGGGTAAGGGTGTGGTAGCTTTATCAGAGCACAGCGCAGCGACTGGGACCTCTCTCCTCTCTTTCCTTCTCTCACTGTCCTCCCAACCTAACCCTGTGCTCCTGAGATGACAAGGATTTGTTAGGAAGCGGGGAGGGATGAAGGAGAGAAGGAGACAACACTTTCCTGAAGGCTTTTGTAACAAGGTGTTGCTAGGAATGGTGACACCCTCTTACTCCTCGATCTCCTGGACTTCTTTCCTCACTGCAGCTTCCCTTCCTCACGTTTCCCAGGACCCCCACTAATCCCACACAGGTTAAAATGGAGAAGTGCTGCTGAGACAGAAGGGATGAGAGAATGAGAGGGAGCCTGCCTTTGGCTCCCACCTCTTGCTGCTGCAGAGAGAGGAGAGATCATGAAGGTGCTGGTCTTCAGAAGATCAAGCAGAGGTCAGAACACTGATGACGGAAGCAGAGGACTATAGCAGAAGCTGATGCATCCTGGTTTTGGGTATTGTGTGAGTGGTTGAGGTGCTACTCATGCTGTTACAGTGTTCATCACTAGCATATGCCATGTTTTCCTGCTCCGAGGAGCTGACTGATGTCTCTCTGGGATAAGTGCTGCTTCAACACAGCCAGTAGCATGTCTGCTTCCGGAGAAGGCAGGTCACGGTCCCTCCTTGTTTGTTACCATTAAGTCGTAAGTGACTTTGTGGTGGGAGTTCAAAAAAATCAGTGTCTCTGTGAAGTGAAAATGGGTTTGCCGCATTTTTTCCTTTAATAAATCCTACACTTCTTTCTTTGCAAACTGTCCTGAAACAAGTGGCAGGGGTATACTTAGGGGTGTTAAAAGTCGCTCCTTGCTAGACTGCAGTTATTGTATGTGGTTCCCAATTTTTTTGTCATGATCTTTTTTTTCCTTTATAAAACTTTGCTACTAACCTCATCTTCAAGCTTTTTCAGTGATCATTTTACCATAAAAGGAAAATAGGTGTGTGATCAGGAACCAGTTGGTAAGGAGTTTAAGGACTGCTTCCCCAGGGTGATCTGACAATGTACTGGTATTTTTCTGAACTCAGAAATACATAGAAGCAGCTTATAGTGATACAATTTCCTTTGGGTCCTAATGAATCTGCTCCTAGCAGCAGCAGCTAATTTGTTTTGGCAGAGTATGTCAGTCAGTGCTTTATACAGTGCAGCTCACTGTAGAAAGCATCAGTTCTGTAATTCTGTACTTCCGTAAAAAAACCTCAAAAACACCCAAACCCAAAACTAACACAGCTATGGTGTCCTATGCAGCCATGTTATCACCTCTAAGTCCACATGTGGAAACCCAGGGACGTTGCCAGTCCATCTGGTGTCAGACCTCCTGCATTTACTATTCATTCGGACTCCTAGTGTATCAGGGAATAAAGTACTTCCCGGCTATTTATTACGGTATGCAGTGACTTTACCTGGAAGCACAGCAATACTTTCCACTAATAGGATGCTTTAAAATGCATCTAATTGCAACTGTGGTAGTTGAGAGAATGGCTAATACCTAACGGTCTTGAAAAAAACATCCTCCTTGGCAGGGGATATTTCAGGAAACTGAGTTTTACTGTCTCTTTCCTGTGTCTGAACCAATTACATGGTCTCTTGCTATAAAACTTGAATTGGGGACCGTACTCTGAGTAATAAAGAGATAGAAAAGGAGTGGAAAGAATGAATCTTTAGTTATTAATTTATTTGTTGGTATGGTTGTAGCTGTTTGCTGAATATAACCTTCCCTAGGGCAGTCAGCTTCCTGTGTGCCTGTGATCTATGACAAGCTGTGTAAAGGGCTTGGTGTATCTTTTTGTGAGAGTGGTGACAGTGATACTTGCCCAGCTCTGTGAAGTGCTGCAGGATCAAGTGACAAAAGGTAGTACCTAAGTGCTGCATTCTTATTTTCTTTTATATCTTTTGTAAGTATAAGACTAGTCTGGCATGAAATACCTTCTTGTAAATTTGTAAGAACATTTGCACTCAGTGGAACCTCAGGAAAAAAAAGAAAAAGAAAGGAGAAAAATGAAGCAGAGACATGAGACAGAAAAGTCTGTGAGCAACTAGACTTTAAAAGCAATTTAATGACAACTTGTGACTAGTTCTTTTAAACACAGTGAAAGTAAGCACAGGCAAAGCACAGAGGAACATTCTTGGAGTAAAGTTGTCCTTGACTACTCATTATCAAGTAACAGCTGTAGATAGAATTAGTAGTCTTAGGCTTTCATACTGCATTTTAAAAATATCTCATTCAACGGAAGTGTTTGCTTTCTAGCAATTACTACCTTTTCAGTGCTTGTTCATTCCTAATGTGACATTGTCCTTGGAAGATGATCAGGGAATACTTCGAATCTTTGCAGATTTACAAAGCAGTGATAGTTTAGCTATAATGTATTCCTTTCCTTTTTTTTTTTTTTTTGTCCCCCCCCCTAGTGCACAACTCATTTATATTGGATTAAGAGACCTACTGTATCATTTGTGTGATGTGGAAATACAGGCCATTCCCTGGTTTTAGATCATTCTTTTTTCCTATAAATTGACTTGAGATTTACTAACTTTATATCTAAAAAGTGTGTTAAATTACAAAGGCAACACATTGATTTAAATATTTTTTATCTTCTGAGTTGATAATTCTGAAATCTTGTCACTTTTTTAACATGGACTCCTAGCTGTCTTGTATGACTGAAAGCTTTCTCACCTACTTGAGAAATTAAATTTCATCTGGGAGAGCTGGCCAGACCTTTGCAGACCAGAAGCCAGGAAAAGGCATGTCATAGATGCAAGTGTGAAAGCACTTGGTATTTGATGTATATTTTTAATTACTATTACAATAACAAATATTTCACTTTTCTTTCTATGTGCACTAACAAAACATGTTTCCAAACAGATCAAACAAAATGCAAAGTGTTTTATGGTTTCATTTTTGCTCTTGAAAGTTCAGTCAACTTGCACATCTCATTTGGGAAAATACATCACATCAGTTTAATACAGGTACAAATTGTCATATGTTGGTTGGTACAGGAATGCAAGAATAGCTTAACAGAGCTGAGAGTCAAGATATATTTTCTGCCAGGCCATTCTGTAAACAAACCATGTTTTACTTCTTAAAAAGCCCCACTTCTAATAATGCCATCTGTCACATTACTTCCCCTAGAACTTTTTCTGCATCTCGGCTTCCCATCTGTCTCTGCCACCTTCCAGGCCTCTTCATCCGAACTTCTAAGTTGTCTTCCCTCTGATTGCAGACATACAGCTGGGTGACCCATCGAATACATAGTCACAGCAATTGGGGCAGGCTGGCAGCACTTCCAGAAATGATAATTCAGCGGACGTCCTTGCTCCATCTCTTGTGCTTGCCTACAGAGTGTCTGTTAGGGAGGAAATTTCTGGAGGAGACACATGTTCAAATACAAGAGGTTGTGAGTGGCTTGCAAGGAGCCCCCTGAGCATGTCTCCCATAGACCCATGTCAGTTCAAAACAGAAGTCATCAGCAAAGGTGCAGACTTTCTGCTGGTAGAGCAATCCCTTGCACACGTAAGCTTTAAAGGTTCCTGAGAACCATCCTTTGACTTTTGTAAGTAAGTTCAATGGCTGTTTGCTGATAGTGTCAGAAAGATAACCGTTGTACCTGCCTGCCAGATTTGAATTAATGCTTCTCAGCAGAAGAATGGTAAAAGATTTGTTTTAGCACAGGTAAAACTATTTATTTTCATTAACTTTAGCTTTGAAAATTGCTGAAAATATATGAATAATGTATTCAGCTTGACTCTAATATCTGATATGTAAAGTTTCAGGTCAGCCATGAAATTTAGCAGAGCGACTGAAAAAACTTTTTATAGTAGTAAGTGGGGGTAAGCAGAGGAAACTTTCTAAAATTATGATGACAGAACGTAATTATGTGACTCTAGGTGATAGTAAATACAATTTCATTAATCTTATAGCTAAATAAATAAATGAGGTAGTGGATGGTTGAAGAGAATACAAGCAAACATAAGTTCTTCATCTACATGAATGTATTCCTAAATAGAATTAAGCGTTAAGAGTTTAAAGACTTTTTGAAGGAAAAAAGTAGTTTCCAGTCTTAGGTAAACTCTTCACAGGACAGTACATTTTCATGGAATGGGGAGTAAGTGTTTTCTGACAGTCACATGCAGTTGCTCTTAACTCAGTGGTAACTTGGACTGAATGGACATAGTCTTTGCTGTTTCAGTTTTTAATATACACTTTCATTGAATCAGTGTATTCTGTATGAAAAAGTCATAAAGTAAGAAGATAGACTGATAATATTTCAGGCCACTCTCTTTTTTCTGAAAGTGGAAATCAATTCCTGGTGTACAATGCCTCAGGTTTTGTAGCTGTCTGTGTAAAGTAGTAAATAAGTCATCCATTCTGTTAATGTCCAGGAGAAACCAAGCCTTGCCAGAAAGCAACCCCAGCCCAGCCAGGTCTGTCCATACCTATTTCACAGGTCATTAGTCCTATCCTTTTTTTGTTGTACACCATTGTAGATGACTGCTTGGGCTTATACATGGCATGACTGTGTACACTGAAAGGCTCAATATAGAGCAAGTACACAAATTTGTGTATTTCAGCCTTGGAAGAAATAGCACTACTTGTTTTTCCACCCTGCTCCTGATGGGTAGAACAAATATAAAGAGGGGAAGTCTATGTAAATACTGACCAGGTCCTTGATGGACTTGCGGTATTTTGTACTGTGTGCTAATTAAAAACTACACACAACTCGACGCCTTTCATGAGGCAGCATCGCAAGGGCACATTTGGCTCCCCAGGAGCACTGAGGCTGCAGTGGTGGGGTGTAGCTCCAGGGTGTTCTCTGGTCTATGTGGTTGTAGCTCTTGGCACCAGTACTGGCTGGGGAACTGCTGATGGAACAGCTGGCTCTTCAGGAAAGGATAAGGGTTCTCCAGCTGAACATGAATTGGCAATGTTGAGCTGTTGCACAATAGAAAGGAAAAAAGGAAAGCATGATACTGGGCTGCATATGGGACTACAGCCTGCAGGTAGCAGTAAGTGAGTGCTCGGTGGAGTCCTGTGTTCAATTTGGAGCACTGCTTTTAAAGAAAATTATGACCACTTTGAATGTGGAGAAGGGGCAGTAAAAATGACCAGAGATCCATAGGACATGGCCCGGGGGAAATACATGAATGGTTTATGTTTTCTGTGCCTGAAGAAGATGTGCCTGCTGAGGAGTGAGGGGGAGATGGGCAGTTTTTCAAGCGCAGACAGAACAGGCTGTTGCAAAGAATAGGCTACTATTCGCTTTTCTGTGCCACAAAGAGAAACAGATCTGAAGGGAAGCAAGAAAGATGAGGCAAACCATAGGAAAGTGTTATCCCCAAAATACACTGCCAGTGATTCTTATGGAGTCTCCATCTCTGGGAGTGTTAGGAATGGCTTTAATAAACATGACTGAAGTGTATCTGACTTTATCTCACAGTGGGAGGCGGATTACGTATCTTTTCTACCATCCCTATGATTTTGTGATACTGGTGATAATATTGCATATGGAATTACTTTAATGATAGACATGCTGTCTGAATTCTGGTTGCAACCATCTCCCTGCAGAGTGAAATGTGTTTTGCTGAGGTGCACGAGTCACTTAATCATCATATAATTTCCTCATTTTGAAATGTTCCTTAGGTAATTGGTTAGGCATAAACAGCTGGCTTTGCATTTCAGCTCAAATATCATTGTCCTGAAATACTTGGGGACATGACTTTGTCAGCTGGCACTTGACAGTCCTTCCTAAATTTGAAATGTAATTGGATTCTTCAGTTGAAATCCGAGTTTCCTTTGAAGTCATGGGGTTTTATAGGGTAAAAATTTCACACTGAGAACACAATGATGTCTACTTGTATGTGCTTAGCTTTACTGTCCTAGGCAGGCCTGTTGTTTTCAGGGCAATGATACAAGGAGTGGGTTGTAAGAGTGTGTAACCTTTGCTATGGCAAACATTTAGTTGCAGAAGGATGCCTTTGGAGTGCCTGTTTGGGTGAGTGGGAGCTTATAACAGGCATTACGTGAAGTGAATTAATTACTTTTTTCTTTTTTTTCAGATAATGTCAACAAAACTAATTTACACCATCTGTTCTAAAATAGAGAGGAAGTCAGTATCAACACCCATTTTGTTTTTTAACATTTCTTTTTATAATGCTTTAGGCATTCTGTATTCTCTTTAGTGTATTGTAATTTTTTTCCTTTTTTTTCTCATTGAGGAGAGGGGTATTCTCCCCTCAAATGTATTTTTCATTGCCAATGTCTGTTAATTTGCATTTAGTATTCTGATAGTTGTAGCTTCAAGTTAAATGTTTCTTCAGGTATTGGTTAATCCCCTCCTGATGAAACACATGCAGAGAAGTCTTCAGGTGCTATGAGCTGGAATGGTTCCACTGAAAATACTCTGGCTTTGTTTATGCCAGTATTAATTCAGAGCAAGTTCACTGTTCACAAATTCAGAGTAGATGGTAGTCAGAATTTCATCTTAAAATGATCACATTGATGCAGAAGCTCAGTGTGAATCTCAGAGCTGAGTTAAATTTTTGTGCCTCATAATGTGTTGCATTTCACATCCAGATTTCTTTGCAGGCTTTTCTTAACTGTGCAGTGACATGCCATGTGTAGGTATTGCATGTGTATACCTGAGGCTCAAATAAGCCCACAAGGAAGCACAAACCCCAGACTTTAGGACCACCTATGCATCAGTTGTTAATAACCTTACAATGTCTTTATAGCTAACACTACAGACATAATTAAATTGGAATGATTTGAAACTGCCATTACGGGGAAAAAGAGGGAGGAAAACAGTTTCATCCTCACAACATCGTGTTTTCATTGACCTACTTACAATAGGGAAGAAAGTGTCCCCCTTCCAATTACAGCAGAATAGGTGTGTTCAGCAATTTTATAATGCAACTGCACAAGAGAAGACTGGCTTTCCTAACCACTCCAGGAGGATTGGAAAGGAGAGTAATGTTATTTCATACACTTAGCACTAAGACATGTAAGTTCCTGTTCAAACTATAATGTTATTAATTTAATCAATTTGGCAGAACGTGCATTGAGTGAAAAAGAAGGAATAAAATAAGACTTGTATTCAAAGGTGATAGGAAAATGGCTATGCTTGGGCTGCAGAGGAGGCTTCTGTGAGCAATTACATTTCCTTCATCTTCCCTGATTCCAAGTACATGCCATCCCTGAGACTCTCAGACTTCGTGCCTGGCGTGCCTTGCAGCTGAGCAGCCCTGCAGCCTCCTTTCACTTCAGCAGGAGTTCCCTTGTGTGCTTCATGTCAGGGAATTACTGAGCTGCATGAAGGAATGGCGTAGGGCCCAGACCTGTTGGGGTGCACAAACTCACATTGACATCGAGCCTCTGCAGTGTGCTAGTGTGGGCGTGCAGCCTTTGGGACAGCTGGGCTGGAAGTGAAAGAGTCATGAACATCAGTGTGAGATACAGCACCACCTCTACCCATCCACCATCCCCACTGAAGTCACTGAGCGTCTAAAACACTTCCAGAGGGAAATCCTGGGTGCTGTTCCTTCTCCACTTCTGTCCCATGAGCAAAGAGTGAGATGCAGGTGCCACAGAGCATGATGGTGCCCATGAGGTAGGCAGCATGTGGGGCTCAGGGTGCAGCCCTCCTCCTCTGGACACGTGTGTGTGGTGTTTAAGGTTTACTGTCTTATGCCTGAGGTAATAAACCATCTTTATCTGAAAATAAACACCTGCGGCTAGTCCTTTCTAGGCTGCTCAGGTCACATTCCTCCACAAGGTGTTGTTGGTAATTTAATGTTGTCAGAGGCATTAGTCACTGCCATAGCAGCTTAATAATGCATGGTAGGAGCCAGCTGGTAATTAACAAATTAGAGATATCATCTAAATTTTCCTCAAACATTTCATATGTAGCAAAAATAGTTAGAAGCAGAGTACTTTGAGTGTTTAAAGCTGTAACATAACTGTAAAACATCTCTCCATGTTAGGAAATTATTCATTGGTTTAAAGGTCAGCTAGGCCTAATTTTGCCACTGTCCCAGGATTCATTAATGTGCACCCAAGAGCTGTGGCGTAGGGAAACAACCAGAGTCCTGTCCTTTTTTTTTTAACCTTTTGATTCTGCCTTGTTTAGCAAATTCATCCCATTGTCTGACTTCTGTGCCTGTTTTTATAAGTGATATTGACTTTGAAGGTCTCAGCTGACCTCTTTTGCACTTAACTTCCTTTCATAGTAGAAATGTCTTTAATTGGAAGGTTATTCACATGTGTGTGTGTGTGTGATGGAAAGATGAAATTGCCCTGTAATTGTAGCAGATGAGAAAAAAGCTAACACAAGTTGTATAAAACTGCTCAAGTGGGAAAGACACAATGGTATGGATGAAGGTGACAGTGGGTTTCATTATGTAGTGTAAGTGAAATATCCTGGTATGCACAAGCTTGCTTTAACTCACTTGGCATCTCTTTATTGTATCACCAGATGGTGACCAGCAGTTTCAAACTGAGATGTTCTGAGATTACCTGTGAGTGATGGTTGAGCAATAGAATACTTTGATGTGTCTCCCTTCCATGCTGCTTCAGCCCAGTACTCCTTGATCCTCCTGCAGCCTGACACCAGGACTTGGCTCTGAGTGTTGCAAGCCTTTGACTCTGCTTTTTCTCTGGGGCAGGATCTGAACTGAGCACTCTGAGGCAGAAGAAGCAGGGAACAGAGCAAGCAGTCGGAGGAGCATCATTTCTACGGGTAGGGTGCGGTTAACTGTCTTCGTGGGGAGTGCTTGGGTACTAGCAGTGGCTTTGAGAAGTACCATTAATGTTCGAAAATACTCTTCTTGAAGATGAAAAAATGGTGTTGAAAATGTGGTTGGGTGCTTTTTGATACAGAGTGCAAAGTTGTTGTCAGATAATGACAGTTTGTGTTCAAGCTTTGAACTCAAGGTACAAATGTGAGCAACTGTAAAATGCAGTGAAAGGCAGAGAAGAATCTTCCCTGTAATACCTTTGGTCTTTGCTGCATTTATTCACCTCTGCATTGTTTGATGGAAGAACAGTGAGGATTTCAAACCATGTGTTTCTGAAGCTTATGAAAGAAAGGAAATTCCATATGCAATTCTTGTTAAGATTTTTAGCCTCTTAGAATCAGGCTCAGGCGTTTGGAGTGCTTCTTAATACCTTTTGGTACTGAAGGACTAAAAGGGTACAGGAAGAAAAGGGCTGGTAAGTTATTCATACAACACTGATAATGGTGTAAACTTGTTTCGTGCACCCTGAATTCTCTTTTGTTGTTGTGGGTCTTTCTGGTAGTGCTTTGTACTGACTTGTCTCAGCAGAAAACCTTCCCTGTTGGTACTGTGTAACAGTGGAGCATGGAAGCACAGGCAGCACTGGAGTCACACAGAGTGCAGACATCGTGAGAGAGATCCTGCTGACTGTGCTCAGGGTGGGTGAGAGCTGATACATGAGAGGGTAGACTGAAACAGAGGGACAAACAACACAGCGGGTACTTTTTGCAGTGCTGCTGGCTGGTCCTGGTGCCTCCACTGTCCATACCAAGGAGCCTGTTGAATGCCCAAATGCTTCTCTCTTTGCTGGAGTTCCTCCAGTGCAGCCAAAGGGCGGGGCATGGCGATGGTCCCACCTGGTTCTGCCCCTGGTCGTTGGGTGGCACCTCAGCATGCACACAGAGACCTGGCAGGGTTCCTGGCGTCCACAGGAGAAACAGACAAGGCTGGACTGTCTTGCCTGTGGATCTCTCCCAGTGACAGAATAGTGTTTCCTACTGTGGGACCTGGTCCTGCAGGCAGACCCTTGCAGTTCATCCAGGGATTACAAGGCACATCAAACTTTACTGCAGTTGGCACCAGAGAAAAATCTTTTTCGTCCCCTCTGGAGCCCTTCATGTACACAAACAATTACACAGGCTTTGTAATTATTATGGCATTTAAAACTTCTATAAGTATCAGTACTACATTTTTTAAATTTCCTTTTATCCTTTGTGTTAATTCAGTTCATGGCCTTAACATTTCAGGTTTTAAAATGCCATTGCAGTCCATAGAAGACTAGATTGCTGTTGAGGGGAATTAAAATAAATACCATAGCAGGGGAAAAAAGTTTTCTTTCTTCAAAGTGATACAGTTCATGTAATTGTGAAAGGTAGGAGGTGTCTTTAATACTTGTCACTCCTTTGTACTGGTACTTTTGAGATATTTGGACACAAGTCATGGAGCTTTCTATTCACCTGTGAATGAAGACATTCAGTCAGAATCTCCTTAGTTGCTGCTTTTCAACATTGTATTTTGAGTAATTATTTCTGTAGAGAGGCTATACAGAAGTCCCAGACCAACTTAAGGCTCTAAGATTTCTTTATTCTGTAGTTTATTCTAACAAAATAAGATTCATGTAGCTCTGTATGAAGGGAGTATTGTCATATTTGGATATTGCATTCAAAACACTGCATTTCAATACAATTGCTTAAAACCAAACTTTATATAGGTAAAATATATTATTTGCTGCATTCCTTTTATTCTGAACAATTCTGTAATTTTTGTTCTAACTGTGTAATTTTCTGGAAAGAAATTCCTTTTCTTCTCTCACATTTTGTTTGTTCTCTTTTCCTCCATTGTTTAAATCAGGCTTAGGCTATCCTCTTCATATTTTATTTTTATTTGATATTTGGGAAGCAGTAGGCTAACCTAGGTGTTCAGAATGGAGGACTGAGTAATTCCACACAGACTGCTGCTTCCTGGCTGATCACTCCGCTTGCAGTTTACTTTTACTAACAAAAATGCCAAAGCTCCACAGCTGAACAATTTGATTTCCCTGTGGAAATCTGTTTCTCTTCTAGTTTTTGGCACTGGTGGGTGAGATTCAGGACTCCTCACCAGGGTTACATGGGCAGCAGTAGAAGTTCTGCAGTCGCTATGAGGAATTTTGTCTGAACTTGGAGGTGATCTGCTATTACAGGTTTTCACTGCTCTGCTTACTCCATGCTTACGGGAAGTATTTCCTTTTATTTCAAACAACCCAGCAAAATGTCATTCTCAACCACTGCCTCAATGTCTTCCCTTACTGAAACGAAACAACAGGTGACTAGATCTTGAAGTGTCATATCTGGTGGTTGTTTTCTGCTTCTTGATAATGCTGGGATATGAGCTTGAGGTCATCCCAGCTGCTCTGACCACCTTTCCACTCACCGAAATAAAGACTGCCTGGTTTAGTCATTACTGTTTGCTGAGGCTGCTTTTACCGTGTGCATTTACTTTGTATATAGCATCCCAAAGGCTGCATGTAAAGATCTGTGTTGACATCTTGCAGTGAGAATTTCCCTGCTGGTGGGAACCTAAGCACATTATATGTGTGTTTTTGAAGCAAATGGCTGTGGTGATATGTGCAAACTTATCTGCTCAGCCTGTGTATTTGAATGTAGCCTTCCGCAATTAATTGCCAGGATGAAAAATTCACTCCATCCTGTTCATAGTTACATGTGTTTATTCAGTCCATTGTTAAAGCTGGTGATGTTGCTCATGCACAATTTTTGCTTCCATATAAGTTTTATTATACTTTGATCTCCTTTAGCACCCAACAAACTTTTAAAAACCACTTCCGCAGAAACTGTTATTTCACTATGATTACAAAAGAACATGCATATGAATCACAAACGAGAATATTACTCAACAAGATATTCCTAGAAACAGGACAGCACTTACATGTAATGCAATACATTAATCATTTATAAGGAGTCAACCATTAAAATGTTGTTTGTTGGAGATTTTTTTATACTGTACAGTGAGTACAAGGATAATGTGAAAAGCCTTTCCACTGAATATGTTTGTGGGATTTCGAACCTTTCTTAAGCTTCCATCTTCACGCTCTTATCACAGATTTGAAAAGGAAAAGCTCAAATACACTAGTACCTCTATAGTGTCAGTATATACGTATGCATGTGTATACATACATATGTAGATATATGTCTACAGATACATTCTCTAAGCTTTTGTCTCTAAGGGAAGTCCACAGTGTGCTTGGTCCTTCTTAATTTCTACAGAAATGAGGTAAGGGCTTTGCTTGCTGAGGCACTAACAGTCAGGATCTGTTGTCATTGTAAGCAGATTTCTAAAATGAAAGTCTGATAAATCCAGCTGAGCTATCATTTCTTCACAAGGCTTTATCCTTGTTTTGGCTTCAGACATACATGTTTGTAAAAGCCACTGATAACAGAAAAAGAAAGGAATGAAGAAAGCTTCAAGGAACTTTGTTTTGAGTTGCCTGTGTGAAGGTGTAATGTTCCCACTCCCCATTCCAACGTAGAACATGTTTGTAGATGGCAACATGAGCTCCCTTCTGTCCCTTTCTGAGGCTGGTAGGATGTTCTCCAACACTAGTCACGAGCTGCAGAGTTCACTTAGCACCACACTGTGCCCAGTGATGATGCACAGCGTTTTAGCAACTGCTGAAGATGAAACCAGCTTAGAGCTGCCTTGTATCTGGACAGCTCAGGGAGGAAGCAGAGTAGTTGGGGGTTGTCAGTCATGGCCCATGAAGACGTTCCCTGGATGGTGTACATTTGTGGAGAAGGTGGTGGAACAGGAGGTCTTTCGAGCACAGGGTCTTGATCTTGAGCAGAAATACTGTTATCATTAAGAATTCTGTCACCACTGGACAGTGATGCAGAGCACTGTACTGCTTCCCTGGGCATCTCTCCCTCAGCTCCCTTGCTTTGGAGGGGAAACTGGGCAAGGGAGAGGACCAGCTACAGAACTGCAGTTGTTTGAAGCAACTTTGCACTGCATGAGTGGAGTTGAGGTACAGTCTGGGTCATTTAGTTTCTCTTTTTGATGTTGGCAACAAATCATAGAGATGTGTTGGGGAGTTATTAGCCATGTCTGATAACTTGGCTCTTAAATAAAGAGCAGGACTTTCCAAATACTGTAGGAAGTGGCAAAAGCAGTAGGATAGAACAAATTAAACACTTGCAAACTATCTTCTTTTTTAAGTGCTGAAGTTTGGGCAAAAGAAATTGCTGTTTTCTATGAAGAAAAGTCTGTGTAATTAATAAGTTGCTTCCCACCTATATCCCTTCCAGTCATCATATTGGAAAATACAGCAGCTTTGATTCCTGTAGTGGTATTTAAAATGACGAGCATATTTAAATGGGAGTTTATCTAGTGAAACTTGGCTAAGTCAATCACACCATCATGATAATAACCATGAAATCTTTACAATTTAAACCAAATCTGTTTTGCCTCTGATGCAGTCTTGAGTAAGCTGGATATGTGTGGTTGTAAGGGAAGATGGTCTTTGACAGAGACCAAAATAAAGATATTCCAAGATGGCTTTGTGCTTTACCTTTCCTCGTAGGATCAAGGCCTGAAAGAGATCAGACTGTTTGAGTGTTAGGAAAAGAACTACCCTTCTTCTGACACCCTACTTTCCTCTGCCCTAATGGCTTTTTGGAAAGCACGTCCATCCATTCATTCATAAATGCATTAATTTTTCATTCATAAAATAACCCTGTTTATGCTCTTTGAAAATTGGTAGTGAAAGACAGTGCATTGCATACATAAACTTTCCCATGGCTTTAAATGCAGTATTATCTTTTATGTCTGATTTTCAGAGATGCTGAGCAGCTGTATCTTTGAATGAAGGCCGTGGAGAGCCTACATGGCAGTCAGTCACACTACTGAGGTGTTACTCTCTTTACCAAGTATCCCCTGCTTTGCTTTCCATGCCAGACCTTAGTAGTCACAATTCGAATGTTTATTGAAGGTGAACTCCTTATCTTTTGTCTGCTATTTATCAAATCTTGTACTTGTAATTTATCCTTCTTTTATGCTGTCGTATGCAATTCATGATCCAGAACAACAGTTCTTCTGACCCTGTAGAAAATTGATGGGTAGAACTGCTCAGAAAATAATCTGCACTGAAATCTTATTAAAAGTGAAATTCAGCTAGTTATTACAGAATTGACAGTCCGATCCATTTACCTGTCCAGGGCAGAATGGAAGGTCAACTAAAATTTGAACCCTTGCTAAGGAAGTGTCACTTCATATTAGCATAACAGGCTTTCCAAAGATAGGATCACACATTACTAAAGGTAAGAGGTGCAAAAACCCACTTAGAAATGTAAAAGCAACATCCTGTGCAAGCATGGTTATTGAGTAGGAAATTGGTATTATAATCTTTCAAGTAGCAGCTTTATCTGATTAATTCATCATGAAGTAAAGAGTTTCTGATGTCTCAGGAGTTCTCTTGACCTGACGCAAGAACTTTATAGCTTAACTTTATGACCGCAGGGAATTAATACATCGTAGCAATCCTAAATCTAGTCTTTCCCAGCCAGAAGATAGTAAAATTTCTGTTAGTGCCCACAATTTACTGCACAATGGAAATTTAAAAATTCTAAAACTCTGCCTTTTATATCTCACACAATTGCATTGATGTGTCTTAAGAACATATTGTAAGCTATTTTTTTGTTGTTTTTCATTTTGGAGTTAGCAGAAAATAAAAAGCATGTTAACTTTCATTTTCACTTCCTTGCAATTGTACTGAAATGTACACAAATGTTACATTCAGAGGTTGGCTCCTAGGTGGGATCTGTTGTGTCACTTCAGAAATATTTTAAATTCATCCAGAGAATTAGGAAAGGAGACTTCAGTGCTGAGTGCTCTTTGTAGTCCCACAGATATATCTGAGGTACAGTCCTGATCACACCCTTGTCATGTGGCTCTGGGAACTCTCATTTACTGCCTCAGAAAAAGGAGCTGTTGTGCCTCTTTCTCCAAAGGTTGGTTTGTGTGAAACCTGCTCCAGTTTTCCTTACAGCATGCTGATAAGATTGCCTGTTGCTTGTCCTGGTATCCTATTTCTTGCAGCTAATCTGAACATGCATCTCAGGTTTCTTTTCAAACTGCTGAAATATGACTATGATAATTTTATCTCAACAGCCTGTACGGCTCCATTCACATTTAAACGTCTGTCTGACTGTGGGTTTCGGGCACATGACCTTGGGAGAGGTACAGACGAATTCATTTGTGAAAACCTTCTCTGTCAGAGTGATGTGCATGTGCATGCGTCTGGTTTAGCTTTGTAAGGCCATGGCAGACACAAGAAACTGTCTTTTGGTGTCTCTTGCTGCTCAGACTGGCCACAGAACAATTTTTCTAGGCTTGTCCAGGTTTCACTGACAGCTCTTCCTCCTCTCTGCTTCCATCCTGTTTTTATCTTAACTGCCTATTTTCAACTTACTGGAGGGCAATTGATAGTGTAGTCTGCGATAAACAAAACATGTAAATTCCTGACTATGTGATAGATTGATAGCACCACCAACTAGGAAAGTTGCCCAGCAGTTCCCATTATAGTACCCTGGTTTTCAGAGTATTTGTGAAATTTTTATGTTTGCACTGAAATTTTTCAAGCCAGCTGTTTTCCTCAGCCTGGGTACTTTGGGAGTATTTCAGCTCAAGTGATTCACTAAGACTGAGAACAAGGCAGGCATAAAAATTAGTTGTTTTTTCTTGTGTTTAAAGAAAATCTTGAGTTATTTTCTTTGATGTGCTTTAGTATTATTGTACATTGAAGCAAGGGAGTAAACTTCAGCAGAGCACATGACCTTTGTGTGAGGAGTACTGCTCTTATTTGTCCCTATGAAAGTCTGCCTGTATTTGGCCTATACAGTAGCCCTTAGGAAAATAAATCTAGAGCAGTTCATCCAAGTTAAGAACAGCTGCAGATGAACATCTTCAATGGAACCAGTCCTTCTACAGGTGCTGGAGAGTCTCTGTGCCCACTCGTGGCACCTAAGTTGTTCCTTGGTCCTTGAGCACCTGCCAAAGCTTTGCTGTATTTGCCTTCACACAGCTCCATGTACACAACTGTGTACTGAGGAGTCAATCGGTCTTACACACACCAAGGGCAATGCTGCAGTTTCATGGCAGCCTCAACTTTGGCACCTCCTGTCTCTTAAACTCTGAGGCTACTAAAGTCAAAACACACAGTCTTCTTACTGAATTCCTCTGGAATAATTCTGCATATAATGTGGCCTTATCCTTGTTTTGTTGAATAAAGGTGACAGAACCTCCAGTTTCTTTCCAGTAGTTAAGACTGCTTAACATTCCAAACAACCGTGATGGAGGATCCCAAAGTGCTCTGAGCTTTCACATCTTGCTCACATGAGCTATGCGTAGCATCCACACTCCTGGCAGCATTTGGCTAGGACTGGCAGGAAGCAGGAGAGGGACTTTTCTTGTTCTTGGGCAGCACTGTCTCAGGGGAAAGAAAGTGGCTTACATTCAAAGTTCATTTCCATTTTGGTTTATGAAGCAGTGCTTGTCAAAACTTTTAGATTTCTGCTCAACATCCAGCCCTTAGCTAAACAGATCTCAGAGGGCAAAGAATCCAAGCAGAAGGAAAATTAATACATGAACATTTTGAAACCTTTGTTATGGCACCTTGGCCGGTATTGAGTAGAAAATGATCCTGCTATCATCAGTGTGTTTGATGTTAAGATTACACCTCTGTTCAGCTCTGCATTTTTTTGTTATTGCTGTTCTCTTTTAGCAGTCTCCCTTTTCTTAGAAAGATCCTTGTGATTCACTTTTTGTTTTGTTCGGTGTGGTCAGATGAATGTTATTTCCTACTTAGTAAATGTCCCATGCTTACTGTGTTTTATCCACATGAGTAGATTTACTTGAGATCATTGTGAATGTTGTATGATAGGGAGAGCAAAGAGTTAATATTTTTCCTGAGTTGCATAATACTTTTGGATGTATTTCTGTATTGATCCCCCAATCCTCTTACATCTGCCTAAATAAGTTCTTTATCACGGAAAATAACTTTGCAATTTGTAACACTGTGAGATCGCTTTCCCATCAGAAGATCTAGTTTATATAGTCCTTTCTTGTTTCAGGCACACGGCTTATGATCCAGTTTCTTCTCTGGTGTTAATGATTTAAGGATAAGTAATAGGCAAAGTTTGCAAGAAACTGTGTTTTTAACAAAACCAACCTGTGCTTGTTGGAAACTGAAAAAAATTCTGGCAAATGAAAGTGGTGGGATTTTAGGCATGAACAAATCAACAGGTCCTCCCCATAGTTATCTGTAATAAAAAGACTTTGGGATTTTTTTCAGTTCTCCGTCACGAGATTTTCTATGCTTCTCCTGCGTTTCACTTCACTGGCCCTCATGTTTCTTGACTGTTCAATGAGAAATGTTCCAGCCCAGGCATAAAGAACATGGAGAGGGTATGAGTGCATCTCAGTGACTCCATTTGATAAACAGTTTCCAAAGTTATAAAATAATTAATCAACTGGACAACTAAAAATAGAAATGAACACCATAGTTAAGTGGTTTATTAAAGACATGACCTATTATTGATGTGAGGGAGATTTTCCCACTACATGTTTGAAAACAAGTAAAAAGAAGACATCCCACATTGCAGCAATTTATTCCAGACAAAGGTTGCCATCCTGACTTCTTAGGCAAACAGTCAATTTCACATCCTTTAATTTTTGTGGTAACTCACAGGCCTTGGTATAGTGACGTGTTAAGGGGTTCAGAAAGCTATACTGAACTCAGTGATTATTTCAATTTAAATCCTACCTGAATAAATGGATTACCAGCTGCTCACACAAAAATATTTCAATTAAGACAGGAGAGTAACTGGTAAATTCCATGGACAAACATATTTCCCAGGTTTTAAATAATGCAGGAAAATCATTTACCTCGTGTTACAAAAAGGGAGGATGCTGAACTGAACAAGCTGATGTGCAGATATGAGCAACTGTGAGTTTATACTGCTGTTGCAAGTATTGTGTATACAGAAATAACTGCTGTGCAGGCCAGGCTGAGTGCCAGAGTGGTCTTCTGTGCTTGTGTGGTGCTGAGGTTGCCAGCGCTTACCCCTAGTCTGACGTAGCTGTTGGCAAAAGCCTGCACAAGCAGTGATCACTTTGAGGTCTGAAATATAATGCAGTGTATAAGTGACTTCTTTACCAAAGAGCAGTAGAGATACAAATCTTTGTGTCTGTGATGAGAAGTAACAGGTGGGTATTTGCTGGAGGCTGGAGAGAGGAATGGGAGGGCAGCGCACAAGCAGGATTTCGCTGTTGATGTCCTGCCACTTCCCAGACTGGAACCCTACCACAGGGTTTTGTTGGAGCAAGTCCAGAGGAGGGAAAAGCTGATAAGAGGACTAGAGCATCTCCCATGTCAAGACAGGCTGAGAATGTTGGGGCTCTTCAGCCTGGAGAAGAGCAAGTTCTATGGAGACCTCACAGGAACCTTTCAGTATCTGAAGGGGGCCGGCAAGGAAGCCAGAGAGGAGCTCTTCATCAGGAACTGTAGTGACAGGACAAAGAGTAATGGGTACCGACTGAAAGAGGGGAAAGAAATTCTTTACTGTGACACTGAGGTAGCTCTGGAAAAGGTTGCCCAGCAAGGTTGTGAATGCCCCATCCCTGGAAGTGTTGAAGACCAGTTTGGATGGAGCTCTGAGCAACCTGTTCTAGTTGAAGGTGTCCTTGCCCATGGCACAGGGAGGTTGGAACCAGATGAATTTAAGGTCCCTTCCAACCCATACGATTCTCTGATTCTGTGATTTTGTTTGCAAACAGAATTCAGGTTTTTGTGTACAAATGGGTTCAGAAACACAGGCTTAAAAGAAAGAAAAAAAGTCCTAGGTTCCAAAAAAATTTGAAGTATTTGCTCTATAATTGCAAGTAAAAGTCTGTGACAGTTACTCTCCAGTCATATAAATCAAGTGGCCTTTAAACAACAAAACCATTCAGATGCTCATCTGGGAAGTGGATTTAGGATGTCAGCTCAAGTAGACTCACTCTAGTGACATCAAGCCTAACTTTGGATATGAAATTTTGCCTCTGGCTGTGTGATAAAGGAAATAAAAGTCCCATTCTTAGCTAAAATACGTAGTTCTCAAGATAATTGATACCATGTGCTGCTCATCCTGGGAATTTGCACCTTACGCAGTAGAACAGAAAAAGTAATACAGGCATTGCATGAAGAAGTAAGACATGGTTCATTCACAAAAAGTCCCATTGCTTACATCATCAGTTAATAGGCAGATAAACATATACCAATACTACTCTGAGAAGTATGATGTTTGGGGTTTTTCTTTCTAGCTAAAAGGATGTTGTGCCATCACTCCTTCTACACTCTGAAGCAGAAGCTAGTGGTTTTTAGAGCATCTTTGTTTTCATAGTCTTCTAAGATGTGTCCTACCTTAGTACCACCTCTTTTTATGTAATAATCTCTCTTTGAAATTAAGGATACTTGAATGTAAGACACTGATTCTTAGAGAAGCTATTAAAACTGAAACACCTTGTATGAGGCAAAGGAGCTTTTATGAGTTCTGTTTGCACATTACCTGGGCTTGCCAAAGAGTTTTGTTTAAATATATCCCAGAGTATAGCAATTTCTTGGACAGGGATGGTTTCTATCTTTATTTCTTGCTTCAAGCATATGGTCAATGACAGAGAAGAAGGCCAGAGTTTGCCCTAATTGGGTCAGAGTCTGGCTTCTGAGAGCAACTTTGTGTGCAGCTCATTAAAAAAAAAAAAAGGCACAGAAACAGTGAAAATAAAGGATATGATTTTATCAAAGTAGTTTTAGGTCTGGGCAGTCTTGTCAGGATTCTCACCTATGGCTATGGAGGGCATGTATTTAAGACAGTAAGGAAACTTGCAATTCTTTCAGATTAATTGGCTGGTCTGATTACCATTATTACAAATATTTTGGAGGGGAAAGGCTAATTTGGAAACAAACTTTTTTAATCAATGTGTCATTTTTACATCATTTTGGCAAGAACTCTGGCATCCAGATTCATATATATAGCTGCAGAGCTCGAGATCTCAACATACTAAATAACTCACTGACTGAGACACTATTCTAGTAAACATGTCCAAGAGATGCCTCTGGCACCAGGGCAAACTGGGATGGCACAGCACGTGTCCATACCACAGAACTCAGTCTCCAGAGCAGGGTGACCACAAGTAAGCAGCCTGCTTAAAATGTCTGTGGCACCTGCAAACTCCCAAAGTGTGCCCAGGAGCCCTTTGGAAGAAGGAGGGTTGTGTGGGAACAAATCTGCACCAGGGACCACTGTAATGCTGTAGCACTGTAGGCAACAGCTCCAGCTCCCAGGAGCTTTTCCTTGCCCAGTAACACTCACTAATATAGACGTCTTACTGGAGAAATGGAACCAAATAAAGAAGAAGTGGTGGCTTGGTTGCCATCACTCACCATCATGTTGCAGGACATGGGTTGTGAACCTCGTTGAATGCTGCAATAGATTATTCAGTAACTCTGGGCAGGCTGCCTTCCTAACAGCTCACGAGTTAAGCTGGAACAAATCTGCCCTGGGAAATGCCAGAGCCCAGCTTGACTGCTTGTCTTCTGCTGGGCAGGATCTTGCTATAAGCAGGGTTTTTCAAGAGATATTTTGTATTTGCTTTCAAAAGCCATGAAGATATTTATGGGGAAATCTTGCCATTGGATACAAAAAAGTTTGTCTCCTGGGCCTAGTACTGTACTCAGTGTGCTGCAGTAAATCACTGATGCCCTAATTTCTGGCATTAATTTTTTTTTTTCCAAATTCCTCTGTATCTGGCATTCTGCTTTCTCAGTTTGCAAAGAAGTATTTGTATTGGTAGCTTTTACTGTAACCTCGATGTTCATAACAAGGTGATGTTGCTGTGGTTTAAGTAACAGCATGTAGATCTGTTGTCCCTGAATTGCCAGATACTTACTGATGCATGTGTGCAAACCTCTAAGCAATTTGGATGGGAAAATTTGGTTTCAGGAGGAGACTGAGATTCCAGGGTATGTCAGCATCTGTTCAGATGGATCTAAATTATGTCAGGATGTGCTTGTATGTAGGTGTAAGGGGAATCAGTCAGGAGGGGAACTAAAGGACCAGCACTGCATAGCTCTGATTCCTTTTCAGAGGAAAGTTTTCCTGAGTCATGACTATCAAGGAAGTATTTGTTCATGTGCACAATACTAAGCAGCCAGCTCATTGCACACAGGCTGTTAAAATTAAGTTCTCAAAGTCTGTATCCATTTCTGTTACACGAAGATTTGTTTGCTGATTGCCCAAATTGTTAAAGTAACTGTATTCAAATACCATAATAATGGGCATTGTTGGAAGACTTTAAAGTAGTAGAACTGCCCGTTATCCTGTTTCCGCCTGTTTCACTGATGATCAGAGGGCTGGGACACCTCACCTGGGAACACGGACTAAGAGAATTGGGGTTGTTCAGCCTGGAGAAGACTCCAGGGAGACCTTGGAGCAGCCTTCCAGTATCTAAAGGGAGCCTGCAAGAAAGCTGGAGAGGGACTTTTTACAAGAACATGCAGTGATAGGACAAGAGGAAATGGCTGTGAACTGAAAGAGAGTAGATTTAAATTAGGAAGAAATTCTTTACTGTGAGGATGATGAGGCACTGGAACATGTTG
Organism: Formicarius rufipectus; assembly: GCA_013399695.1. Classification (NCBI taxonomy): domain Eukaryota; kingdom Metazoa; phylum Chordata; class Aves; order Passeriformes; family Formicariidae; genus Formicarius; species Formicarius rufipectus. Next base: position 536,634 of record VXAU01003090.1, read on the forward strand.
CCCGGAGCAGTTGTGGATGCTCCATTGCTTGAAGTGTTCAAGGCCAGGCCGGATGGGGCTGTGAGCAACTTGATTTAGAAGAAGGTGTCCCTGCCTATGGCAGGGATTTGGAACTAGATGATAGTTAAGGTCCCTTCCAATACAAACCATTCTGTGATTCTATGTTATCCATAATATCTGAAGGCATAAGGAGAAAAAAAATCACTACTGCGTAGGTCACCTGAAACTGCTGAGCACTACGCAGTTTAATAATAACAATAAACATAGTGGCATTTTTAGGGAGGTAGATTTATTTCTTTACTTAGAAATAAACTCTGTGCTGAGTAAGCAGACTAGTTCTGTAGTTTCCTTAGTATAAATCAAAAATTTGATTTGACATATATATTAGATTCATGCTTTGGGCTAAACTTTCTAGTTTCATTTGCAAATATTTTTATTTCCTTTGGGTAAAAGAGTCCTTCTGCTCATCCTCCTTCAGTCTGGTAATATGGGACCTTTGGTTTCCAGTTCAGTTGTTGCAGTTTCATGCTTCTATAGCTAACTTGATCTGTAGCTAACATTTGATCAGTGTGTTCAGATGAATTTGTGGATGTTCTACTAGTGGCAGTTCTGCATGTAAATTGCCAGCATTGGGATTTTGAAGTCTCAGGCAAGGCAGAACTGTTGAATCCAGCTCAGGACTTGATCCACAGCCTAATATGGATATAGAATGTCCCTGGCCTCAGCACGTTCAGAGCCTGCCAGGATCTCACTTTGGACTGTTTGCATGATGAATTCATCCTAAGCAGTAAACAAAATGTCATTAATGCTCTAAATAGACTGCCCTGTTTCCCTGGTTCTCTGTTCAGCTGTTATTTAACTTCATTAACATGTTTGTTTTTTTTTTCTTCAAATCAGAAAATTAGTGTTTCAGCTTTTTGTTGCATCCATGCAGGGATGTATAGCAGAACTGTGGCACCACAAAATAACTGTTTTACTTGAAAACAAAACTTGCAAGATCATTTTATCTCCTTTTTAATGTTGCTATTGCAAATTCCATGCTTTTAAAATTTATCCCAAAAATGATTTTGTACATGCAGTACAGCATGCTAGAAAGTGCTGAGCAGTTCCTGGGTAGGACATCCATAGTCATGGGCAGGTGGCTCCAAGTGGCCCTGTTTGAGCAGGGCATTGGAATAGATGGTCTCCACAGGTCCCTTCCAGCCCCAGGAAGTCTGTGGCACAGTTCAGCTGCTGTCTCTGCAAGGCTGATCCTGTTCCTCTGAGAGCAGCCACCAGAGCACAAGTGTTCACCACCTACTTCATTTTATTTTTCCAGAAAGTTACCTACGCCATTTTATATATAGCTGTCAGGAAAGTTGATTAAAACTCAAAATCTTTCTTTGGTGCCACTCCAGATATACATTGTCTCCCTTGGAAGCCTTAGATCTGCATTTTCTGACCATGGTGTGTGGCCATATAGATCAACTGGTAGTGGGAGATCTGAACATGACGTAACAGCCCATCTTACTGGTTTTAACAAGTAATATTATCTGTAGGAAAAGTCCTTTGGGTCCTCCAATATAAAGCAGCATGTTTCAATTTTGATAAAAATACAGGTCAAAAAGAAGAAAAAAGGTATTCCTTCTAGAATGTTATTCCTGGCCCTTGTTTGTTTGTGTTAAATGTCTAGAGGGTAGAGTCTGGTTTCTCCATTTCATCCAATGCCTTTCAATAGGAAGGATTCTTCTGCTCAGTTTTGTCTCCAACAGGCAGAGCTATCAACTCACCAGGCCTCCCCTATTGTGCTCCAGCATATTGAACCTGAGAGTCATTGAGGAATTACACTAACTGCTTTTTTTTTGGAGGGCTGAATTACCTTCAGGGAATTACCAGACCTTCCCAGATAGTAAGAAACTTTTCCGTAATGTGTAAGAAACTACCAAAATGTGGCTGATCTCTGACCACTGTTAGTCACATGTTTAACTGCTGTAGTTGTTTTCCACTGTTATTCCTTGTCATGGAATTAGTGACCACCAAGCCCTGTTGGTGTCTGCAGCATTTCATATATAATGGCATTGGAGTCATTACCCCATCTACTTAATTGCTAGTAAGGCCAAATGCAAGGGGGAAGATCCACCCACCCACCCTCACCACGCTGAGAGTAAGAGCTCAAACTGGAAAACTATGTACATTATTATGATTGAGATGGAAATTGTGTTGTTTCTACTGCTACTCCCAACAGAATTATGCAAGTTATGTTTAGAAGATGGGGGAATGTAGAGTTTTTTCATATGAAACTTCATCTTCTTCTTTGAAAAAGGAGTTAGTTAACTCTTGAAGACTAAATTATTTAGGGGAAAGCAGTGCATTTGGAGTGTTGTTTTTTTTTGGCCGGTTTTGGTTTTGGGGTTTTTTTGTTTGGTTGGTTGGGGTTTTTTTATTTTTGTTTTGGTTTGTTTGTTTGTTTGTTTGTTTGTTTTAATTTAATGAATCTTAGCTAGATATAACTACATCTTGGACTGTTTCTCCCATGATTTCATTCCTTTCCTGGTGTACCTTTAGGCCCAGACTAGCCGCCACTGTACATATCACACTGCTAGCACTCCACTTTGGAGAGTTTACTGTGGAGACTGAGAGGCACTCCTCAGAAGTAGCAGAAAAATAAGTATTAAAAATATGTTGAAGTGTGTTTATCTGTGTAGTCCTTAAAAATGACGACATAGTTCTTAATCTTAACCACCCATTACTGAGTTCTTCTGTAACACCAGGGATACCCATAGTGTTATAGGTTAGTATTTAATTTTTCTCTTGTTCTCACCAATGATCTTGTAAACACATAGGTACATATGTGCTTTACTGTGTCCAGGTAATTAACTCTGCTAGTAAAGAAGTGCTGAAATGCCCTTTTTAAATGTCATGTTTCCTCCTCATTTTCCTTGAATTGGAAGATATTTATTAGGTACCCTTCTTCACTAACCAATTGGAAATGAAAATAAATTACTTTCTTATTTTTAGTATCGACTTAAAGGTTTGGGTGTTGGTTTTTTTAAGAGGCAAGGATTTGGGGCTTCAGCACAGCCTTATATGAGCTTAAGTGGTCTTAGGGGTTAATTGGACCAGGTTAGTTGCATATTCAATGTGCAAAGCTAAATTTACCAGTCCCTTAAGTAATATGGCATCTTTGAAAAACACAGATAAGGTGTTTTTCTAATTCAGCCTTTCCTCCTGACAGCGTACTTTTAAAGGACAAAATAAATAGGTGATTAAGGAAAATCATTTCTGACTGATGTTCAGCCTTGGAAAGCGTCTTACTACCTTGCCTATGAATCAAGAGGGTACGAGGCTTTATCTCCTCGGAGCATGCACACGCACCTCCGCCCCCTCATCAGTTTTCTCCCTGGGAAGTGGATCTATCCTGGTGGGCAGGGCTGTGGAGCTGGCAGGGCTGCGTGCTGGCCTGGTTCCTCCTCCATCGCACTCGGGAGTTGATATGCCACAGCACTTACCTTTCCTTCACCCCGTCCTCCCCTCCTGCCGTGAACAGAGGAGATCTCCTAAGATGAGATTTCAAAAAGCTTTGGTGCCGAAGAGATCCTGCTCACTTGGCAGCAATAAACCAGGGCAGACCCGCAGCTGTCTCCAGCTCTCCTCCCCGCCCCAGGCTCTGCAGGCAGGCAGGCAGATGCTCCTTGAATCGATGCAAGCAATCAGGAGACTCCCCTGCAGTATTTTAGCACAAAGAATCTACGGCTCAGCTACAATGCCATGCTGGAAAAGGCCTTAGACCACCGTTTTGCATATGAATAAGATTTTACTGGTGGGGAAGGACGTACTTCGTGTAGGCTGAGGGGCTGGTTGCCCAGGGCAGCATCCACCTCCACTAAAATGTATTGGGAGAACCTGCCCCCTGTCTTTTTAGATGAGGGATGTGTCAGATCACCCAGCAACTCCTGTCCTGAAGGTGTGGGGAGAGCGGAGTGAGCATGGTGTGTAGGGAGGGAAGCCTTGCCTGTGTTACTTGCTGGGGCACTGGCAAAGTGGTGCCTGAGATGGGGTGCTGGATGTCCTTTCTGTGTCCAGTAATAGCAAGAGTTTTTTCTTGAGTTGAGAGAGATTGTATTTTTCATAGAGGACAAATACCTATGGTGGTAATTTTTTGAACTTTCTGTACAAATTGCCAAGGACTGACAGAAAATAAATTGGCGGGAAGGATGAGTTGTAGCACAAAACAGTGAAACACTGTTTCAAGTAACTGTTTGAAGGCTTGTTTTAGCATCTTGGAAGGAAGCAGGAATTCACGTGTTTTATTTTTAGCTTACAAGGCAAGACTTATTTGATGTTTTTTATATCTCACCTCTGAAAATGTTGTCACTGAGGCAGGACCTGAAGTCCGGGAGCTGGTTAACCTGAGACTTGCCTGCCTGTGAAAATTTATTTTTACAAAGGGGAATTATTGAAATTGTTTTTCCCCTGTAAAATTTTAAATTTTTAATTTTAGAACTGAGTCCAAATTCCAAAATCAGTACAGTGTTAAAATACTTTCTACTGTTGGCAGTGATTTGTGATTCACAGTATATAGTTGGGTGCATTTTGCTGTCAGGAACTCATAACCTTTTTCAGATTTTTATTGTGGAGTTGCTTTTGTTGCCATTTGCTTTGATTTTGGCTCCCATTAAATTATATGCAGTTCTTATTTTTCTAAAGGAATATTTTCATCCAATATTTTAATAGTATTGCTGTGACTGGGCCTTAAATCTCTAAGCAGAGACGGGATGAGCTACTCACTTATCATTAGTGCTGGAAAAAACCTTTCTTGCATTTCCCTCTTCCCGTGTCCCAGGTCTCTGAATGTCAGTACTGTGGCTCATGCTTTAGGTTCTTGAAAATCAGTGAGATATTTATGATACTCTGTTTTCCAGCAGCTGGGTAATGAATGGGGTTGGAAGATATTGCTGGTCAATACTTGTACGTCTTGTCCAGTACTCTTGGGTCAACAAACATACGTCTTAGCCTCCTTTTGAGACTGCTCCTGTTTTCCTGGTTTTTCTTTCCTGTGAGGCAGCAGAACAGTGTCAGCAGCAATGAAATGAGAGCTATCATTTCCTCGAATGGGTAAGACAATCTGCAAAGCATGTATTAAAAATAAAACAGGAAGTCAGTGATTATCAATTTTTAGCAAACACGTTTCTGCTGATCTTCAAACTGATGCCTTACGGTAACAAAAGGAGAAGCTCTTCATCTGGGCAGTGTAATTTCTAGTTATTTGTAGTATCTTTTCTGCTCATTAAGGCATGGACTGTTTTTATTTTAAGGCCTAAAACGTGTAAGAGTAATAACAGAGGCCTAATGTTGCTGCTTGTAAACTGGGTTGAACAGCATGACTGGGATAAGTAGGTACTGGGTGAAAAAACAGAAAAAGTAGTGTCCTTATTTGTGCATTTACAGTTTTCTGAAGTAAAAGGTAACATATGGCCATCCTAGCAAGGAAGAAGTCACATCTCTCAGAGGCTCTTCCCCAGCTTAAGGAGTTAGTGATTGCTTCCCACTCTTATAAAAAGAACATTACTGGCATCCCTGTGCTGAGCGGCATTCATGTGGGTGATGGAAAATAAGGCTTCCTCCAGACCTGGCCACCTGCTTGAGGAGCAGGAGTGGCAGTGGGAGGGAAATCCACCCACCAGCGAGCCAAGAGCCTTGATTGATGTCTGCTTTCACTGCCAGAGGGGAACCAGAGCTCTGCTCTGTGGCGAGCTTCTCCTTTTTGCATCTCTTTCCCCCCCCTGAAAGGAATCGAGAGTGTTCATTTGGACTCTGCTACAGAGGAGAGGGAACAGCCTGCACACCTGCCAGGAAAGGGAATCCTAAACAACTGCTCCTGCTCAGAGGAGATTGGGAGCTGGGCCAAGCAGTTCATACGTGGGTGATTAAAATTAGACTCCTGCATTCGTATGTATGTTCTCATTTTGAAAACACTGCCTGACTTACTTTTCTCTCCTGCCTTTTATGTAGTCCCCTAGTGGGCGAATGCTTCCACCTTTCCTGTGGCTCTAACAGTGGCCCTTGCACTCCCTGAAAGAACATTTATCTTTTTTCTCTGTAATCATACCTGATCACAGTCACAGGAACACTACTCTGTCTTTCCATTTTCCACTATTATTCCCTTGACAAGTATCTTCTTTAAAGGGGAAAAAAAAGTGATTATCTGTCCTTTGGAAAAACAGCCAAGTTTTGAAGCAGACTTGGCTTTTTGCCTGTCCGCCTATGCTGCTTCTGCCTGAGCAAAGGAAGACCTTTCTTGCAGCCCAAGCTGGCTGATCCAGAGATGTCCAGGTCTTACTGGAGAGGCATCCCAAGGGGGAAGGACAGAAAGTAGACAGGCTGGCACAGCAGTCAGCTATTATATGCCTGTCTGCAGCCTGTTCTGTTCACAAGCACCAAAACCATCAAAGGATAGAGAAGCAATAAGGCAGCCAGTGCGTGGTGAGTGCATGGCTGCATGACCTCCATGGGAAGGTTGGAGACACACAGTGAACCACACAAAGATGTTGATGCAGGAGGACTTTGTGTAAAATTTTGGCTTTTCATGTCAGTTGGATAAGATCACAAAGTTGCTTATCATCATTAGACAGTGGTTTGTTCCTGAGAGCTCTGAAGCATTCCAAGACCCCAGTACTTCCAGAAAGAAATCCTTATATTTCAAAGGACTTCAGAGTATTTTTTTATGTTCTCCTCTTAACAGCTCTTCTTAGGAAAATGAGGAGAGTTCCTGGAATTAGTGACTGCTGGGAAAGCCCTATTAATGCTGCTGTTTCATAAGCAGCCAGATGTTTGCATTCTGCTGCCTCACAGGGTGTACCCACTACAGAGTCTAAGGACCACAGTGGAAAGAGAGCAGGGGGGACCCACATTCCTCTGGAGCCTAATCAATTGCCTCATGATTCAAAGACAGAAGTAGGCCAGTTCTGCGCACGCTGTGCCTCACCTCAAAAATCCACTTTGCAGGCTTGAGGGATTCACCCACTTTGCATGGGTAAAAACCCTCCCAAATCTTTGTTCGCGAAGTCTAGCCATACATACAAAGACAGAATCCTTCCTTGGGTTAACTTCTCTGGATAAGGAAGCAGCAGAACCTCCACTGTGCCTTGTGTGCTTGGCTTGTGTGGATTTTCCCATCACTCTGCCAGTTGCAGGGCTGTCCTAGTCCTGGCTCTTGCACGAGTTTGCACTCACACAGAGATGAAAAGCCATTACTGTGGCTTTCCTGGGGAAAAACCTGAAATATTTTCCCTGTAGGAGCACATCTTGGATGGTAAATCAATTCTTGAATCCTCCCCACCTGGTCCCAGCTGGGTGGGGAGCTCGTGAGGGTGCATGGCATCTCCCTGCACTGGGTTTCCTTTCCTCTGAGACAGCTACAAGCTGCTGGGCACAGGCCAAGGCAGAGACAGAGGAGGCAGCTGATGCACACCCTGTTCTTGCCCTAACATGGAGCGAGGACAAGGCTGCAGGGCACACATAGATATAAAAGCATTTTTTTTTTTTTAATTTCAAAACTAAGAACAAAGCACCTTGTATAGCAAAGTGAAGTTACTAGCTTGTTCCAGCCTGGAAAAAGGCTTTTCAGAGCACATAGTGCTGGCATTGTCTCCTAAAAAGTCTGCAGGCTTTATTGGAGGTAGTTTATTTCAAGCTGCTTTTTCATTCCTTCAGATGTTAAATTGTCCTTGCAGACCCACAAAATTAAACAAAAGCAGTGACTTTAGAACAAAATATCCCAATAAAAAAGCTCAAGTGAAATTCATACATTTTTACAGAGCAGCTCCCAAAAGCTTGCCAGTAATTGTTCTTTTAAGAGGACCTGTGATCTTTGCACAGCCTCTAAGCTTCTCCCTCTCTTGGTACGAGTCTTCTGATGATCTGTGGAGTGCAGGGATGCGGTCTTGTTAACATTACAGATGCCAAGTGTTCATTGTGTACAAGCAAGAGGACAAGGTATGTATAAAAGAGATTTCCAGAATTACACAACTCCTGTTACTGACACAAAAATGTTGGCAGCTGAGCACAGGGGAGAAGCCAAAATATCTTCCCCAGTGATCAAAAGGGGAGCGGGTCTGAGCAGTTCCACTTTGTTGGCCATGGGAGCTGAACCCTCCTCCACATGTGTAGCCCCTGTGTGTGCTGGCTTGTGCCCAGGAGGCTGTGACCCCACAAATGAAGGTGCAAGAGTCCTTGTGCTAACAGACAGGGGAAGCTGGGAATAATCTGTGGAGGAAGGAAGTCTTTTGAGAATCAGGTTTCACTGTTTCAACTGCTTAAGGAAAAGCCTGTTCATAATAGTATACTGTAAATAGGAGGTGACTGTGTGGGGGGGCTGGTGTGTGTATATGCATGCAACATATGTGTATGAGGAGAAAGAACTTCCGCTGTGGTCTGTCATCCTTAAGCACATTGCTTCTATTTTTCCTTAAACCCTGTGACTTCCTTAAAAAAAAAAAGAAAAGAAAAAAGATATTAAGAAACTTCTGAGCTAGAGTAAATGCGTGTGTGTGTGTGTGTGTGTGTGTATTTGAGGGAATATGAGTAACTTATCTTCGCATTTTGTTGGAGCCTTGGTGTTGTCAAAGCAGCTGAATCACTGCCTGTGAGCTGCCATCTTTGCCATGGTGACAATCTGTCAGAGTGCCAGCATTGCTGCCTACTGTGTATGAAGAGCTGACCTTGTAACAACATCAACACTCTTTCTTTGGGTTTTGCTGACATACTCTAGGCTCTGGAAACTGTTCTCAAAACAAATATATAATGAGGTGTTATGCTTGTAAGAGCAATTGTGTTTCCGTCAGATTATTTTAAGGTGTCTCAGCTGCCAAAGGGCAAAGCAAAGGAACAGACAGGGAGGATGTGACTCTTTAGATAAAATGAGAGGCTTTCCACATAAAGGAATGATGCGAATTAAAGCTAACCTTCACAAAATCAGAAGTTAATGGCAAAGTGGCAACTTACTGACTGTTTGTGCTGTTCCATTGTGAACTTTTGTTTCTCAGAGCAAGGACAAGTGAGCAGAGCTCTACGTACAACAAGAAGACTACACAAGGTCCAAAAGCAATGAAATGTCTGGATTTAATTGTTGCTGTGTCCTGTTATGTGTCTTTCTTCATGCAGGCAGGAAAAACTTAGCATCTAAAATACTGGTTGAGACTTTCCATCTAGACATTTGATATGGAGAAATGACAGAAGCTTGGCTTAGCAGGTAGGGTAAAAGCATTGTCAGCAGCTGAAAATATCAGTCTTCTTATCCCTAGGTTTAGGATGCTCTGCTGGATGATCTGGCAAGTTCAGGCATTCCCCAGTATTGGGGAATTATGTGAGTGGTTTGTATTCCCACTGTCCATGTATGTGTACCAAACTTCACATTCTCTCTGTGTGTCCAGTGTGTTTGCTGGGGCACAGTTTGAAAACTAAATAGAGCAAATCAGACACAGGACTCACCTCACACTTGCTACTGCCCTGATTGTGGAGAGCAGTGGTAGTAAAATGCTGTTACTGATTATTTTTTCTTCTTACTATCCTTACTAAACTAAATTAATACAGCAATCACTAGTGTCCTAATGGCATTTCATGGAAAGATTTTGTAAAATCACAGGCTGAATAGTGGATACATGACAGCCTTTCCTTAAAAACTGCCTTGCATGTATATGGTTAGGTAACAACTTTAATTTTAGATATGGGATTGGAAAATGCAGTTAGATTAAACCTAGTACTCTGTAGGTTAAGACCAGAGTGAAAGATGTAGCTAACAAAAGTTTGGAGGCAACATCTTCATGAGACACCCCAGTTTTCACTCCCCCTCAGAGATATATTTTCAGGTGTTGCCAGAAAGGAGAACACTATAAATTATACCAAGATATTTTCCCTGGAACCTTCTTAAAGTGCAGTCCTTTAGATTTGTTGAAGTAAGGTGAATATTTTATACATCTGAAGTTCCACTCTTGCATGTAGAAGTAAAAGTTACTCTTGATTTTGGTAATAGAGGATGAAAGTTGTTTTGTGTATCCGCTTTGCATTGTTTCCCAACTTGTTTATTTTTGCAATTCAGTGCTGAATTTTAAGCTTAAAGTTTCTGTTTGGGCTTCATTTTCTTTTCACATTTCTCCCTGTGTTCTTATCACTTGAATCATTGAGCCAAACAAACAGAAAAAACCAAAAGTGGGACTTTCAGTGTGGTAATAACTTGCCATGGCACCTATTTTCAAGCCTGTTGGCCCTTTGTAAGGCAGAAGGTTATTCTATAGGACAGCAGAATGATCCAGCATCTCAACTTGCAAAGAGCGAGTGCTGGAAACTGTTAGGCCTGTGGTATGTCATCTAGATGGGATGTGCAAGTTTAGCTTTGAAAGGAGCATTTGTGCCTGAAAAAAATAGAGGGGGTTTTTTCCTTAACCAATGGCATAACTAGGAATGCAAATCTGAATGGTCTCCACACTGTGGTGGACAGGCACTGCCTAAATCTTTTCAAGCATACACATTCAGATTTGGGAAGATTTAGGGGTTTGTTTGGTGGGCCATATCTAAAATGTCTATTTTTAGGGCCATATCTACAAACCAAGCTTGTAACAAATTTGGTGCAAATTAGCCTCCTGAGAAACTCCTGAAAGCTCAGTGGCCTGTGCAATGGAAACATGCATTTTTTTTCTGGCAGTGAGAAAATTCAGCCTTTTAGTGCCTGAAATTAGCTTGCAAGTCACACAGTTTATAATTCATTCAACTTTATATTAAAAGCAGAGACTAGGTTTTGGTGCACTGTTTTCAAGCTGAGTGTCAATCCCCTGTACAGCAGAAGCCTTCTTCTTTCAGACTTGACTTCTTCTGGATGGATGATAAGAAGGACTTTCAGAATTACTTTGCAGGGAACTGTGAGCTTTCACTGGCAGTGCATGATTTTAGCTAATAGTTTTTTTAGCTTCTGATGGTTTTTTTCCTGTTTGTGGAAGTGGGATCACACAACAGGGACCCTCCTAGCATGAAGCCTTTAATAAGAGGCAAGGAAGATTTTTCTGTCAAAGGACAAATGAGGAATTGTTCCTTGTGAGAAAGGTAATTTGAGACTATACGAGGTAGACCTGTTAGGATTTCCACCAACTAATGCAAATTGCTTTTAAAAGTGAGTATTGCTGGAGTATTTGCTTCTGAAACCAAAGGAGCCATGTATTAGCTCCTCATTGAGCAGAGTATCAAACTAGACCATAGAAGGAGAAGAGGAAAATACCATGGAAAATAGGGCTGTAGGCTGAGCCAGATTTTTTCCTTTTTTTTGTGCATAAAAACATCTTGTTATGGCCATATCCTTTAAGCCCTGTGGAGTCAAGATGCATTGCCAAGAAAGGCTTTTGCATTTCTGATCGCATGCTGCCTCCTCCACCAGCCTGTATTTTTCCGAAAATAACCCTGATTTCATACCTTAGTTGATGAACCTCCTAGAAGTCACAATAGGTGCAACCTCCCTGGAAAACACTCAGTGCTATGTAAAAGCGTTGGATCCACTCCCTGAGAGAGATTGTACACAGCTTCATCTTTTGAAGAGGTATCCTTTGTATTCTGAGCTGTGCTAAAACGTAGTAAGCTTAACCCAAGCCCTTCCTGCTTCCCCAGAACAAACAAGTCACTGCTGAACACCAGGTATCTTACCCAGCAGAAGAACAAGAATTCCTTTTTTCCTTTAAAACAAAGAGCATAAGTAGGTGCTTGGCAGAGGGGAAAGAAAGGATTTGGTTTTCTATCCATGAGGAAGTTTGCCAGGCATCATAACCTGGAACATCAACTTGGGGTGTATGGCAGTTGCTAACAGTCAAGGGAGCATCGCGAGACAGGTGTCATATTCTCTACTTGATAAACAGGGAGAAAATCTGCCTTGCACCGGCAGCTTTTGGGGGCTATGGGACCATATTACTGCACTCTCAGTGGAAGATCCCTTCTTCTGCACACACTCCTCAGCTCTCCTCCTCGTGCCACCATCCTCCAGCTGTGTCAGTTCCTTTATCCATTTGGCTCCAAGGAAGCTTCTGCATGAAATCTGCTGCTGGAGTAGCAGTGATTAACAGCTTTGCACATTGTGGATGTAAGAACAGCCCTGAGGTGTCATACATGTATCCATCAGGGTACCAGAGGCAGGGAAAATATGCTGATGGTCATTCAAAATATTTTCCCAGCTCAGAGATGACTGTGGCTTGATGACTTCCTGAGTCAGAGGTGAGGTCACCATATTTAACAGCATTGGAGTATGGTCACAGGATGGTGTGAATGTCCCCAGCCTTCATGCCCAGACTTGCCAGTCTCTGTTCTAAGTGGTGCTTTTCCTCTCCATTTTTATTCCACAGAAAAATACAAAGGAACTGGTAGAGTTTGATATGCTGCACTCAGGACTACCTCGGCCTGACTGATCAAAGATGGACCTTAAAATTCACTGTGGATATATCTGTATCTGTAACGTTTCCCAGGTTATAGGTAGATGGTACCAGAGCAAGTTGCTGTAAGCATGGACATAGGTGGGAGCACTCCATGTGATGGGTTGGCCCTGGCTGCACTCCAGGTGCCCACCAAAGCTACTCAGTCAGTCCCCTCCTCAGCTGGACAGGGAAAAGAAGTAGAACAAAAGGCTCATGGGTTGAGATAAGAACAGAGAGTGATCACTCAGCAGCTACTGTCACAGGCAAAACAGACATTTATTAACAATCACATCAGAGTAGTGTGAAAAGTCCTCTCTCTTTCTCCTTGGGGAGAGGACTTTTCACACTTCCCATGCTCCAGTGTGGAGTCTCTCCCTTGGAAAACAGTTCTTTGTGAACTCCAATGTAAGTCCTTCCCACTGACTGCAGTTCTTCATGAACTGCTCCAGCATGGGTTCCCCCTGTGTTCATAAGTCCTGCCAGCAATCTTGCTCCAGTGTGGGCTCCTTTATCCATGGGGCCACATGTTCTGCCAGGAGTCTGCTCCAGCACGGGCTTCCCAGAGTCACGTCGTTCTTTGAGCACTGACCTGCTCCAGTGTGGGGTCTTCCAGAGGCTGCAGGGGGGACTTGCAGGTGTATCTGCTCCACCACAGCCTTCCAGCCTGACTCACCATAGTCTTCCCCACGAGCTGCAGGGGAATCTCTGCTCTGATGCCTGAAGCCCCCTCTTCCTCCTCTCTCCTCACTGACCTTGGTGTCTGCAGGTTTATTTCTCTCATATATCCTCGTTCCTTTCTCCCTCTGCAGTTGTTGTTGCTGCTACCAATGTCGCTGGTGGGCTCAGTGTTGGCCAGCAGTGGGTCCATTTTAGAGCTGGCATTGACTCCACTGGACATGGGCAAATCGCTTCTTGCAGATTCTTACAGAACTCACCCCTATAGCCCACCCTCTACCGAAACCACATAAACACAATACACTGCATGGAGATTTGTCCTCTGCCATTTCCAGTGATCGGGAAACAATTAACAGAAAAGCCTCAGACAATTTCTGTCACCTAGGAACATGTATTGGATCAAGAATAAAAAGCAAAAAACCACATCTGTAATGTGCTAAAGGTGGCAAGTGACATTGATGGCATCTTTATGGAAGTGTAGGCCTCCTTCTCGCCAGCTGCTCTTTGACAGTACAGCACATCAGGCCTTTGGCTCCCAGAGCCAGCTTCAGGGTACGTAACACCTAGCACCAAGGGAGAAGGTGGCAAAACACTGATCCCTGCTCTGCAGGCTCAGAGCCACTCAAAAAACACTGACAGCGTGACCTCCTGTGCATGGTGTCAAGGCAACATAAGCAGTATGTTTGTTGTATGCTGAGGCAAATTTGACACCATTGTGCTTGTGAGACAGTCCCGACTGCAGGTCAGGCTTGTGCTGCTGAGTGTCCTGTCAGTCACAAGCTGCTTCAGTGGGCATGGCATCCTAGCATCAGCTCGGGAGCAGTTTGGGCACTGTGTGTACACACAGCAGGGTGGGCTGGCAGCAAAGGTTTGTCTTGGATATTTCTAAGCACTTGGTCTCTGTGATCTTACTATCACATCAGACTCATAAATGTCTGTGTCCCCAGAAAAATGGTGTGAGATGATGTGCAATTAGTCCTGTTTTATAGACAGGGAACTGAGTTGAGAACAAACAGGGAATTAAGCCAGTCTCCTGAATTAAAAATTAGTAGGATAATATGATCCTTATGAATATTCCCTTTGTTTGAATTTGCCTGGATGATTTTTTAAGTATGATTGCAAAGGAATGTGAAAAGTGGAGGGAACCAGCATAGTTACAAGGCTGGGCCAGTTTAAAGTGGATGGCTCCGTGTAAGGAGGGAGGAAGGAGTTAGGGAAGTGTGCATAACCAGAAGTGTACATGGTGTTCTCCTCTTCGTATTGGAAGTCTGTCAGTGCTGATAGTATTTGGGTCTTTTTATATATATGTCTGTGATAAAAAGAAGACTAGGAGAAATGCAGGCCCTCTCCAAAAGGAAACAGAGGACCTGTTTATGTGGGACATGGAGAAGACAGAGGTACTCAGCTACTTTTTTGGCTCAGTTTTTACCAGCAAGGCCTCTCACCACACTGCGCAAGTCATAGAAGGTAAAAGCAGGGACTGGGAAAATGGACAACCACCTGCTGTAGAAAAAGATCAGGTTTGAGACCATCAAAGGAAACTGAAAGTGCAGAGTTCCGTGTGACCTGATGAAATCGGTCCATGAGTCCTGAGGGGAACCGGCAGATAACATACTACCATCCATCATATTTGAAAGATCATGACAGTCTGGTGAAGTTCCCACTGACTGGAAAAGGGGAAGCATAACCCCCATTTTTAAAAAGGGGGGAAAAGGGTGTATTTGTTGGATGGATCTCTCAGTGAATAAGGAATTGGCTGGATGACCACACTCAAAGAGTTGTGGTCAGTGGCTTGATGTCCAAGTGGAGAGCAGTGACTTGTGGCATTCACGGGTCAGTATTGGGGCTGGTGCTGCTCAACATCTTTCTTGGCAAGATGGACAGTGGGATCAAGTGCACCCTCAGCAAGTTTGCTGATGACGCCAAGCTGTGTGGTGTGACCAACATGCTGGAGGGAGGAGATGCCACCCAGAGGGACCTTAACAGGCTGGAGAGATGGGCCTGTGTAAACCTCAGGAAGTTTAAAAAATCCAAGTGCAAGGTTCTGCACTTGGGATTCAGGATAATCCCAAGCACAAATGCAGGCTGGGCAGAGAATGGGTTGAGAGGCACCCAGAGGAGGAGGACTTGGGCATGTTGGTAGATGAGAGTCTGGGTGTGAACCAGCCATGTGTGCTTACAGCCCAGGAAACCAATCATATCCTGACCTGCATCACAAGCAGTGTGTCCAGCAGGTTGAGGGAGATGGCTCTACCCCTCTACTTTGCTCTTGTGGAATATTGCATCCAGTTCTGGGATCCCCAACACAGGAAGAACATTGACCCACTGGAGCAAATCCAGAGGACAGCCACAAAGACAATTAGAGGGCTGGAGCACCTCTCCTGTGAAGACAGGCCAAGGTAGTTGGGGCTCTTCGTCTTTGAGAAGAGAAGGCGTGTCCTTATTGCAGCCTTTCCATACGTAAAGGGAATGTACAAGGAAGCTGGAGAGAGACTTTTTATAAGGGTTAGTAGTGAAAGGGCAAGGGGCAATGGCTTTAAACTGACGTTAGATTGGATAAAATGAAGAAAATTATTTATTATGAGGATGCTGAGCTATTGGAACAGCTTGCCCATAGAAGCTGTGAGTGCCCCATCCCTGGAAGTGTTCAGTGCCAGGTTGGATGGGGACTTAAACAATCTCATCTAGTGAAAAGTGTCCCTGCCCATGGGAAGGGGGTTGGAAGTAGGTGATATTGGAGTTCCCTTCTAACCTGTGTTTCTCTACTGGAAAAAGTCCCTGCCAACTTGGCTTTTCACACTATATTGTAAGAAATGTTCTCGTATTTTATGTGCAAGTTCTGAACTTTATGAGCAATGCTTGCTGCAGTGTCTGAGCAGATAAGCTGATTTCAATTATCTTTCCTTTGATTGCTTTCTATTTGTTTTCAGCAGTATCTTAAAAAAAATCACATCCCACCCCAACATTTATTTAAGGTACTAATACTGGATTTAGCTGCAGCAAAAGTTAAGTGAAGTTAATCACTGCTGAGGAGAATGGAGGTTTAAACTGACCTCATAAGAGAATAAATCAGGAACCGAACAAAGATTTTGAAATGCCCTGAAGGGAAACAGAGGTTGCAGTACTGAGCTCCAAATAGTGCCAGGGTTGGGCTGACTACACAAAGGAGAGAGTAGTCCTGATTGCCCTTCTCTCAGTTGATTCATTCTCCTTCCTGCCAACTGTGCTGAGCGAGAAAAATGGACCAAACAGAACTCCTAGGTGAGCTTCCCATTAGGAAAGTCAGAGCTACGTGTTCGTTCTGATGCACTGTCTTTGAAGCATTTACTCTCTGCAGACAAGGTACAGTACCCAAGTGCCTGGCATATTCTCAGAAACTAGTCCTTACTTTGTGTCTGTGTGGTGAGAGTCACTAGGCTGGAAACAAGTCCTGGGTACACCTCCCCACTCATTCCTCCAACTCAAGAGGATGTGAGCCCAGGATCCCCCTGTTAGGCCAGCACATAAAAAGAATGACACCAAACTGGAAAGTTCCCTCCACACTCAGCTGCTAGTTTTAAGTATGTATTGCAATGCTGTTGAGTTCAAGTGACTTCGAAGGTGTGTCCTTTCTAAAACCAATTTTCTGCTATAAACCAAAATATACCCAGTTATGAATTATATTTGTTTTACTCTGTTCCTTAAGACTTTGCAGCTTGCCTCTCATCCCCAGCTGAACCACTTTTTAAAACAAAATGTTTTCAGTGATACTAAAATGTAAATTACAATTGGCTTTAATTTCAAAGCTACATTTAATTACACGTATTTATGCAAAATGTCTGGTGCGTTTTACTATTAAAATAATTTTCAGATGGAGAGCAATGTTGCTGCTGAACTGGAGAGTAACAACAGGTTTGGTGTCCAGGGGGGCAAGTTCAGGAGCAGAATGTTTAAAGGAGTAAGTAAAAATAGAGAAATCCACAGCTTTCCCTGAACATCATTAGCTTTGATTTTTAACTAATTGGTTGACTATCATATTGTCAAGGTAAAAGTGGACCCTGATCATGGACAAATCCTTTGAAGACTAATTTTATAGTTTCTCTGAAAAGATTGTCCTAGTAAGAACTCATCGTAGGCAAAGCAAACAGGGCTGATGAACCAATGCTACTGATGGGCAGTCAGGATGGATATAAATTGACATTGCTTAAGCTGTGGGGGAAGAGCAACCTGGTCCACTTTCTATTTGTCCCTTCTCCTACAGTATAAAAAGATAAATACGTTGCTTTATGTGGTTTGCATTTTGGGCATTGCTTGCCCCACCCCAGAAAGCTTTCATTTTAGAATGCAAGAGTCCATATCTGTTTCATTATGCATCTTTTTACTGTAGTTGAATGACTTGTCATACTCACGTTAGCTATGTTTACTGTATGATCTGCTGGCACTGCAGCAGAGCTGCACTGTCTGTAGTGGCTGCTGCCCTGGCTGGACAGACCAGATGTCCAGGAGACCTGGGATGCCCAGGAGACCCAGCTCTCCATTTTACAGCACATGCAAACACTTTATTTGCATTCTTGCTCCCGAGTGCTGACTGGCTCAGTACTAGTCAAATTAAAACTGCCTCAATCAACTGTAGCTGTATTAAACTTGATTACTTCTCATACAAATTCCTAGCTATCTTTCCCCAGCATTTATCTGTAGGTATGTTAATATTATCTGTAAAGGTACATAAGGTTATTGTCAAGATTATCTGTATTTACGCAAGTGCTTAATTTGGAGGTCCACAGTGTAATTCATCAGTCATTTATTTCTATGTGCTTGATTCCTGAAAGGGTAGTCATCTCCATTTCCTGGGCCATAGTGTGCTTAATTCTTCAGATCATAGAACATTTTCTACTGTAGTGCTTGATGTGGAGAATCATCCCTGAAAATGGGCAGCTCTGAGTCACCTGAAAGATTCCATCCTTTCTTCCTACAGGTCAAATTACAACAGGATTCTTGAGTATCATGAAAATCCTCTTCCCCTTGTACAAACATCCAGGTTTTTTTGTTCAAAATTGCTGAAGAGATGCATTAGGAAGAAGAATGAACTGAAGTTCCACAGTGGGATGAGGACAGACACTGCTTTTAAGTTGTTCAAAGCTGGCTAACAAGAAGTGGATTTCACAAAGCTCAGGATAAATACAGGATTTATAGGGTCTTTTAGGGGCATTTTAGAACTTCCATTGCTGGTGAACAGTAGCAGAGTGTTGATTTACACCTCGAAGAAAAGCAAGATTAGGAATGAGCGTGGGGAGGATTCAATGCAGAAGTGCCACTATGCCTTGTACATCTGTGTACCAGAAAACAGGAGTCAAGGTATTGGCTTCCACAGTGCTAGCCTGGGGATTAGAAGTTCCTCTGTCTTCATAAAGGGCTGGATATGGAAGGGAAAAGGTCGGCCTGTCCTCAAACTCTCTTCCACAGTAAGGAGCTTTCAGTGTCTCTCACATGTGAGCAAGTGAGTGCTGTAGTCCTAGCCTATCTTGGCATGTGAAAGACACACATGCAATAAAAGATGATTTCTTGAAACAGGCAGAAGGGGAGAAACTTACGGGGTTTGGTAGTGCATTCACATTGGCATGCATCTTTTACTAGAACTGGAGTGGGAAATTTGAGGATGCAGGTGATGTGAGACATGATTAGATACAGCGCATTGACCAGACAACTGACCCACAGTGAAAGAAGATAGTAGCAGACAGTGATCAAGTTTTAGGACTGCTATAGGTGAAATGTGTCTTGGCACTGGGAGATCTGGCTTCCCAGATGTCTCTGCTGATTTTCACATGTAATCAAATCAACTCCCTCCCTATTTTATAGTTTTTGTCCTGTTTCATGTTTTGTACTATGGATTGCAGTCATGTATGTACTTTTCAGCCCAAAATTTGAAGGCTTGGGGATCCTTCTTCCGTTTGAATGCTGAGTCTTAGCTTAGGTGAGGGATCAGAAGAAAGGGCAAGGGGGATTGGTCAGTTAGATTTTGAACCTTATCCATAACTTAAGCCAGAAATGAATTTTTTCTTTTCAGGGAAAAGTATGGGCCTGATTATTGCTATAATATGGGGCAGTTCATAAGTTGTCAAACACTGGGTGCTCTCCTCCCCTGCAGAGCCATGCACAGGGAAAAACAGTTGTGAACACAGGAAAAAGTCTTGCAGTTGAGCCCACCACATATGGGTTGAAGAGACACATGTGAAAACACTTGCCCTTTTTAGATTTGGGAACAGAGTTGTTACTATAATTCTGGAGTCTCTTTCAGGCTTCATGTCTGAAGATTGCAACACCCTGGGTGCTACTGAAGCTAGAACCTTGTTCAACCATCTGAGTTGATGACAGGCATCCACCCTGCCTAACTGCAGCCAGGGTGCACTTCTATTTCCTGCGCAACATTTCACATGTAAATAAGGAAAGCAAGTGTGGATACTATGAACGAGGTCCTCACTTACACTTGGAGCTCTCTGGACATTGGCAAGTGTAGTAATTATTATGGCCAGGTGAAGGCAGTGAGATGTGTCACTGCAGTGCCCTCAGTTGAACACTGGACACTGTTTCATATACTGCACAATGACAGAATTCACTGAAACGGCTGGTAGTGTACAACAGTTGATGATTTCAGATCACCTGTGTCATTCTGTCTTCTTCCATCTTTCCTTTTGTTCCCTATATAACTATGTACTTCAGCATACTTCCAACACAAGAATCAGGTTTGCTTTGGTTAAAGTCATGTAAAATCCAACATTATATTTTATCCACTGTTTATAATCACATTTTCCTTAAAGATTTCTCTAGAAAGGCTTTTACATTCATCACAGTGCTGTTCCTTGTACTTACCTTTCATGCTTATAAGAGATAGATGCAGTTACACATTATTGTAATTTTTGCTGGTAGTGCCCTATTTAGCTCACATCACTTCTTTATGAGTAGTAATATATTTCCTGAATCTGTCCAGGTTTGGTTTTTCTAAATTAAAAAGAAGACACATTAACATGCTTTCAAAGAAATTTAGGGAGGAAGAAACCACTACATCCCAGTGCATGAATTAAAAAAGAAAAAAAAAAAAAAAAGGCAAATCGGCCCATAAATGCAAATTAAGAGTTATTTTTATTTAAAATAGTTGTGTCTCTGTCAATGCCAGAATTATTGGTTTCCAGTCCTCTCAAGGCTTATGAATGTGCTTAGTTGGACTCATTGGATTGAAAAGCAGAGGTTTTTTCCATACAGCAGAGGAGGTTTTAAGGAGCTGGCTAAGTTTTGGAAGCTTCTATGAGCCTCACTTGTGTTTGACACCACCATCTTTGGCTTCCCCTGGCATGGGAGCACAGTGACCTCCAGCAGTGAGTCTTTTTAGAGATACTGGCTTTGTTAGATGTGATGCAGGGCCTTTAAAGAGGGAGTTTACATCTGATTTGCCTGCTTGAAGTCAACCAAGTGATGGAGATATACTCTGCAAAATACAGTGGATTAAATTCTAGAAAATGTAGGCTTTTATACATAGTCTTACCTGTGCTTGGCTCATGCAGGTGGACACTGCCTTGAGCCAGTACAGACAGTAACGTAGTGGACCAGGTAAGGCAAAGTTTGATCTGTGTAATGTCATGACTGAATGTGGGCTTGAATCCTCTCCCCAGTGCTGGGGCTCTTCTCCCTGTGTTAGGGGAAACATACAGGGAAGCAGTTGGCTCAGCAAGAGCAGTGAGGAGGTGGAAGCATCTCGGACACGTTACTGTTTCCTGCTAATCTTCCAGACTTATTTAGGCAAGTTACTAAAAAGGACAAAAGATGGCTGTTGGCAAAGCAATGTAAGTAAAAGCATTTGGGGTAAAATAATAAGGCAATATGTAAAATGGCAGTGAAATCTTTTTTCCTTACTTCAAAAATGTAAATGGGCCATGAAGAGTAATCAAATATTAAAGTAAGAGTTAAAAATAGTTTAACTTAATGCATTTCCCTTAATCTCTTGTCTGTGTTACTTTTATTCTATTATACTTTCACTCTCCTCTGCTTTTATATTAAAAAGCTGCACAAAAAGAACTACAAAGTGTCATTTAAGCCATAAATAGAATCAAAGAAAATAATATATTTCGTTACAGAATTGTTTTATTTGAAATCATTTTACATATTGTGTAATAATAGCATACTTGAAAGTTGGAGAAGTAATTTAAAAAAAAAAAAAAGTTCCTTGTATCTTAAAAAAACTATTCTTCTAAATACTGTGGTTCTTTATAGTGAGAAGCCTTGTCAAACAAAATTCTGTGCAGCTTTCTGTTCCTTGAGGGTAAAATAACTTTCATAGCATTCAGGGATGCATGCTGTTGCAGCCCGATAGCAGAATACTTGTGCTGCCTGGCAGCAGGGTAACATGGCAGAAAGCTTGGGAAGACATGCATAAAAACAGATAGGTAGGAATTTGTTCTTGTTGCCATGGTGTTTGGACAGTGTTTACTTCACCTATCAGCTGAACCACCTATCTGGTTCTTTCCCTGTCTTCTGGAAACCTG
The DNA here is from genome assembly GCA_013399695.1 of Formicarius rufipectus. NCBI lineage: Eukaryota > Metazoa > Chordata > Aves > Passeriformes > Formicariidae > Formicarius > Formicarius rufipectus. The sequence goes on from VXAU01003090.1 coordinate 558,244, forward strand.
TAGCCCTGACCTGTAGCCAGGTTCAGCCTCAGATAAGCAGTCAGGTCCCAGTAGCATATGGGAAAAAAAAAAAAGTTATGGATTTTTTTTTTCTTTTAAATATGGTTTCTGGCATTTGTGATTGAGGAGGAAAGCTCCAGATGGTGAAGTGTGCATTATCTATTCAGTGGTGTTCCAGGTAGCATAAACCCCATCTAAACACATCATCACCTGGCTACTGGGGCTTGCAGTCCCAGTTAGCAGCAGGAATCCCACAAAGATGAGTGCTCCTTCCTGCTTTGTCCTGACTCTATGGTGGGTGGTACCACTGCTGCTTTTTCTGTCATCTGGGCCTGGGAGAGATGATGAAGCTGCTCCACTTCATAATTGGTGGGAAGAGAATTAGGGAGACGTCAGGGGTCTCACCTAGCTAGTGGCCTCTTTGCCCCAGTCCCGTTCTACCTGCCAGACTACAGAATTGCTCTCAAATAGAGATGCTTAACTGTTCTAGAATTTGTGGCAGCTTAATGATTATCTCAAGTAATGGATGAGCTCTGCACATCAGTTTCCCTTGTAGCATGTGCCAGGCTGTGAATATAAAATGCCAGGTTGTGGTTATAAAAGTGCTCTGTCAAATATATATGGCACACTTCCCTTGATATCCTTAAACTGTGCAACAAAACAGTCTGGGCTTGCATATCAATTTTAGCTTTTCAACTACTAATGTCATGGTGCTATCTTCAGAGTCTTTGTTTTTATCATGGTGCCATAACTGCCAGTGAACTACTGTAGTTGAAAGGTTGTTGACATATCCTTTGTCATTTTGAAAATAAAATATCCTTGTCTCCCTCTGAGTGGTTAAATCACACAAGAGTGGCCCTACTTGATAATTTTCTCATGAAAGACTAAAATCCCAGGGTTAATTAAAGCATGGAATAAGTATCTAGGGAGGCATACATAAATGCTAACAGGATTCCTACCACATATCTACAGAGGCAAACATCACCATGTATAGTTTGTGCTAAGCTGAGGAAAGGAAATCCTTAGATCTCTTATAAGGCAGAATGTTTATGTTTTGTGACAAATGCAGCAAAAAAACTCCCTCACATGATAACAAAACCACACAAAATTTGATAACTACAGTATGTAAATACATCCCTAATAATTGCAGGGATTAAACATTCTGGGAGATAGTACAAAGCTTTGTATTTGCAGGAACTTTAATACCAGTTCCTATCAGAGGAAACTGGAACTAGGGTCAGAAAGCAATGAAAACTGCTGTGTCTGACTGAAACTGCTGAGGAAACTGTAGCAAATAGAATTATCAATTGATAGCGTAATCTGGCCAGTACTGCAGGGCAGAATGTTATGGGGAAAAACTGTACGATCCATAATCATAGGTGATCAGAAACACTGTTCAGCTTCTTGTCTAACAGCCCTGGTTGTGAGAACATCCCCTGTCTCACCATCCACCCCTGACACCAACACTGACTCAGAGGGCAGGGTGCCATTTCATGACTTCCACCCTCCTCCTTGGCTGATCTCCATTTTGCCCATGAGGTTTGTTTTTCTGTACTGGGTTGACCTTCATTTACGTTGGTTAGCTGAAGTAAAAGCAAATAAATGGAAGAAGTGACCTAGAGCTTTTGGCAGAAGCCCTCATCGCTGTTCTCTCAGCAGCTATTTGGACCACTCTGGCATAAGGGGGTTCTGCAGAGGGTCCCTCCAGTCCCTGGATTGCCTGGATTTTAGGTCTACACTGCTGTAACTGATTTTGTTCATTTTAAAAGAGGTTAGAGTTCATCTACTTAGAGCAAAACCTTACGAAATGTACTGATACCATCTGCTTTAAGCATCCAACTTGGGTTCAATTCAGAGGACAGCATTAGGAGCAGCAATTCCCAGTAACTTCATTGTAGAGAGGCAGGTGTCTCTACGCAGGCAATTCAGGTCATTCGTGTTAGTTGCTTAAAATAGAATATATGCAAATTCAGGCAGACTGCTGTCTTCACCTGGTCCATTGCTTACGCCTGTTTATGTCTTAAAGGTTGAACTGCTGAAAGAAACCTTGCACTCTTAAAACTGCCTGTCCAGTGTGACAAAAAGGGCATCTACATGAGATCATGACTGCATGCCCTTTACAACATACGTGCCCCCAGCACATGCACACACTTCCCACCAAGGCTGTTTGGGAGGCAGGACTGAGGGACTGATCTGTGGGCAGTGGCGAGGAACGAGAGAGCAGGAGAGTGCTGGGCAGGTCTGGCAGCAGCCCCACTGCTTGTGTGGGAATGGCGAGAGGCGGGTGGTTGGGCTGATTTGGCCCAGTTGGTTTTTGAGGTAGTTTGAACTTTTGCCTTTGTGGAAATGTGTTAAAATATAAATGAAGAAATATGTTTCAAATAAAACCGCCTCTGCAGGAGTGTAGAAGCAACCATAGTGGTAGGGAACCTAATTGCTAATTTATTTGCAGATTTTTTTTTAAATGTATCCTTTTAAGATCTGTTAGAAAAAGACCATTTCATCAAACTGCTCCCTGGCGCCTTGTTGTTTGCATGTTTGGTCCGGTGCTTTGGAAGTGCTTAAACTGTCACTCTGCTATAGCGTTGTAGTCCAGTCTTCAAACATTTGTTCTCCCCAGTGTTCCAGTGCTGCTGCATATGGCATCACTGGCCTTATACTCAGTGCCACAGTAACTATTCTTTGGCAGGGCAGCAGGACAAGGTGAGGAACATCTTGAGCACGAGAGAAAGAGAGAAAATGCAAAGCTAGACCTGACAAAATCTTGACATAGATGGCAAATATTTGAAAATGCTTTGTGGTGGCCAGTGAGTTCTACTTAGGAAGGAGAACTAAAGAAACAATTCAGAATAGTGAGCAAAAATTGTGAGTGGCTCACCAGTAGTTAAGAAGGGGATTGCACAGACCAGTCCTGAGTTGGAAAGAGTGCTTGTAGCAGCATGGAGAACACAGGTCAAGCCTTCCAGTTCCTAGGCTATTCACAGCAAATATGTTCACTGTGGGAAAGAGGTGGAAATGATGGAAAAGAGGCTGGAAATTATGTATAACTTCCTTGCTTGCTTGCTTGACTTTTTCCTCTTTCCCTTCCCCTGCCCATGTATCTGGATTTTCCCAGTCACTCATCAAGCCTGTAGGAGCCAGCTGAGAAGCCAGCAGGCTTCTTGCAGGCATCCATGGAGGTACGTGCAGGCAGGGCCACTGTAGTTGCTCTCTGCCAAGGTATGGTTTCTCATCTGGCTTGCTGTGAGAGTATACCTGGGCGGCACACTTGTCTTCCCAGCCACCCCATAGTTCCATTGCTGGTAGGTGAAAAGCGAGGCTGAGCTCAGTGTTCAAAGAGTTTTCGTTCATTCTGACCTGTTTTGGTTAAAGTGCTTTATTTTGCATTCAGAGTTTAATTATAACCAGAGACAAACACTGAGCAAGAAATCCCACTTATAAAATAATCTAAATAATTTTTCAGGATGCTGTGTGTTCTTGCACCATAGGGCTTGAGTTCTTTTCTGGCTTCCAGTGGCACGCACTCCCAGTTACCAGATACTTGAGTCCTTGTGGAGGAGGGAATACAGAGAAGGAGAATCTGTAATGATTTCAGTTGTCACAACCTTTTTCTTTTGCTATTGCAAGATAATGACGCAGTTTCACAACACAAACTCTGCTGCCCTGCCCCGGAGCAAGATCGCCCTGGTGCCAAGCCATGGCTGCTCTCCTGTCTCTGCACACCACCTCCCTGGCAGTGCTGGAACAAAATATCTGCAGTGCTGTAAAGTGGCTCGGCTGCAGAGATGATTCTCTGTTGTATTTCCACCTCTCCAGCCTGAAGCGTTATTAATTTGAGAAGGGCATCTGAGTCAGCTTGAGCCCAGATGGGCTTGTTAGCACTGGTGCACCACGGCCATGCCCTCTGGCTGTCTCTGCTGCCCCGTGCAGTGGCTTGCATGGGGCTCACGGGCTCTACCAAGCCATGCTGTTCAGGCTTGCAGAACACAGATCCCCGAGAAGCATCTGGTGATGAAGTCCAAGCATCTGCACGAAGACTTGCTTGGGTCCAGCATGGCAGGCTGGGAGCCGGAGCTGGCACAACATTCTGTTGACCCTGTGCTGTACCCAGCAGCTCTGCTGAGACACAGAGGCTGGCTCAGCCAAGATGCAGCTTGGATCGATGGGACTTAATAGTCCTGGCTCCTTGTGAAAGCAATTAAATGAGGAAAAAAGAGTGCGTGCTGGCCTCTGTATAAAGGAAAGCCTAAAACTCTCATCTGCTGTGGGTCAGAAATCTGACATCAAACAGACTCTACCACCAGTATTTGCTTTTAATATTTTGCAATCTCCTGGAGTCTGCAGCTGAACCTTTAGCCATTTGGGCAGCACTGGGGAGGCTTTTCTGCCAGTCAACGCAAGCAGCTGCCCAGCGCCGGGGCAGGGAGTCTGCAAAGGCAAAGAAAGTCACGCTGTCTGTCAGGCAGGTGGGGGTGGCGAGATGTGATTCCTCTGCCAGTTCCTGCTTGGCTTTGGATGTGCCAGAGCAGTGCTGCTACTCTATTCCTCGTGCTTACACTGCATTTTAAGGAGAAGAGTCAAGTGTTGGTGGCTGTTGCAAGCTGAGTTCGTCCAGAGGGAGTCTGCACTCATAGGAGCCAGGCTTGTCCTTTATTTCACATGACTTGAGTATTGTGTGAGAGGATCAGTTATCCTACAGCAGTAGGAAGAGAGCCCTCTAGAAGTTGTAGTGGCATTTCTGATGAGAAAACATTTTTATTGGGAAAATGGCCATTTGTCTTACAAGTGGAAACGTGTGTGGTGCTGTCTGTGTCAGGCAGCCCCTGGCCAAGAGGTGTTGAAAGAAAGGCAGAGTAACCTTCCTCTGAGTACGTTTAACATTGGCCCATTCTCCTGTTGCATTTCCCAGGTAGTGTATTAACTGACTCTGTTCCAGGACAGTGAACATGCAATGATGCTTCAAGTCATGCCTAACCCTTTCCATACAAAACTAACTGTGGCCTGGAAGCTGGTTTCCACCTTCCTTAGCAGCACATTCCAGGTGCCTACCTGTGCTAAAAAAACCCTGAAGAGTTCAGAGCTGGCCCCCATTACTGACAGGCACGATTCCTAAAACTGGATTTTCCTGCAGGTCCCCTGAAGTGCACTACAAAGCTATAGGAGTGAAGAACTGGGTCTCAGGGGGAGCACAGCAGGAAAGATAAAGACTGTGAAAGCATGAAATCATGAGTGACACAGGAGGCTGCTTTTGGCCTTGGGACATCAGAGCAGACATGAATTATTGAAATTTATGGCTCTGTTAATCTATGTGTTGTCAGCCTTTCTATAAACAGTGAGCAGGTGCTGTATGACCACAAGTTGAGTGGGAAAGCCCTCTGGTCAGAAAGTGGGAGGGGTTCTGCTGAGGCTCTAGCCTGCTGCTTTAGCTACCTGACCAGGATCATTTGTTGGTTGAGACAGAGGGATATTACTCTTCAATTGCCTGTGTTCTTTTTTTTTTTATTTTTTTAATAACAGGTGGTGTTGTTTAATAGTCCATTAGACTCCCTCAGTAGGTTTTCTTTTTCACTTGTTTATACTGTGCATAATTCGAGTGCAATCACTGACTGAATACAAGACAGTAATATTAACAGATGTACATGGGAGCTTTGCTTACCTTCCAACTTTTGGAGTTTTTGGCAATTGTTTGTGTGTAAAGTGCTTATCACAGAGTTTCCAAGTGACTGTGTAGCAACTGAAACTCAGTCACGTTAGAGAACTTGAGGATGTGCTTTATGGCCTGCCTGTTTTCCTAATAGTATTTGGGGAAGAAAAATCACTGCATATTAACAATTAACAAAATAGGCACTGGGTAATTGTAGAAATTGTTCTGAGGAGAATCCTCTTACACTGTTTTGTCCCTGGATCCAGAATGCCAGGCAGAATTTTAAAAGTGAGTAAATAAAGAAGTACCTATTTCAAGGTGAAGTAAGGTGACCCTTCCAGGAGCTTGCATTGCTGTTTTCCATCTTCAGAAGTCTCTCAGAACAGCTGCAGCTTTGAACATCTACAAAACTGGAGATCTGGGAACTCCAAAGCCAGCTTTTGCTGACAGATGCAGTAAGATGAAGATTCCACAAACAGCTTTGGCAGATCCTGTATGAAAATAGGGTAAAAATATTATGAATTAACTTGGATAGAGTTTGACTCTATCTTGAGTACAAGAGAATGAACTAGTAATTAGGGGTTTAGTTTTATTTTTATTTTGGACTCTCTAACAGGGTGGGTTGAGGTCTGTGATAGCAATAACTGTTTTTTCTACATCTTCCGTTACATTCAGACAAATGGAGAACTGAATAGAAAAGTTCACTTTTTGATGCAGTTGCAGGACTGGAGCAATAATATCTTTCACTCCTTGAACATACTCTGAAATGAGAAGCAGGTACTCCAACTCAAGTACCTGGCACGTTTTGGGGAAGGCAGGTTCCTGGAAAAACATTATTAGGACCCCTTCAGAAAAGCCTGGCACAATTTGCATGGCAGGTGTCACGTTGCTGCCAGTTTCATCCCTGCTCTTGAAGAAGCTTCCTACAGGTGAAAGGCTTGGTTGCATATTGCGTGTTCTGTCCTTTTCTGTGTTGAAACTGCTGAGGAGGAAGAAGATGGCCATGCTTTGCAGGAAGAATTTGTTGTCAAAGATGCACTTGCAAGACTGGGACTTTAGAAGTGGTAATTCATGTATTCTAAAACACTTCCCAGGGCAAACTTCGGTATTACTAAGATGTCTCAGCAGTACAAGAATTCATTTGAAGCTGTAGAATATCAGTATTTAACTCAAAGGAGTTTTTCTATGGTTAGTCCTCATGCTTAATCCAGTAGGGCAGTGTTAGTAATGATTATTTAGCATTTTCCAGATAAATGCAATTCTATTCCTCAATCAAGCAGCTTTGTAAAAGCTGGTTTGTGGTTTTTTTTCAAGAGTGCAAGGGTGGAAGAGCATGGTGGTTTTGGTTTTGAAGGTGTGAATCAGGTGTTTGTCACCTGTACTGGCTCTTCCCTGTACTGTTACCTTTCTGACTGCTGAGCACGATCGTATGGTTGCAATTCCTATGGAAATAGGGCCCTGAGTTTTGAAAACAGTGAATGTCAGGAGCAGAAAACTAATGATCGTCTGTTTAAGGGGTAACTGTTGACTCATTTGTTTTCTTAAAAATAAATGAAGTTGTCCCCCAAAGTAAAAGCTATGGTTAAACAGTGTATTTTTTTTTTTAGACTTTACCATAACTTAGCTCTCACAGGTTGCTCAAGTCTATCTAGGTTAGATTTGCTGAACAAGAAAACAACCCTGACTTTTACTGGGTGGGTGGATAGGAAAAAACCCAACTTTTTGTCAGTCTTTTGTGTTGCAGCAGCTGGATTCATTGCTGCTATAGCAACACACCACATGATGAGGTGTATTAGATTGCTCTGCGCAGAGCATGAGGGGGAAAAGGAACACAGCTCCTTGCTGAAGGTAAAGGTTGCACTGGAGTTTCTGCTGGAGGAAGGTCAAATGCTCCAGTTCCCAGCACATGTTGTGCACAGCGAAAAGTAAGGGCGTGTGGTGGTGCTAAACTGCAGAACCAGGTAAGGTACAGCCACATCAATTAACCTGAAATCTTACCCTCCTCAGTGGGGCAGCACAACTTCCCAGAGAGTTTCCCCTTACTATTTCCAAGTGGTTGGTTGTTTGTTTTTTTTAAAGTTGCTTTACTCCAGTGACAATGGGAATACATTTACAATGGTTTAAACTATTAGAGAAACTTTCACTGCATAGAGACCAGTTTTATAGATTAGGAGGTGCTTGCCCTCAAATCAGTGCAAAATGTGTATGTAGTTGTTTTGTGGTTATTTCAGCTTCATTTCAAGATGTTGGACAAGTTTTTGTTTTGTTACTATCTGCATAGTGGTTCAGAACATCTCTGTTGCCAGTCAGAATCCAGGGCATTATCTGCTTAGTGATTTTTAATATCAATACTTTTTAGGAATCTGTTCTTTAGCATTTATTAACATTTTTTGTCTCTCTCCCTCCCAATCTGATGCATCAGGGTGCCTAAATCTTCTTGGAAATTAATTTTCATGTCATTTACTCCTTCAGATTTTGTGCTGCCTCCTTAAGTCTAGTAGTGTTGTTAACGCAGTTAGCCAAACTTCAGTGCACCTGTAAAACATGAAATTGGAAACAGTGCCACAGGATATTGTGTTTTTTTTTTACCCTGTTAACCATTCATCTACATACAGGTGAATAGAAATAATTAATGTCAACATTGAACTTACATGTTTGTTCAGACTCACATCAAACTCAAAAAACTATTTACTCTCCCATGTTCTCTATGCTCCTTTTTTTTGGCTTTTACACATCACTAGATTAAATGTGACAGGCTTTCAAATAGGATCCATTAGGTGGAGAAAGACTATGGTACTTTAGAAGGGAAAAACTGAGGGACCAAAATGGTAGTGGAGAAGGTGGAGAGCCTGCCTGAAATTCAAGTTAAATGGTTTATTACTTTCCCGCTTCCTATGAGGTGTTTCCAACATTTTGAATACTTTCTATTATCTTCAGCATATTTCTTCCTTACCACTGGCCTCTGTTAATTTCAGCAAATAGTTGCTTTTCTCTCCCGATAGTGTAAGAGGTAGTTAAGAGCTTCCAACTTCTGCTCCACAGATAATTCTGCTTACAGAGATAACAAGAATCAGAGGCAGAAATCAAAGCGCTTTTCATGACAATTAAGGAACAGTGGTGAGGCTAAAGACACTCCGTGGTCCTGTCAGAAAGCACAAGAAACACGGTATGAATGTGTGTGCACAGCCAGTCCATTGGAAAGATGTCTAGTGAGTTTCATGGTAGACAGATATAAGAGGAGAAAGTGACCTGACCCACTGCTTTAACACAGGGCATGGCAAGAGTGTTGAAATATACAGTCTTTCTCCACTGCTCTAATAAAAACCTTCAAGTGAGCTTTCTGTTTCTTCAGATACTTTTATATACCGGGTGGTCCAGTGTTCACAGTACTACTTGCCACTGTAGGCAGATTGGAAGCATTCCTGCGGAAACCAAGGGCTGGTGTGAAGGTCAGACCTTCTCCTCACTCACACCGTTTAGTGGCAAGAAGTGACAGCCTGGTTAGGCTGTGGATGGAACCGAACCAAGTCTGAGTGGTAGGCAATTTTCCCACAAGCAAAGAGCAGGTCTGCTTTATGGAGCACAGTAGGAACTGTGTGGTCAGAGCTCAGTTTTAAATAAGGCTCGCCTGGCAGTAATGAGGTGACTTCAGCAGAGTTGAAGAAAGAAGCAGCCACTTTGCTCATCAGCTTACAGAGGAGAATTTGTGAAATAAAGACACGTAGAAACATTTAGCCTAATAATAATCCCAGAGAGAGACAACTTTGCAAGAAGTTGAGTTGGGATACTTGAAAATGAAGATTCAGAAAGGGTAGAAATCTTTGAACAGGAAGATTAGCTGTACAAGGGAGTGCTCAGGCAACGTAGGACAGTGATTTAACTCAAATTCCACCACTTCAAGCAGAGCAAGAAATTCCAGATCAGATTATTTAAGCAATCAAAGAACCTTAATCTATCTAGTTTTAGGGACCTGGTTCTATTGGGTGAATGAGAAACCTAATTCAAACATCCAAGAGCTCTTTTCACTAATACGGCACATCCATTGTGGCCCAAAGCATAAGGCACTGGGGATGCAAGTGATTCATAGCATAGTATCACTAACACACTAACTGGCTGTCACAAAGATGCATTAGAGGTGAATTTGTTCAGGGAATTAAAAAATTAAAGAACCCGGGTAAAAGAAAACACACTCTACTAAGTACTTCCCTCTCTATTTGTCTTTGGAATCACATCTGTGATAGTTTATCACAAGGAAGGGAGAAAAGGAAGTGAGAGTCTTTCTTAGGGGCTTCATTATTAAGCAAAACAATACTGAAAAGAGTGTCCAGCTAATTATCTTTGCTAGACTAGCAAAAAGCTAAGAGATTGTGGAAATATGGATATGTAAAATCATGTTCCTGATGAAGCCTGGTGAAGAGAAGGAATATGAGCATTGTCAGTAAAATGTAGTTTCTTTCACCAAATAGCATTCCATTGCATGTTTTTTCTAGGATAGGACTCTACAAATGTTCTTATAGATGATAATCCTAGTCATACTTTGGTGAAGGGTAGTGTGTTTTTAAGTATCACATTTTATTCATTTGTTGGATCTGTGAGTACATATGAACCTTCCCCCTTGGATTTTTGGTCCACTTTCTACTGTCTCGTTAATCGCACTGAATGTTTTCTAAAACCTTAAAAACAAGGAATGATGTCTTACATGTCTGTAGACGGCACAGTGTAATACCTGTTGCTAATTGAAACCTGTGAAAGGTGCTGTAAAACATTAATTCTTTACAACATATGGATGTCTCTTGTACATGATCCAGCTGAGGAAGTCATGGAAGACTGAAAAAATGCACTGCTGTACCATCAGAATAATTCCACTGCACAATTTTGCAATTCAGATTCTATTCAGCATTAAAACTGTAACTCATTAATAATGACTACAAATTTTCAAGACAGATCTCAACTGCCCACTCCTATAGATTAAAATCACAGAATTTATTGATATGATAATCTTTTTACTAGATTTGGATTTGTGGAAAACAGCGGAAATACCAAAGTGACTCTACTGGAAAGCAAAAAATTAATTCTTTGAACTGACATGACTGTATGTCAGCCTCTAAGAAGAATGAAATCTGGAATCTTGATTAGTAGAATCAAAACAGACACAAAATTGTAAGGCTGTGTGATGTACTGTCTGTGTGTGCCTTGCATGTAAATAGTCATGCAGGCAAAATTCCAATATGGAACAACTTGCAGTGACTAATTGATGTAGGAATGTGTACACCAGTAGAAGCAGGCCAGTCCCTCACTCAGCCTTCAGATGGCTGAGATATTTTTCTAGGGATAAATATGTACAAGGATGATTTCAGTAGCAGATGTAACCTCTAAGAGCTTGAGATCCACATTCAAATGTTCATCTCACTCAATCAAAGATGGAAAAAGCATTTCAAAAGAGAGGGCTGTCGTCTCTAGGGCCACATCTCACATCAAGAGCGGGCATTAGCAGCAGTCCAAGGTGTCTTTTTCACATGCAGGAACTGTGCTCTCAGGGACAGTTATTTCGGAAGGTCCAGCCACTTAAAGCATTCAAGGTGGAAAATTAAAGAAAACTCTTCTCTTTGGAAGAAAGCTTGATGTGAAGTCATCCCAGGAGAAGCTGATTCAGTTCTTTGTAGAGCACAAGAGCTTGTGGCATCAGGACGTTTATCTGGGACGTCTCTAGAGCAAACTTCAATACTCAGTCTTTAAGGATGTGCCGAAACAGGTCAAACACATGTAGCAACTTGTGGAACATGAGGCTCTGGTCCACTGGGCAAGGAAGGGAGGCTTTATGTTAATGCCTCGAGGAGAGATGTGAAGCTGCCACTTGTCCACAATTGCCCATGGTCACACTTCCTATAATTCTTCCTCTGAGGGACTTGCCTTCAATATTGCCAAGTTCCAAGTGCTCACAGATCACGAGTGTGCTACAGAGCAGTCATGAGATGCTAGAGATCCCCTACTTTCTGGCTTGCTGCATGTTCTTTTCTGCAGCCATGAACCATAGAGAATTTCTTTGTTCTTTTGCAGAGGAAAAGAGTCTGTCCAGCCTCCTGTTTGCAGTAGTACAGTCTCTTAAGGAAAAAAAGCCAAAGGCTGTGACACCCTGAGAAGAGATTCTCATTTCCTGATGAAGCAGTAGAGATACAGCCAAAAGAAAAGCTCTTTGAAGTGGGCAAGATGGACACATAGTGCAGAGACCCTAAAACTTAGAGGTGCATTTGGGAATATGTGCAGATGATTACTTTCAGTGAGGAATTAATTTCTTTCGAAAGAAAAAGAAAATCAGCTTCTTTAACCAGAAGCTGTTAACAGAACCTGTTAAGTTTTTGAGTGGAGAAGCATAGTTTCTTCCAGCAGATTTGTCCCTCAGTAAACCTGTGCTGACATAGTCTCTGGCTCTGAACATAAAAGCTCCTATCCAGATGCTTAGCTAAGGAAAAGCTCCTCTCTGTGATTCTTCCACCTCCTCTGTCAACTTCAGGCTATACTAATTAATTCATCTGTGACAAGACACCTCCCTCCCTGTCTGTCTGTCTGTCCTGTGTAGCCTAACCCTCATATATTTGCTTTTGTGTGTGCCTATACACACAAGTGCACACAGAGACACACTTAAAGTAACTTGTGTATGTCATTAGACATCATTTATTGAATTGCTTTGGTTTTCATGATTTTGAGAAAGAAAAATGACTGAAGAAAACGTGAACTGTCTTGAGCTCTTTTATTAAAGACAAGTGACCTAAGAAGGGCTTTCACGTTGGGTCAAGGAGAGTAAAACAAGCACCAACTGCAAGTCTCCCCTTCCTTTTGCTGGGCAAGTAGCCTGTGAATGGTGTCACACTGTGTTGTTCTACTGGTGCTTAAGTAGTTCTGGCTGCCTTTGAGGCTGACCATCCCAACTTCAGTGAGAGCTGCAGCTGAGCACTGGACTGGAAGCAGCTGGATTTGCAGGGCTAAGGGGCACTGTGCCACCCACCCACTGTAACTGGAATTAATAATGTTACTTCTCATTCATTTATGTCATGAAGTGAGGACTAAAAGCCTGCTAGCTGTCTTCAGATAGGGGTATTTTTGTGTGGAGTGCTTCTTAGAATGAAAAGAGGCAGATCAGACTTTCAAGTACCTTTTGACAATGCCCGTGAAGCTGAGGGTGCACTGAGGAATGCTAATACTGGAAAACTTGGAACATCTTGACTGCTAATTCTGCTGAAGATAGCAGAATTAAAAAAAAAAAAAGAAAGAAAGAAAAAAAATATTTTTTTCTTTTTTCATAACCCCTCTGCTTCATAAAGGCATCAGCATTCTTTATTGTCAATTTGCTCAGAAGATCACTGCTGACATCTCACCTAAGGATTTATTATCATTCCAGTCAGGCTATCTTTCGCTTATATTGAAGATTTCTTGGATTTTTACCAGCTTTAAATTATATTGAAAGTAGGCAGATGAACATTTAAATTAAAAGGTTAATTGAAATGGAAATATTGCACTGGCACAGTTAATTTGTTTCACTTTAGATGTTTATTATTTTAATTGAATATTTACAGAACCAAGACAAAAAAAGTTGTGCATCTATTTCCAGAGACACTGAAGTGAATGTGTACTTGTTCAAAAGTGAAATACCCACTAATAACTCTTAAAACCAATAGTCTCTAAGTCTGTATTTCCAAACCAAGGAATGTTCTGTAGCTAAAGGCCAAGTTTTTATGGTTTCCTATCAGTCATTCTTTTATGATTCTGTAGGATTTATGAGCACACTGCAGTCTTCAAAGGTGGCAAGAGGAAGAGCTTACATTGTACAAATGCTTGGGGTAGGAAACACTGTTAAGGTCTTCTGCTTGACAGAAGGTAATGGAATATGTGATTCTCTTCTTTGTGGACTTTTTGAAACTAATGAGCAAGATCCTGTTGAGGAAGGGTTGTTAGTGAAATCTGTGTGCTTTTTCCTTTCCCTAATTGGAGAGGGATCGGGGACTGCTGGTGGCAGGAAGGGGAAACTGGGATTCATTCCAGCTTTCCTGGAAGAAACTGGATTTCAGTTAGTTGTCTTTCCTAGGGTGCCTAATTCAACGGCATGGTCATATTGTATTCCCAATCTAGAGGGCAAATTCAACAGCAACAGTGACACCAAAATTAAATTAATCAGACTACACCTGTATAAACACAAATGTGTTTTCAGACAGAGCAAGTGCAGTATGTTCCAAAATAAGGAATAACATATTATTTGGAATATGTTTAAACAGGAAAAACGTGCTTTAATTGATTTATTTTAAAGAAGTTTATGTTTAGAAACATTTAAGCTTAATGATATTATGCAATTTCCTACCTGAATATCATGGCCCTAAATAGCAACAGAAGTAGATCTTTCCCCCCAATCCCCCAATATCTAATAAAAGGGCTATTTAAAATTCTGCTTCATCCCCTGTATTAGTTTTCTGAGAGGATTTCCATCATCAGGCTTTAGGGAATAGACTTAAACACTGAGATCTTGAAACTATGGTAATTATTAATCTTTAGCAAGTATCTAGTTAGACCTTATTGGCTTATGGCACTCAAACTTCTCTTCAGATTTTACTGGGTGATTTTCCCCTTGTAGCATCGACCTCATTTATACATATGGGTGTCCTGGGACAGTATCATACAGTCTCATACCAAACCCACGGGTTTGTGACAAGCTTTTTTCTCCCTATGTGAGTTTATACATCTTAGCAGCACTACAAGGAGGGAGACAGTTGGTTTTCTTGGGCAATGAGATGGATACAAAGGTCAGGATTTGCCTTCTGTTTTGCTAGAAGTGTGGCCATAGCAATTTTCAAGGAATATTATCCTACCCTGTAACTAACTTCATCAGTTCTGAGCAGCTTAAATGTGCTGCTTCCTGTCACTTGAGAAACAAAGTCTAGTCCTTTGGCCTCTAAGCAAAGGAGTTACTGTTAGATTTTGATCATTTCTTATCAGCCAGTGATTCCTACACTTTAATAAGACGGGCACTGTTAGGTACCCTTTAGGTTCCAAGTGGTATGTTCCTGGTATTTACCTTCCTTTCTTGTATTCTTACTAGCTTCCCTTGTCTGCATTGCCGCTCCCTTCTCTCCCATCTGTCCTGTTCCCCTACCCTACATTGTGCACTTTTTTCCCCTCTGTTGTGCTAGTCTTTGAAGCAGTTTCACATTTCCTGTAAGCCAGATGCTCTTTTTTCAAGCCTAGGTTTTAACATTTATTTGTGGAATCTCTTTTTCTCATAACTTAATTACCTGTGCTGCTTTTCATTGCCTTTAATTGTTTCCATTGTCTTCTGTTTGTCTCATCTTTGGTGGCCAATTTTTCCTGTGTTCATGAAGCAGCAGTTGCTTGCTGATTCTCTCTCAGTGAATGCTGATTGCTACCAGAATTGTGACTGCAATTACATTTATACTTTGCATAGGACCGATTGCTGATGTTATTCAGAGATATTAATTGGTATCTGATTGGAATGACACATTACCAGAGCCCACCACTTATTTGATGTCTGTTAGGTGAAAAGCACTGAAACCGAGGAGTTTTCCCTCTGGGAGACCTTTCCCTTAAGGAAATCCTTGTCACTCCCAAAGAGAAGCTGTTCTCAAAAGAGGCTGTGAGCAAAGCATGCACCTTGATCCACTTGCCTCTAGTTCACGTGGTCACCTTGTGTGCGCTGCTGGGCTGCCAGGAGGTCACAGCTTCTCCAGGTGCCCCGCTGGGACACCAAAGAAGTTTTGAGCTGTCAGTATCACTAGCCTTTCATTCTGATCTGGAAGGTGACCTTTGGAGGTGCTGGGGTGGGCTGTGGCAATAGATCTGGGCACCTGTCTGTAGGGCACCCTTCCTGAAGTGGGAATGCATACCTCTACCAGATAAGGTAGATTTGAGGTATATACTAAAAATGCATAATACTTATTTCTGAAGTGCTCTTATATGCTTTTTTACTGGAGACTTGGAAGTCACCTCCCTAACTGCTGAGATAATGTGAAACAGGGAAGCAGGTGAGGTTTCTGAACCTTGAACACTTAACAGTGATCTTTGGAAAGGAAAATCTGCGTGTGAATGACAGAAGATGATGATGGGGGATTGTGAGCAGAGACAGGGCACTACCTACTTCTGAAAGAAGAAACCTCTTCTTACAGCTGCCCTTTGTGTAAGGTTATGAAACCAGCTCCTGCCAAGCCTTCCTTTTCATGTTGTTGCTGCACCTTAGTACTGAGTCTCCTTTTGAGAGTCATTTTCTTACAGTGATAAATGCAGGAAAATGGAGTAATCCTGAACAATGATTAGAAGCTAAAGGAGGAGTGTATTTTAAGCTATGCATTAGAAGGGTTTTTTTTTTCTTTGAGCTGGTAATATAAAAATCCGTAAATCCCATAAATAACCTAAAAGACCAAAAGCAGAATGAAATAATTATTCATTTTGGGTCAGGTTTTGATTTTTAAGAGCCTAAGTGTAATTATTCTGACACAAGGGACCTTCTAATTGTTTTAAAGCAAGCACAGCTGGCTGCAAAAGAAAGCCTTGTGCCTTCAAACCATTGTGCCTTCAAACCTGTCTCACTGCTCTTCCCATACCGAGCTGGGAAGCACAGTGAGACAGATTCCCATGAGCTGGAACATCGCCAGCTTAGACTTGCACTGTGTCTGGGTGGTTGCAGGCTTGGATAAGTATAACTGTTCCAGCTGTCAGGAATAAAAGAGTATTCACCTCTGTTTTCTTTAATTGTCTGGGTTATGATTAGTATAGACTAGATCACCATGTTTTGTAACTGAAATAAGAGTTCTAAGTCAAAAGCGTAAGGAGGTGAATCTTCCTTGTGGGAGAACATACATAGATGTGCATGGCAAACAGTGAAGCATGTTCTTTGCAGGGCTTTTCTTCCAGCCTGCTCTCTGCTCTCTCTCAGTTAAACAAAGGTCTCATCTCAGCACGTTTAACTGAGCAGCATGGAGAGAGAAGTGTGATTGAAAACTGCTGAAATTGTAGGAGTCTTTTTTTTGGTAAGGTAGAGAATGTATCAAGTATATGCAGAAATAGATCTTGAAGTTCAGAAATATATTTTGAATAGCAGAACATCCCAGGCCCTTAAGCTTTGGGTGAATTTCAAAGAAGTCCTTCCAAAAAGTCAACTCAAAATGTCACCAGACTATTCTGTTCCCATTTGGCTTTCTAAATACTAGGAAATAAGAAGTTTATTCAGCAGTTCACCAGTGCAATTAGTTCAGTAAATTTTGTTTGGTTTGGAGTGTGACTTGGCAATGTGGAGAACAGCCATGGATCTGAAAATAGTAAGACAAGGAGCAGAAAGTGCTTTTGCTCCCTTTTAGTAAGCTAAAATAATTGTATTTTGAATTCTGACCAAGACCCAAGATAATACAAAGTTGTGAATAGCATAAGGACACCACTGCAATGATTGATTACTAGTTTTTTTAAATACAATCTTAAATTTTCTGTTTACCTGAAATGCCCTACTCTTGTCCATAAACCCAGAGTTGTAAATGTCAATTTTAATTTCTAACACAACTAAAATATATAATGTATTTTAAATTGAGTGCTGCTGCATGGGAGAATGTGTCTTCATAACGATGTTTCTGATTTTGAGTTGACTGTCAAGTCAGGACATATGTATTTTTCAGTTGTACCTGTTGGAAGGGATTAGTAAAAATCTGAAGCCCCATTCCATTTCTGAAACTGATCTTTTAGGGAAGTAATACGAGGGCTGTAAGTGCATCTTTTTGCGAAGAGCAGGACGATGTGAGCTACTTCTCATTAGAGTCCTGTCCCTTTAAATTCCCTTTCTGTCAGATAAAAACTTCGTATTTGAAAACACCTGCAGGCCAGGAAGAAGAGTTTTGGGTGGTTATGCCCACATTTTAAAATAACTTCCCCCTCCCTCCTTTGAGTTACTGCATAAAAATAGATAATATTTTAAACCTCTCTTCTGGGAGTGTCCCATGCAGTCTCTGTGCTTTTGATCCTCTTTTTTCTGTATTCACTCTTTGCTAGTTACACTTTTTGTATCAAAATTCTGTACAGCTAAGGGATAGATTACTTTCATTGGAATCAGTGACTGAAATTATTACATTAAGGTCATTAGGTTAATTTCCTATTTTTGTAAAAACAGCATATAATTTTAAATCCAAAATTATCTAAAGTGGATAAAGATGTGGAAAAAAGGAGCTGATAAAATGATGCATACAAATTCCCATCGGTGACTGTTTCACGTCTGCCACTTAAGGATGAACAAGATCGTATAGTTTGTAACAAATGCCACCTTTTTCATTGAGAACCTTATGGTGATTAAAGAGCAGAAGTGACTGTTGATCCCCACGTTGCTGTCATTCCTCCTTTATCTCTTGTTATTTCTGATATTGCTGTTCTGTTGTCTTGACTCTCTCTTGATTGTGAATCTGTTCACATTACAATTTAACCTTGGAGGATTCTAATTTTAACGCAGCAACACTACAAAACAGACAAACATACAGACTAGACTGTTTTCAAAAGATATTTATTTTCATTGCTGAGCTTGACTTTTCAGGAAAGAATGAGAACTATTCTTTTGTGCAAGTGGACATCTAATGGACATCTTACAGCATGTCCAGAAATAGAGGTATTCTAAATCATAGGTCACTTTTGAAAACACAAGCTGTTATGGCTAAAATTAAACATAGGTCAAATCCTGGTAAAATTGACCTCATTGTCATTGAAGTCATTGAAAGCCTTTCCATTGATTTAAGTGGAACTGAGATTAAACTCTGTATTTATAGAGAAGATTTTCTTTCCCCACACGGACTATGCACCCTTTCTGTTACCTTTTCGTTTCTCTAAATGCGCTGTGCTGGACAAGAGCCACTTAAAAGTTCATGATCTGTAGGAAAGATGCCGTGCCAACAGCAGAGAAGCATCAGTTGGTGCCAGACCAAGCATGGCAAGACATGTCAGCAGGTGTCTTTTGCTCACAAATGAGAGGGTATTTCACTTGACATGGCTGTAGCAAGAATCTCCAGGTAGATTTTAGCAGGCTTCAATGCCCACTGCTAAGAGGAGAGATTTTAGACATGTTTACTGAGACTTTGAAGTTCAGCCCAAAACATTTTCCATAAGATGTTGAGCAAGATGCATTTGTGAAACTTTATTGTTAAGGCAACTTGTGTTGGATGTCCACTCAAGGGAGTCAGTCTATAGCAAGCTAAGTGATAGCAATGCTCAGAGTAAACAGCTTCTGACTTTTAGAAGTGTTTGTTTCTGGGGAGAGATGTTAATTTTGCCCTTTCTCTGTGTGGCAGAAATCAGAGGAGCAATGTCACATCTGTCTTGTCCCAGGTGCTGCTGCTGAGAGAAACTACCTGGGGGCCTGCAAGGAACAGAGCAAGTACTGTTTTACAGTGGACACCCTCAAGTGAGAAGCTGGGGTTGTAGCAGGATGCCATGTTTTCATAGCAAAATTGACATTATTAACTCCATACAAGAGAAATTTGCCACAATATTTTGCTCCAGGACTCATGGTAACTCTGACCAGTAGTCCTGAAATGCAAAGCTCTCTGTCTGCTCTTCGTGATTCAGGCAAAACTTTGGCCCAGCTCTGAAGAAACCTAAACCCTTTATTTTAAAGAACAGTAATTTACTTTCCCTTTACAATTACCATCTTCGAATACAAGAGAACCATTTACTGGGGAAAAAACGAAATTTTCCTTTTATAAAGTCACCTGGTAAAGAAGATGAAAGGTAGGCTCTAAGGTCCTTTTCTTATCAAATATGTATTTTTTCCTCATAAATACCAGCATAAATTAATGCGTAATACACTGAAGTTTTTGTCTGTTGCCATAAGATCCATGACTTCAAAAACAAGTAAAACACCTTTGTACCAGAACAAAGATGGTCCAGATGCTGTATTTTGCTTGGAAGGACAGAAAAATCTGTGTAGAAATCTTCATCATGCATGAGATATAGAAGAAAATACTATTCTGAATAGCTGTTGCCTGTGGGAGGTTTAAAAAGTTTAATTTTAAATGGTTTTCTACCCCCTACACATTCAGGTGTTATCTGTTTTACAGTCAGTGTTTGCAATACCAGGAAAATAAATATGAAACAAACATGTTTTTATCCTGATATAGCAAAATGTGTGCAGATATGACTTCTGTTTGTTTGGTGTGCATGAGGAGAATAGGAACATTTGAGAGAGAACTGCATTTGTTTTTGTAATCCTTTGCCATGTCAGGGACTGAGCAGTCAGGACACAGAATATGTGATTGTCATTTGAAGCCTGGCTAATACCTTACTCAACACTGATAAGGTGCTGATTTTTTTTTAAATATTTGTTCCTAGTTTTTCTGTTGGAATTTCAGAGATGAACAGAAAGCATTCACATGTGAAGCATTGGATTTGGTGCTTAATATTCTTCCTTTTCAGAGTAGCTCACCTCGAACTGTTCCAGTGTCTCAGTTTTTGGCAGTGTTCAAGAAGTCAGCTGGTATCATGGAATACTGCCGACAGAACCAGCAGCTTCCAGGGGCTTAAAAGTGTTGGTTCTCCAACTCTCCTTCTAAGTGCATTAGTTTATATTTTTTATGTGTATGTATTTTTATAGTTTTATAAATACATAATCTTACAAAACTCACAAGCTTTTTAATGATTTTTAATTTCCCCCTCAAGAGAGTGAAACTGTTTCAGTCAGTACAATTCCAGCAGATCATTGCAAAATGGTCTGCTGAAATTCAGGTATTTGTGTCTGAACCCTGGGTACTTTTCCTGTATAGTGAATATGATTATCAAAAGTGCAACTTGGTTTTCTTCCTAATGCGAGTTCTTAGGTGAAAATAAAGTTTGAAGGGATCCTGTTACGGGGTTTTTCCACACTCATTATTTTGACCTTATTAAGGCTGTAGGTTATTTATAACTCCACGACTGCTGTGTTAAAAGCTGTGCCGGCTGACTGACTCTGTCCCAAACTGCATGTTCGAAAGACTTCAAGGGCTGTTGCTATGTGGAGTAGGAACTGCTTCACCCTGCCTTCCCATGGACCATTTGTGGCCTCTGCTCTGGGAAGCCCTGCAGGTACTACTGACTGCAAATGCTACCTGCTGATGGGCTGCCCTGCACTGGTTTTCTGCCTCACCCAAATGTCTGTGATGTTGTGTATTAGGGGGTGCAACCTTAAACAGCCTGTTGCTGATATAGTGAGGAATGACTGGCGCTTGATGCAAACAAATGTCCTGGTGCTGGACCCTGCCAGTGGAAATCCTTTCAGTACTTCTCCTCAACTGCAGAATAATGAGGTGTATGCAAGAAACGCTACCTAAAAAAGCCTTTGCCAAGTTCTTCAACACTCTACAGCATGAAAGTCTGTTACACGCAAAGGTGTTTGTGCTCTCTAGCTGCTCTACAAATAGGATTGAGTGGCAAAATGCTAAATAAAATTTTAAAAATAAAATTTTAAGCAACTGGAGGGGGAAAAAGCCTCTCTGACCCTTTGAAGTCCCCTTTTCCACTCACTTGTGTTGTAAAACCACAGTTCCACAGGCTTGCTTAAAACCAAACCTGCAGCTAAATATTTACCCAACGGATTTTGTTAAATCTGTTTCAGTGCCTCTGGAAATAAATTTGCACCTCTAATTCCTAAGTACCTTTTGCCTCTGGGCATCTGTAGTGAAATGCAGGTACTACAAGAGCTGAAATTGAGTTAACTGATAACCTGTGTCAATAAGCAATGGATTGAGAAGACAGAATGATCTTTTGTTTCTCTGGGGTTTGGAAATGGAAATTTTTGAGCTGAAAATCGGTTATGCATAGAATTCTTGAGAATTCTTGAGTGCCTGTTGTCAGCCTTCCTGCATCAGTTAGGTACCTGTTAATTTAGCCCAGTCCAAAAAAGTTGCCCACCAGCACTACTTCTTGTTGTTGTTGTTGGCTAGACTTCATGAACGAAGATTTTGGGATAAGCCTGCGCAGTGGATTTTTTAGGTGCAGCACAGTGTGCGCGGAAGCACTACTTGTAGTAGAAGGGAAATAACACCTGAGGAGGCACTTGTGCCAAAAGGCTTCATCAACTCGCTTTTCTAACGGAGGGGCAGCTTTCTAACAACACAAGCACTGCTCCCTGTCACCTTGTGTCTTTAAAGCACTTCACTGGTGTATAGGGTGCTATGTTATAGCCGTCTTCCTCACAGGTAAAAGGGAAGTTTGGCAGTTCTTCCCTCTTCTTCATGTGTCAGCCTTTGGCATCTGTTTAACACAAGGGAGAGATCTGAGCCCAGTGCCCAAGATGCAGCTGCATGGTTTACTCCTTTCCTTTGCTCTGTGTTTACACTGGAGGCTAAGGCAAGAAGCAAAATGGCCAAGCTGTAACTGAGCAGGTTGCTGTTGGACATCATAACTCCATGATCTAACACAGGGGAAGTCTGAGGAATCAGAATTCAGTAGATGCAAATGGATGGTTTGGGAGAGAAGGGATAAAACAAAGGTAATAATGAAGGCAGATAGAGCAATGGGGGAATAGGATGTGACTGCTGAAATAGTCTATTTTGAACACTGTATGTTTAAGAAATGTAATTATGACATGTGTAAGAGGAAACAAGCAAATACACAACTGAGGACTGGAAGATGAGCCTCTACTGGTAAAATTCTAATCCATGCCCTTTTATACCACTGAAAGTCTCATCCAGAAATACGTCTGGAGTCTCCATTTCACCTCATTGAAAATAGCATTTGTCCTGCAGTGTATGTTTCAAAAATTTATTGGGAGAGTTTTAAAAGCCATAGACTGCAAGGCATTCACCATATCTCTCGAGAGGTTGTCTAAAGCCTCATACATCTTTCACTTCAGAGTTCCCGTTGAGATCAGATATTTTCTGTATTTAAATATCATTCCGTTGTTCCTGATTAAACCCCGTGTATCACAACTTATCGTTCTCTCCTCAATATGAATAGCAGATAGCTGTTTTATTGCCAGCTCATCATCATTTAACAAAACTCTATAGGTCTGCTCTTATTCTCTTCCCAGAAATCAGACCCTCCAGTCTCAACCTTCCGAGTATTTTCCCATCTCTCCGCCTCTCTCCTTCCACTCACTCAGAGGCTTCCAGACAACTTGGTGCCTAAACCAGAATGTAATAGCTGAGTGTAGTTGAACCAGAGCCAAACAGGAGTAGGTTTTTTGCTTCCTACTCTGATGTGATGCATTTGATAAAGCAGACCAAAAATACACCACTACTTTCTTACCAGAATTCTCCGAAGAATATTAGACATGGTCTTAAAATTAAGCAAATGACACCTGAGATGAGAATGTACTTACTCTTGTTTACAAATATCATTAAGCAACTTAGCTCAAATCTGCTTATTACCAACTCAAATTACTTCAACTTAGAAGCCTCTGGACCAGTTTAAGACTTGTCTCCATTTATCAGCAGGGTTTGAATTGGACATGGTTTTTTCCACGCAGTGGTGTGGCAGTTCTGACTAACATGGATTTCTCCTCAGTTTAAGTTTCTGTTGTTCTCTGAAGTAAGCTGGTCTGAAAAGCAGACTCTGAAAGCAGTGGCTACTGACTCAGCAAATGTATCTCTGTGGTGGGAGGGGATAGTCTGGAGCTACCTGCTGGTCATAATTGGCCAGGTAAATTGCCGCCTGTGACAGTGAATTCAAACACATTTTTCTTGTAAAAATCCAGGTGTAGAGAGGCTACTACTCTCTGCAAGGCTTCATGTAGTACTCTTGCTTTTTTGACCTACGTGAAGTGCCCTTCCAGTAGCCACAAATACCACAGCCACTCTGGGATGAAACCACTGGGCTGCTG
Organism: Formicarius rufipectus; assembly: GCA_013399695.1. Lineage (NCBI taxonomy): Eukaryota > Metazoa > Chordata > Aves > Passeriformes > Formicariidae > Formicarius > Formicarius rufipectus. The sequence goes on from VXAU01003090.1 coordinate 581,706, forward strand.
TGGTACATGGTTGTGTGTGGTCAGCACTTCATACTGGAGGTATCCATACAGGGTTTTGTCTGCTCAGAACCAGCACATTTCATATTAAAATTAGCTCATAAAGGTTTGCATTGATATTCTCTCTGCCAGAATATATAGTGTCTTGCAGGATGCTGGGGGCCCTCATGTACCCTACACCTTCTGTAGGGTGTCTGTGTATCTTCACACTCACCATCCCTTCCTCCTTCTTCTCCTAGCTGTGAGGCTTTCTCCTAGTTGATGGTTGTTGATTTTTAGTGACTGGTCTTTGTAAGTGTTGTGGATCTTGGGCCTGACACTTTCACAGCTGGAAGTTCTGTGGTTGGAGTGGTTTTTGAGTTGGTTCTTCTACAACTGCTGTGTTGTGTTAGAAGGAGAATGAGATCTTTTCAAAGGAAGAAGGTATTGAGAAATTAGTTTGAGAATGTTTAGTCTTTGGTGGAACATGACAGAAGTGTATACATACATAAAGTGCTGTGTGACTGTCTTGCCTATTTTGTCACCACTTGTTTCCTGTTATTAGTGATGCAAAAGTAATTTTTACACAAAAATTGATGCAGTTTGTGCATCCTAGAGCAGTTCTTGTGTAGGAGCATGTTTTCTGTCTTGAATACCCTTTGCTTAGTATTTCTAACAAGAGATGTACCTCATTTTACATGAAGAAAAATCTTTTAACAACCATTTGGGGATTTCAAATCACATTAGGAATCTTTGCGGCAATAGGTGCCAGCCTGCTTAGCTGCGCTTCCTCTGGGCTTTCCTGTGCTTCGTTTGGCTTTCTTCACATTCCTGTCTTGCTGTGGGAGAGGTAAATTCAGGACACTGAAATTTCTTCAGATGAAAGTCTGCTATATTTCTAGCAGCTGAGATGTTTATGTTGTATTGGAGGGATTTTTACAACCTAAATGTTCTTTTACAATATGATTAATACTGTTTTATTAAAAATGTTCCTCTTCAAGCATATACAATAGTGACTTGAGTTTAGCAGGGTCCAACCAGTGCTAGATGTAATGTATCTGAGAGGAGAGAACTGGATCAGTGACTCATATGTAGCAGCCTGTTTCTGCTGTGTCCATTTACAAGCATCACCAGCCATTACCTTTGCATTCAGTATTTCAAGCATTAGCTTTCTGTTCTGGCTTAGTATATGAGACTATTTGCTACATAATTATATTGTATTTCGTTTTTTTCTGTATGCTATTGTAATAATGACATTGCCTAATAAAATAATGTCGGCTTTTAATTGGGTTAAAAGTGATTTGGTGTATTAGGTTCCTTATTTGAGAAAATAAACTAGCTGATAGTGCATATCAAGCTGTCCTTTGTTGTTGTTTGTTTGTTTGCATTTACTTATGTTTCTTATCATCCTTTATCTGTTTAAATAAGTGTGGGTTTTTTCATTAATTTTTTTTAAGTTATTACAGGCCTTCACAGCCTTAAGTCTAGCATACTGATATTGTAGTGAGGGGATAAGATGCTTAACTTACTATTAATTAAATGGAAAGTTTTACAAAAATTTCTTCTGCTAACTGTACCTTATTAATCACTAAATAAATTAGCTAGACTAATTTATTAGCTGGAAGAGAGTACTCCAGCAATGGGAGGCATAAATTTGCTGGGGGGCAAAGACAGAATACATTTGCATCAAAGACAGAGAAAAGGTTATGCTAGTCTTCTATAGTGGGATACTTTAGGAGTAACCAGTGATATATGAACTGGCATAAAGTGTTGTTCTCTTTGTAATTTATAAGAGTGTCCTGAATAACATCTGAATATACATCCAAATAGTGAAGAGAAGGATGAAAAGGAGAAAGATTATTCAATTTCTTAACACACTTCTCATTAATTCTCTAACTTCTTTTGCTGTTGAAGTGGTCTCAGTACTCTGTAAACTTCCACATCACACGCAGGAAGGTATTTTCTATGTTACGTGACTAAAGCATATCTTGTATTGGGAGATATTCTGACTCGTCCTTGAAGTGCCATTTCCAAGTAGATTCCCTTTTATATACACTGTTTGTAGGCTGTCCTTTTTTGTTAGACCTTTATTAAGGACTAAATAGAAAAACCTTTGAGCCCGGTTCAGCAGTCCATTCCTCTTCAGCTAAGTACTCGGTCAGCACAAGAGAATGCAAGCATGTGCTTTGAGTTCAGTGTGTATGTGTAAAGGCTTTGCAGGATAAGGACAGATTAAAGAAAGCTTTTGTTGAACTGGAGCCCATGTGACTTTGCCTTTCCTATACATTCACCATTAGAAATCTCAGAAATTATTGTATTAACCTGTAGTTTCTTGTCACTTATATTTTTACAAATTTAGACATCTCATTGCTGTTTTCTCTGCTATTTCTTTTAGTATCCCATGGTACTGCTAGCTGACCTGTTCTGTTTCTGCTGTGTGTGACTGTACTGGTGTACTGCTCGTATGGTTATTCAGGGTGTGCAGGCAAGCAGTTATGCAACAAGAATGTACACAAACTGATTTTAATCATTCTAACTTTGGAAGAGTTAGTATCTTAACTGAAGATCTTGTGGACTGGATTATTATAGCTGAGGCTGCCTAGTGAAATCATTTTAGCAATGTATGTGGAACTTCTTTTTTCCACCACAAAATTAGACACATATACGTGTGTCCTTTAATGAGGTACTTGAAAACAGGACTAAGAGGAAGAAGTTGACATCTGCTTTAAAAGAATCTTCATCTAAATGCAGTCGCTGAAGTGATTGAGTTGTATCACTCTTACCCAAGTCATCAGGCCACTCACAGAAAGGATGTGGCCAGGTGAAAAAGAGAAATCTCACATTTCTTACTCCCTGACAACCCCTCGTGGCTAAAAATGCCTTCTTCGGATATTAATTAGATCAGCCTGTAGGCTGCTCCTACTTGCATTAAGGATCTGATTTCTCTGTGAGATTCATACAGACTCAGTAATCAAAGCTTTCTTTGTCTCAGAAGGTATATACTTAACCCAAATATGCGCCTAAGTGTGTTAATTGCCATCCTAGTGCCGTTCCTCTGTCCTAGTGCTTGTTCTTACTGAGCTTCCAGACAAATTAACAGCTAACTATGAAAGACTATATGTGAGCAATTCCATCAGTGCCTCATCCTTCTTTCATTTTTAATTTATTTTTCACCTTACTACCAATTAGATCTGGAGACGCTTGGATTTCCATGGAATAGTTTTTAAATATATATATTATTTTTTTTTAACTCTGTTGTTTAAATACAGTTCATACTTAATTTTTTTTCTATGAATCTATTTGCTATAAAATTTCAGAAAAATTAAAAGTGGAGAAAAACCCAAATGGGTCTATTTCAGGCATAAGTATGAAAAAACTAAAATTCTACATGATTGTCAGGTGAATAAAGGAAAAACTCTTCATATTATGGTAAAGTTTTTCCCCACTTCTCTGAATCACTGGTTCTTCCATTAATTGTTTCAGTGCCAAAACTTTTGATCGGATGAGGTGACAAAAGTCTACCACTTCACTTTTAACTAATTTGTTTTGAGTACTCACAGAATTTCATTTTAGTGAGATTTTCACAGTACGTGCAAAGGATATCAGTAATTTCCATTGCCAAGGAATGTATCTTCTCTCACAGCTGCCATTTGGTTTATTTAGTTGTTTTATGTAATTCTGCGGAGATGAAAGTACCTATTGTCCTACAGCAAATAATCTTCAAATCTGTATCTACAAAAACTGACAACTTGTATTATTAAAATTGACAGAATCTAGGAAATAGCTTCTAACACAATTGTATCACTGGCAGCTTACTAAAATGAATTTGGGTTTAATGATGGCACCACAAGAACTGAAAGATCCCTTTGACTAAGTAGGAGCTTAATTATATGTGAAGTACTGCAACCTCCTTTCTGCCTCTACAATGGCAAATAGAAAGACCCGAGGGAAGACCAGAGTACCAAAGTATCAGAGTATCAATTATCAATCAAATACTTCCTGTGAGAAAGTCCATATAACTTTTTATCCCCTTGCCTAACTAACTGAAAGAAATAGAATTGCAAATTTGAGTGTTCAAAGGTCATCAGTTCTTTATTGATCTTGGTTTTTAGAAGAATAGTTTTTTTAAAAATATATTTTGAAGGAGAAACTGCCATTTGGGTGAAATACAGCTCCAAGATGAGGGCATGGCAAAACTCCACAGAAGTACTAACCCATCAGACAAGTAGATTTGGTATTGTATATTGTCAACTTTCTTGTCTGACTTTTGGGATTTTTTTTTTTTTCCTGGAGTGAGTTTTGAGTGTGAGAAAAAGAAATTACAATTAGTGGGAGTGTATGTCTAACTACGCCTCAGCTGAACTAAGGCTCTAAAACATCGTGCATGAGTGTAAAGGAAATCAGTATTTTATTTTTCTGTTTTAAAATATTTAATAAAGCTTAGACAAAATATAATTTTTAAATTGTATTTGAGTAGAACTTTGAAAAGCTGTATTTAAATCTCTACTAGTTAACTGGAATCAGTCCGTAATGTTTATCAGAAGTGATGGCAATGAAGCATGGGAGAGAAGTTTTTTGGAGGTGACCCAAATTTTTTTTGTTGGATACTTTTATACTCTGAAAGGATGAAAACATGTTTGAAGCTCTGAACATTAGTTTTCTTTCCATATTTTGTCCAATAAAGTATTTTCCTGTAGTGTTAGTAAGGCTGATTCAAAAAGAGCAGGGCCAGAAAAATTTATCTAAGCAACACCTGTAAGACAGCTTTTTAAAGTTTCACACATATATTTTAAGTCTTGAGTTGTTGTTGTTGTTGTTGGCTAGACTTCGCGAACAAAGATTTTGGGATAAGCCTGCACAATGGATTTTTTAGGTGAGGCACAGTGTAAGTCTTGAGTACTTATTTTCTTAAATGTCTTTTATGTCTGGAATAGTATGATTCTCTTAGAGAAGTTCTTCATGTTGCAGAGAAAAGCTGAAAATCATACTGTATAAGTACCCATGAAAAGCAGAAAAATAAGGATTCTGGTGTATATTTTGGCCTAGTTAGTAACATTTTGAATTCCTAAACTTCATAATGCCTAGTGAACATGGAAAAAAACTGGTCATTCCTTTGCCATGGCATCCTCTGGTGAAGTGCTGGTCCTATACAGTATTAAAGATGAAATTAGACTCTTTTAACTCATTTTTTCTGTCCCCAGATTACCCTCTGTGTTGCTTTTTTTGTTTTGGGGGGGTATTTTTGTTGATGAATCTCTTCATATCTGTTTTTTAGACCTCACCAGTAAGTTTTGCATAGCATTCAAACTTCCTTGAAGACTGCATTAAGAAAATGAGTTGCGGGGGGTGCCTTATTAGGCATTTCTGACAGTTTCCCGCTAAGAATACAAAGCTCCCAAAAGGGGAGCTGATGAAAAATATATTGGAAAATTTCTTCTTAAAAACAAAAGATTTTACTAAAGGAGTAAATCAAGAGAGATTTTTTTTTTTAATATTAAATTTGTGAAATATTACAAAAATAAGAGGCTGGCTTGCTGAGACTCATGTTGGAGCTGAACTTAGCAACAGCTTTTGTTTTCCTTCTTCACTGTAAAAAGCTCATCTAGATAAAATACAAGCAAGTGCAATGCAATTATACCCAGTCTCAGGAAAGAGCACTGACCAATTTTATTACAGTGCCAAAGATTAGTCCTGGAATGTAAAGCTGAGAGAGACCTATTAGGGATCTGCTTCATTAAAACACGTGGAACAAGACATTCATAAGTCACCAATAAATCCATTATGGGGAAGAGGGCTTTGAAATGGCCCTTTATGATTCTCATTATTAACTACAAGGATTGCTGAGATTGATGACTTCACAAATACAGTTTTAGCTAGCACTCACTATCCCTTTTAACACTCTATTCTCGAGTCCAAATTCACTTTGAAATATGCAGTCATAACTCTTCTAGCTAGCTGAGCAGTATCTACCTAACAAGGCTGAATTTGGAGAACTTCAAAGAAGAGGAAAAAAACCAAAACCTAAAGTTTTCTCTCATTGCTACAAATCCTTCATGAACAGCACTCCAGTCCTAGCTGCTGACTACAGCTTTTAAGTTCCTTATAAAGTCACTGAAAGCTAGACCCTAGCACGATCTTTCATTTTCATAAATCTAAATTTCTGATGCTGGTAAATCCTGAAAAGAAATAGTGGTTTGTTATGTGTGGAGGTCATTTTGATTAAACAGTCCTGAGCAATGGCAGACAAGAAGCCTGTGCTGCTGAAAAATTATACTGTTGTCTGCTCAAAGTTATGTGTAAATATTGACGAGCTGCATAGAAAATAGTGTCAGATTTGTCAACAGCATAAAAAATAGCCACTGAGAAACCAGAACATTCCTCTGCATCTCGATGCTTTTAATTCCCAGAGTTACCAAAGTGAATATCTAACATTTGACATTTTGTGGAAGAAAAAAAATAGCTGCCTGTATCAGGAGTTCAAGATTTCCTCACTAGGGGACTGCAGACTGCTCAGAAAAAGGATGCTTGATCCTGGTTGATACTTTCTAACAAACCATGGATCTCAAGATACTCACTGTTGGGTTTACCAGTCTTGTGGTGCAAAACCTCTGTCTTGAAGTTGCGTCCCAAAACACTCCCAAGAGCTTCAGAGCCCCAGCAAGCTCTACTGGACAAGACAGAGGCAGAGACAAGTGCTTCTCCTTTTCCTCTATGCCTGCTTCAATGGAATAAATAACTTTTCTCCAGCCCGAAAGACTGTCAAAAGTGTTGCTGGCTGGGATTCGGAGCCTCTTTTGTCAAATGCACGGCTGCGTCACAACCATCTCATGGGACTTGAGAAATTTTTCATGCCAGAATTAATGAATTTCAGCGGGCAGTTTTCCTCGCTGGCATGAATCCTGCCTCCCTGCTGCACCTCATCTGTCACAGACAAGCAGGATGGGGATTTCTGGAAGTGTCAATGGAGGGACTCTTCTCAGACCCATCAAACTGTGTGCGCGCATGTCAGGTCAGGAATTTTTGACAGTCTCCTGGGAAGTGTATGGAACTTTCCAGAGGACAGTGCCTTCTTCAGGTAGGCAGGCAACTTGCTTCTTTTGGTGGTGTCATGGTTTAATCCCAGATGGTAACTAAGTCCCAGACTTACTCCACTTACTCCACCACCACCACCCTGGTGATAGGCAAAAACAGAAAAAAAAAGTGAAACCCATGGATTGAGATAAGAACAGATTAATAGTTGGAACAATAATAATTATTATAATAATAATAGTAATAATAGTGATACAGAGAGAAGAATACAACATGAGATAAATAAGTGATGCCCAGTACAATTGCTCACCACTCACTAACCATTACCAAGCAGCAATCAGCACCTCCCAGTGAATTCCTTATGGTTTATGTACTGAGCATGGTGCTCTGTGGTATGAGACATCCCTTGGGCCAGTTTGGGTGAGCTGTCCTGGCCATGCTGCCTTCTAGCCATTTGTGCACCTGCTCACTGGCATGGAAACCAAAAAGTCCTTGACTCAGGGTAAGCACTCTTAGCATCAACTAAACAATCAGTGTTCTATCAATATGATTCTCATACTAAATCCAAAACACAGCACTGTAGCAGCTACTAAGAGAAAAATTCACTCTATCCCAGCAGAAATCAGGACAGATTGGTTTTTTTGGAGCTAATTATTTAGTTGTAGCAGGCATTCCTTTTATCTTGCAAAGAGATAGCTCAAGAAGTGGAAATATACTATTTGCGAGAAGAATTACATAAAATACATTATTTACCCTATAAATACTAAATACTAAAACAAGAAGAACACTTACGTGTGAGAGAGATTATTACAGTACTTGTAATCCAACCAGCACAACAGCAAAGGAATGAAAATTTATGCTTTTAGTTCTCACCTTATGCATCTTGTATTATATTCTCTCCCAGATTTTATAAACCAACAAAGGTAAATTGAAAATAGACCAACTATGCTTCTGATACATGATAAGCATGAAGATGAAATTGCAGTCAAAATAGTTCCAATCAAATTCCATTCTTCCTTTATTTATGCTTTTCTCTCCAACACTGTTAATGTCATAAAAGTTTTCAGGTTGAAACATGTGTAAAAATGAACACTCACATTATCTTTTTCAGGTGCTGTAAGCCTGATGCTTGGAATGATTTCTGCTCTGGAATGTCTGTAATACATTGAAGCCTTAATACCATGCTAATTGGTACCTTACTAATTAGCTCGTGACAAGAATTTTAATTAGTTGCACAGTAGGTGTTCTCCTTACCTGCAGTGGAGGAGCTCTTTTTGGTGGAGAAAAGTGAAGGGGAAAAGATATTAGAAGGGTTCCATAGAAAACAAATATAATCTAATCCCTAATATGAGAAACGTATATATTAATTAATCTTTTTCAAAATTACATCTCTGGTAATTTATTCTGTTTTGTAAAGCACAGGAAAGTTTGCTTTGTGATCTGCTCTTTACCCCTCTGAAACAAATGGTACTTTTTTTCTGTGACTTGACATGTGCTATGAGAAAATGAGAAATACTGGAACATGACTTGAAGTCAATTATGCTCAGGGCCAGCCCCAGGGACTGATCTTGAGGCATCTCAGGCTCAAAGCGTGGGTCTGTAATCTGAGTTAAAGAGCAGAGCTGTGTACCTATGGGCTGGATCACAGGGAACAAGGCTGGAAAGGAAGGTGCCCAGCATCATGAGCAACAGAATTAGTTGATCCTGGCCTGTGCACATTTTAGAGTTTAAAATGCATGTGGAAAACCTGGAAGACACAGTTGACTGAATTCTTGTCAATGGTGACTCAGAAGTAACAATACTGATGAGCATCATCTATCATTTTTCTTCTCTGAGGAAAAGGTGTGAAGGAGGGATAGGAGGTATCTGTCTGAAAATATGGCCACTCCTAATGTTCTAATTAGCTGGATGAGTAAACACCATTGCAGAACGTTTTAGGATGGTCATTTGAGATGAAGGCTGCTTTAAAATCTGCAAAATATCTAGTGCAAGAAGAGTCTTAAAAATATAAATCAGAATTTCTTCCCTTTCCAGGGAGCCTGAATTGTGTGCTTATAAAGTTATTTGTCAGGCCTGGTAGTCCTCATAAGCCCCAGCAGTGAAAAGGGTGATTAAATTTCAGAAGATAATGGGACATTCTAAAAAATGATGATCAGGTCCATGGAACAATTTTTAAAAGGAGACAAAACCAGTTGAAGTAAAGGGAAAATGAATTGCAAAAAGGAGAAAACCAGTTAAAAAATACTTTACCACACTGGAAGGACACTTTAGGAGTTGACTCTCTGAAGGAAGTGGAGAACTTGCTGTACACTTTGTATGATTTGGGAAATACTTTTTTTTACTTAATTTTGGTGGGGAAACTTCTTCTGCATGGTGAATAAGGTCACAGGTGAGCCACATTCTAGTGGATGTTCTGTAGATATTTAAAAGCAGTAGCTAAGGAATACTTTTCTCCAGGTGACAGTATCAGGGAAACAAGAATTACATTGGTTTTGCTAAAGTTTTCGATTAAGTTTGCAGCAATCACTCTGAGGCAATGATTGTTCCATGAATATTAGAGAACATTGGTATGGAATGAAAATAGCAAATTATTAAATGGAGAAAAATCTGTAAGATTTAAGGGTAAATTGTATCAAGAAACTGAAAGAAGGTCATGTAATCGTTGTGTCAAAATCAAATTAACCCGATCTCAGTCAAGTAATATCAGTAGTATATAGTCTGAAAATGAGCTGCACATTGTTTGTAGAATAATTCTGAATATAGGACAAGTCAGAGAAAATTGTGATGGCCTAGGACCAACTCTACAAATAATAAACATTAATCTAAAATTGTATTTGCTCTAAAGTGCTCATTCAACTGTTTTGCCTGGTAAAAAATGATATCTTTTCAAATGGCTTTATTAACCCACTTATTCTACAAGATCTGGTCGTTTACTGAGACAAATTTGTCACCTAATATGAGTTCCATTGGAAACAGAAAGGAGCAGGGAACTCCAGCTGAAGTTAGTGAAATTACATTGTTTTTAACTTTCTATGGGCAGAGATTTGAGGCTGATTCATGTGAAAAAATTTCTTACTTCTTGCTGTCTAATTAGGATTCTGATTGGGTCTGGCATATCTTGAGGTATATGTTGTTTTGCAGGTAGGTGTGAGTCTTTCCTGACACCTCCAACCTAGCAACACGCCAGCTACCTCCAGATCAGAGGCAGTGTGACCACTTCTGTAAAGCACTATACTGAGAGCTGTTGTCTCTGCAGAAAGGCAGGATATATTGGCTCAGACTTAATGCCATGCTACACACATCCGTATCACTCTTGGCCAAATGACAGCAAAAGAGTGAACTTAAATATCCCCACAAAGATGCTGCAGCCATACCCTTTGTCCCTTCCTAGGGCTGTGACTGTGGCTCGCATCACGAAATGTCCACCATAGATAGTGGAGTCTTTATCAGTAGTCTAAGAATTGAATAGGCTATTTGGAAAAGGCAATTATAGTGTACCACCACTTCATTTGAACAGTGCATTTTGAAAGGGGAAAAAAACCCCACACAGCTAAACACCTCTTGTGTGATTTCCTTTCTTTCTTTGAGAAATAAAGGAAGCTATTTTCTTTGTCTTGAGTTCTATGGTGGTGGTAGACTTCAGCATCCAGTACTTTTGTCCTTCCAGTTGAACATGTGAGGGGGTTTGCTATGGGATATGGTGCAATATTTTTTATTTCAGGCTTCTACAGAGCTTCTCTTATAATTCAGGTAGTCTGATGTTATTTTACACAGTCTAGTTGACATGAGGATGTAGATTAAAATGCGTGTCAGAAGCCCTAACCAGACTTGGCAGGCAGGAAATGATACTGGTTTACCAGAGTAATTACCCATAGGAAGTGGTGATGCTGACACTAGTTTAATTTTTTGAGTGCTGCTATAGATGTTTATCTTTACTCTGAAGGCTTTAGTCTTTTCTGGTTTGAAAGCTGGCTGTGAAGGAAGCTGTCTCTTTCCTCTATGCTCTATCCAACAGCAGTGCTCTTCAAAATATTCGGATTATTTTTATATCTGAAAACTGAGGGAAAATATATTCTTACTTCTAAGCCTTTTTCTGAAAGTCATTTAATCAGAGATGTACTGTCATGAATTTGAATGAATATTTGGAGAATGTTTGCTTGAGTAAATAGAGGGTATTTTGTTATGGTGTAGAGTTTTAGTCACTGTTGTTTATTTTTTGTGGGTTTTTTTGTCTCCTCCACCCAGAATTGGCTAGAAAGTAATTTTCTAGACTATGAAATAATATCCAAATCTTTTATGATTTCTTCTCTCTTACATAATTTAAATTGAAGATTTCTTATTTAAGAAAACATAAAATGAATTTCAGAGCTTGTGTTATGTAAGCCAGTTAGTTACATCAAGCAGAAAAACCGAACACTGCCTTTGGGAGAGGGGAGGGGGGGGAAACAAATGCTTGAAAGCCGAATCTAGGGAATGGAGGACAATTTGGGAACCAGATTTTTCACAAACCACACCAAAGAGAGGCTGGCAAAAGGCACTGGGTACACGTGGAGCACCAATCAACCTCAAAGGTTCTTCAGGATCAATTTTGGATTCTTATGTACATATGTTCAGTCTGGGAATAATACTTAACGTTTTCACACGGTTTTGTCTTCCAGAATGATTGAAGATTGTGGGAAAAGAGGAAATACCATGGCAGAAAGAAGGCAGCTGTTTGCCGAAATGCGTAAGTATGCGTATGTTTTGCTGTGATAGACCAAGCCAGTTGCTATGCAGTGTCAGTAAAATTTATGCAAGCTTTCCACCTCAAATCTCCATTGCACAAATGATTTAATATTGCAAGACCAAAACTGCATGAAAATGGGCTGATTTGGCCAAGTAGGACAGTGGAATTTTCTTCATCAGATTTTTTGATCCCATTATTTTGGTCAGTAGCTTCTTGAGATAAAGGTGCTGCAATACAGAGGTAGCAATGAAGAGGGATAAAGGTCTTGAAAAGATTACATCTTTTTTGGAGGGTATCAGTAGTGGGTTGACCCCAGCTAGCTGCTAAGCACCCACATGAACACTTGCTTAATCTCCAGCCAGCCCCCAGCAGGATGGGAGAAAATATAGAGAGAGCAAAAGCAAGCAAACTCATGGCTTGAGGTAAAGACAGTTGATTAAGTGACAGAAAGGGCAGGAAAACAACAAAAAACAAGAACAGGTGATGCAAAAGCGGTCACTCCACTTTGGAAGACAAAACTCCCCACCCTATTCTTTCCCTACCCCAGTTTTATTGCTAAGTGTGACATTATATGTTATGGACTATGCTGTTGACCAGATGGGGCCATCTGCCCTTGTTGTGTCCCTTCCCAATCTCTTGCCCATTTCCAGACAACTCTGGGAGGGATCAACATAGGGGGAAAAAAAAGGCCTGGGTGCTGTGCAAGCACTGTTCAGCAGTAGCTAAAAGAGTTGTGTGTTATCAACTCTTCTTTAGCCACAAATCTAAAACACAGCACCTTGCAGACTGCTATAAAGGAAGTTAACTACATCCCAGCCAGACACAGTACAGGGACTCATGTACTTCATACCCAACTTCAGCACATTTTTTATAGTTTCTAGTGAATCACTGTGCTCCCTGGAGAATAGTGTGTCAGGCACATACTATACCAAATATGCTCCTGCACTTCTCCTTACAGTCATCTCTTATTTCTCTTACAACCAATCCACCATTTCTCAAGGAAATTCTATTATATGTGAAGTTTGAGGCTGTCACCCTGTTACTAGATTTACCTGAGTTTTGTCTGTATTTACTAAGCTTCCTGTTGTTTGTCCCATGCAACATATAAACAGTGACATAGCATCTCCCTCATCTTTGTCAGGAGACTTAAAATGAGCATTACCAGGACTTGAGTTACTGTTCACTGAAAGGCCAGGTCTGTGGTGCTGAATTAAATTGTGCACAGGACTGTTCATGAGGGATGAGCCTTACATCTGAGCTCCTGAGCTCTCCAAATTGAGGACTTTGTGTTCAGGTGGCCTACTGAGAACTATCTTGTCCCATTCCACTGTGTCCACTAGCTCTGTTGTGCACCTGTAATTATTTTAGTATCACACTGGGCTTACTGTTGTAACTCAAATGAATATTTGTCTCTGATCTCTTCTCTCTGGTGACTAGTGACAAGACGTGCAGGAGAAGACCTCCCTGTGTCAGGGAAGGTCTAGCTTGGATAATAGCAAAAGGTTCTTCAGCCAAAGGGTGGTTGGGCACTGGAACAGGCTCCTCAGGGAAGTGGGCATGGCACCAAGCCAGCCAGAGTTCAAGAAGCATTTGGACAATACTCTCCAGCACATGTTTTCTGGGTTACCTGTGTAGGGCCAGGAGCTCGATTAAATGATTCTTGTGGATCCCTTCCAACTCAGAATATTCTGTGATTCACTTGTCTCTTGTGTGCAACTTCTTAGACTGGTGGAGGAAGGAGATGTACTTTGGCTGTAATCAAAACATGAATTTGTCCATTATCAGAGCATACTATACTTTTAATTAGAATTATAGAGGGGACTTGACCTTTTATCAGCTAAAATCGATGGTACAACTACCATTAACTTCAGTTGGTTTTGAAATATTTCTAAATTGTTAAAGACTACTGTGAGGACTTACAGGTTGTTCCCACAGTTTTGAAGGCTGTTTTGATATTGTTTTGAAGGAGTTAAGGAGGTGTTGAAAAAATCATCAGTTGGAGGCAGAGGAAGAGCTATTTTCCCATACTGTACATGAGTAGTCATAGTTTACTATTTTTTCTTACACATTTTAGTATTTTGACATATTTACTTTAGCCTAGTTTATCTCATATCTGCTTATCTCTTCTGTTTGCCTGCCTCTGTTCCTTCACTATTCCAACTGTGTAAAAAGAGGGGAAAATATTAAGGTATTGTGAAAAACTAATTGTATTTTAGGCAAAGATACGTCCGTGTTCATAAAACACTAAACATTGCATTTCGAGAGTCCCTTGGATTCCTGCGTGTGTAAAGGTTGTGCTTCACTGAAACAGAATGTCTCCCTGGGGCTGCATTCAGGTACTCTCATCTGTGTGCAAGCCTACACTTTGAGAAGTTTAACAAAATGCATGTGCTTCAGATGTCCTACATACTGTGGGCCACGTGAAGCTTCTTAATGTTATGACAGACATAAGTGTATGATAAAAAGTGAAACTCCATAACCTGCCAATATCAGAGGAAGAAAACTTGTAATAAAAAGGCCTTTGCCAGTGTTTTAGGTTCTTGCATACTTATCTGGAAGCTTGCGAGTAAAACCCCACAATACTTTCAGAAAGTGGGTCATGTTTCAGGCTACCCAAAACAGGGAAGAAAGCTTTTCCTGCCTTTTTAAGTGGGAACAAGGAACAGAAGGATTTGACTCTGACTTTCTGACTTTACATTTGGGTCACTGTGATTTTCCCTGTATTTTGAGGAGTTCAATTTGACTTTTTTGTTTACTTCCCTTCAGAAGAGGTGTCTTTCTAATTCTAAATTACAAACCTTTGTGAATTAGTGTCATAATCATTATCATCTTCTGTTGTCTGGTGGTTAAAGCTTGAATTATGTCTTATAACTCAAAATGCCCTACTGGGCATCAAATCACTAGGTTTTAGTCTTACCTTAGTCTTACCTGACATGCTCCGCTGCATCCAGATTGATGAAGGGTTCGAGATGTACGTCACTGTTGTACTGCCATCTCATATTATCCAGCAAGGAAACAACAGCCAAAGCTTGCAGTGTATCCCTTTGTTATCTTTGCAAACTACGAAGTGTTACATTACATGAGCATATTCAAAGGAAAGAGGGAAGCTCTGCCAGCCGTCAGAAGGAAGGAGAAGCCACTGGCAATACTATAGGGAAGTTACAATCTGTGTCTCATTTGCCACGCTCAGACCCACGTATCTTTTCGCTTGTTTTTCAGGACTCTACATGTAAGTGATGTCACTTTTCTACAGAAGTTACTTAACAAATAGATCTCTCTGACTGTGGCAAAATGTGAATCATGGTAAAATTGAATTGTGAGCTCCAGAGATTTATCAGCAACACTCCCCAAATAATATCCAAATAATACAATCCACTGTGTGTGCAAATAGTGGGAATGGGGCATGGGGGAAGCAAGATTATTGCCTACAAATTTCTTTATTTAGTATTAATATTGCAGCCTCAAAAATTCAATTAGCCAGAGTCTCACTTTGCTTGACTCTGCAAATCTTGTTAAAAGGCTAAAATTTTGTAAAGGAGCACAGGAAACTTACTAGTAGTTTCCACCAAAGTTAAGAGGGAAAATGTTATATGAATTTTACTCATCTGTCCTATTAAAAATTAAAGTCTTAGTGTTGCAAGTATTATCTTCCCCTTTACCAGTAAAGGAATCTTCCAAGATCTGTCAGTGAGATACTAATGGAGAAGAGAAAAACCTGTATAAAACCATAAAGCATAGATGGAAAAAAGACCCACAAAAGTACTTCCCAGACCTGATGGTAAGTAGTTAAGGAGAGTTTCTCCCAGGAGCAGATAGTATTAAAACAACAAACTGTCAAAAGGGAGTAGCACATTTGAAAAATTTGGGTCCAAATGATGACAGATTGTTTAAGAAAATGTGGGTGAACTATGCTGTCACGGGCATTGGAAACTTCAGACAAGGTTTATGAGGGAAGCCTTCCCACCAAGTCGCAAGGTGCAGAAAGGCCCCCCTCACTTCCTAAACTTCTTCTCTGAGAGGTGTCTGGGTGCAGCTGGATCCAGTCCTAGTCTCAGATTTGGTTAAAGTTTTATGTCTGAAGGATTACATAGGTGTAGTCGAACCTTCATATGAATTTGTCCTGCAGGATTAAGGATGGCAAATCAAATATATTTATGTGAATGGAATAAATATTTATTTAAATTGATTATAATGATAATGATTAGACTGAAATACTTTATTCAGAATTATTTACCATATAGATAGTTATAGCTATTAATATAGTGCACTATTTATTAAATAAATTATTTCAGAGTTAGCTTAGTATTTATTAAGTAGAGATTGTTACTCACTCATACCAACAGCCATGGGCAAATCTCTTACTCAGCCTCAAAGAGTAACCTTGAGGTATCCCTACGCATGAGAGGAATCTCCTCACACACCTCCAGAAGGAGCATGTTATAAGTCTCTGCCATTAAAAAGTAGGGCTGAGCTTTTATACTATAAAGTGATTGACTGTCAGTCAAAGATTTCTTGGCTACCATGCCAGCTGAATGGCCTTCAGCTCGGCAGCTTTATGTAAGTTATCAGTACTACCACTTGTTACTTTATGAGTAACTTTGTTTGCCATATCCTCACCAATGGCAGTTCCTGTCAGGAGATACTGTTCTTCATGTCCTCGGAATGTTTAACTTTGTGATTGTGGAGTCAGGCTGGTCTCATCATTCTTCAACAACCAAAAGCAGTGTGATCCCCTTTCTGCATCCATCACCAGTAACTTCTGCAAATAGGGGAAGGTTCGAGCTGCTTTACCCCTGCTTAGGCAGAGCATGCTGCTACAGATGCTGACATGGCCATATAAACAACAGTGCAGCTGAGTAGAATAATGTCAAGAAAAATCTTAACAAAAGCATTTAGGAAGCTTGTGTAAAAGCAGGGACATTCCACTCCATTTCTCTTACGTCTGCACTGTAGCATGTTTGGATGTGTTTGTTGGACACTGCTCTAGGTTCCTCCCCTATCCTGCTCGGCCTGGATTACACTTGTGTGAGGTAGCTACCAGCTCATTTGTACCCATCACCTGGACAGCTGCGTCTGGAAATGTTACCAGATCTTTAAGTTGCGGCACCCAGGGCCAAACTATGGGTGAAGCAGGGAGCTTGAGTTCTCCATTGCAGAGAATAAACCTCTGCACAATGGAGAAAGGTGTCGCACCTTTTGCATTGTTTTTTGCCCCCTTCTGCAGATTGCCATGAGTCTTCATGTTATGGCATGCTGTTTTTTTCTGATTTGGTTTGCTGGCAATACCCTGTTCTGATCTGGCACGTCAGCTAAAGATACTTGTTTTGGGCTTTTTTGTTAAATGTTAAAATTAGACGGAGGTTTTCCCTGATGTTGGAGCCTCGCCAGTGTGTCTTTTAGCCTGCAGCTTGACCAGATTGTTCTTCAAAGTGACAGACACAGTGGGCTGGCTATTCCATGCCTTCCTTTATAAAAGTCTTTTAACACTGTAGCTCCTGATATTCCCCTTTTCGCTCCTCACTCCTCTCTGCTCTCTCTGCAAAAGAGAGAGCCTTGAAAATTGTTGAACAGGGTCATCTCATGTGTTCCCTTTGTTCTCTGGCTTCCCTGCTAGCAAAGATACACACAGGTCGTATTCCGTACAAATGTCACCATTATTCTCTTCCACTAGGGGCTCAGGATCTGGATCGCATTCGTTTGTCCACCTACCGAACAGCATGCAAGCTTAGATTTGTTCAGAAGAAATGCAACTGTAAGTATGTCAGCACTTTCTTTCACCTGTCATTGTTATAAGCTTTCCACTGCACTCCCCAGTCTGTCCTTCACATCACTGATAAAGCGGGACTGTTTGATCTGGCACTGCAAAGGATCTAATCAGAATGCCTGGGCAGATTTTAAATATTAACCTGTTCATATACGGAACTTGCCTTAAACATGTCAGTGATTCAGTCATAGAAGTATGGGTCAGGATGCAGGACACAAGTTTAATTAATTAGTGTGTTAACTACATTCTCCCATTTTCTTGTAAAATTGGGTATTTTTGCAAGGTCCTGCAAATGAAATTATTTTATAGCAGCTTCATGAGAAGAAATTGTGGTTCCAGTCCTCATCTGTTTGGGGTGCAGCAAAGTAAGTGCAATGTTAGACTTCTTTTTCCAGAAGGCCAGCTAGGCACAGCCCTTCTGAAAGGGTGAACCTGCCTGTAATCTCTACATGTCTGTCTTCCTCCCTCTAGGTTTTATTGTTGAGAAATTTCCCACTTGATTTGTGACTTTTTAAACTTTTCTTCTGAGATTCAGTCCTTCTTCCTTTACAGCTGCTGTTTCTATTAGCACAGTCATGTGCTGTGAACTTTAAATGGCAAATACATATAAAAATTTTAACTGACTGTACTGTTTCTTCTCCAGCCAAAATAGTGTGCAAATACTTAGAAGGGCAGGTTTGGGTTTATGTGTTTTACCAGACCTTTCCACACCAAGTTTAAAAACAAAAAGAGTCATAACCAGGGTAACTCTTGTCAGTGGAAAGAGGACTAATGCAGAGAAAACAATTGGGGTTTAGCCTTCATTTCTAGGCTACAATAGCAACTTGGCTATGCTTGTGCTAGGGCGCACAACTAAGTCTGTTCAGCAGTGCTCGCTGCAGATAGAGATTAACTGCCCTGGAGAGAGTTCCTAGTTTCAGAGTTAAATGTGTCTGTGTTACAGAAATGTTTAGTTTTTGCTGTCCAAACATGCTGGAGAGGCCAGCTTATGATGGAAAAGATTTTGGATACTATTTACTGTGTTATTAGTGACAGAGTTGATTGTTCCATCACTTCTGCAGGACACTTCTCATGTTTTTCGCATGTGTTAAGCTGAAGTATGAATTGAAGGATTAGTATCACATTGTAAGCAAGCTGCCAGACACAAAACCCAGAGGGGTTTTAGTACCTGCCCAGCATCTAGCTTCTCCCATTCAGCAGCAAATGTGTTGAAAGACACTATTATGTTGCATTCAGTTGTTTATTTTTTAAAATTTTACGTTTAGGAGAATGGCGCTTTCATTTCATTTGCATGCTAACAGAATACAGTAACCCGAAGTGACAAAAGTATCTGATTAAGTTGACAATGATATTCTGTATGTAACTGAATGTAAACCAAATGAAAAAAACCTAAGGGCTAACAATAGTCTCATTCTTGGGAGTGGCTGACTGGCTCAAAATACTGGTTGTTAATCTTAACTTTGTGCCTTTTATTTATCAGCTGCGATCTGCTTTTGTGGAACTGTTGGTTCTCTTCCTAGAGAATCAATATAGATACCCTTGATTCCAACTCACTCCTGGACAGAGCTTGCCTTCTGGTAGCCATTGATAACCCAGGAGAAGTAATTTGCTGGTCATATTTCAAGACTTACACTGTATCAATCTCTTGTGAAGAAAAGGATAAACTCATAATAACATCCTAAGAATTAGATTCTGTACAACTTAAGGAGTAATGTGCTGAATTGCATCTTTTCACTGTCAAGTACCATTTTCTCCTGATTGTTTTGGGTAGGCTGCTGCTCTCCCGGATGGCTTTCTCTTATCAATGAGAATTCATTCACCTGACAAGTATTCAAGCAATGGCTGTCCAAGAAAGAACTTCTAAACATAGAGCCACTAAAATGAGCACAGCCATTGAAATGGTTCAGACCTCTTGCTCCTGTCAGCTACTGTTTCAGGTTTTTTTCCCCTACAGACATTGTCATTATGCAGCACCCAGTAACAAGTTCATGAGAAAGGAAAAAAAAGGGGACATGGGTGAAAAAGCTTTCTGCTGTATCTGAGCTGCTTCACTTCAGGTAGAATATAACAAGAAAAAGCTCGAAGACAATTCTGCTCCAGTCCCAGCGCATAGCACCTCCTGTCACTCAAACCATCCTTGTCTTCTTTCAGCTATGTTCTCCTGCCCTTCCCTGACACACTGGCCCAGACTTACTAGGGGAAAATTGCTTGGAAAGAGTGTATTTGAGGGGTTCATTTATAGGTCTAATTTAATAAATTGCAGAGAGCTGCTCTTGGCTACAGGCTGAAGGTGTATGGGGATGGAAGCAGAGAGCTTCTTTGAGTGCCAGAAGTGTTTGTTCCAAGGAAAGCAGAGCAGAGGTTTATTAGCACCATCTTTTTTACCCAGAGGTGCCTATTAGCATAGACAGTCATGGGATTTCATTTAATAGGCGGCTACACTTATCACACAGAGCGCACTGTTTGTTTCTGCTGTCTTCAGTGCAGACACAGACACAGGTTCATTTCCTGGCCTCCCTTTGTGAATTCTTCTCTCTGTAAAGAAGTCCTTTTTGCTGAAACCTTCAGCAGAGTGCTGAGTTTTACTGGTGAAATAGGCAGTATGCGATGGGTAGAAATGCTTTCAAATTCCAAGAGCCATTCTGTCTTCCTGCATTTCTTCTGAAATTAGTTAATCTGGATAAAGACTATAGAGAACGTGACAGTGTACCATTATTTACCAGAATACCACTACATATGTTGTACTTTGAGTACTAACACTGTTGAACAAATTAATTGCTCTGTGGATTTCGTAAGAGGAAGACTGCTCTGCAGTCTTCAAAATTGCACATGTATGTCTTTCTGATAATTCTGTAGAACTTTAGGAAAAATACTCTGTGTGTGAAAAGTATTTCTTATATAAAAATCTCTCTGAGCATTTTAAAGCAACGGTTTAAATTCAGTCACCAAAGTGTGAAAAATCGTTATCAATCATTGCAATTGTTTGTCAAACAGGATAGAATTGAATTCAGTCCAACATCGTTCTTCAGAAAAGCAAGAAATTCTTCTTAAAACTCAGAAAATAAGTAGACAAAATTGAAAAAGCTCTGATTTTATCTTTCAAAGAAAAATTCCTGGAAATATAAGCATTCCTCTTTGCCTAAGTTAACACTACAAATAAATAAGAACAACATTCACAAATTATTGTTGACACACCTCTGAATCTGCTAAGTTCTCAAATGTGAGATGAAATATGTGACAAAAATCCCCAAAGCAGGAGACCCACAGAATTCTGAATGCAGAAATCTTAGAAGCTGGGAAACTTTGTTAATGCACTATGAATGTAAACCAGTTTTACGTTTCTTATTTCTGCTGCAAATGTCCAAAATGGGAAGTAATGAAAAGATGAACTCTGTAGGTAGTGTAAGTGCCTTTGAGATTGTGGCGAGTATGGAAAGAGATAATTGCAGGCTACTTGCTTATTACTTTGCAGAACTCCTATAGCAATAGACCTGTTTCAATAGCAATAGTATTCTCTTAGTTATACCAACATAAGATGTAGATACCTCTTTAAAAAAAAAAAAAANCCCACAGAGAAAAAAAACCCCAAAGAAATGCTAAAGGAGTCTTTAGAAGATCTCAAGATTTGGGAATGAATAATTCCAAATGAATGCCAAGAATCATGGACAGATGGATCCTGGAGAAAACAAGAAAACACTGCTGATGATTGTCACCATGAGGTCCCAGAATGTAAAGCGAGGGGTGTGTGAGCTGACTATATGTGCTTTAGTGGATGGTGGTGTTGGATACAGTCTTGGAAATAGCAGCACCCTAATCATTACAGGTTAAATTTCATTATTTGAGATAATAAAAGAATATAGGAAGCAAGTCCATAAACTAAATCAAACCTTCTACATGTTTATTCTGTTCTGTACTGTACAAATTGTACAAAAGGGGAATAGCTGCCTTCATCATCTCAATTTTCTAAATGTGCTTCTAAAGGTGGTCCTAAATAGTGCACATTGCAAGAATCAAGGAAGGAGACAAAAAAACTACAGGTGAGTAGTGTGAGGTCTGAAACAGTCATAAAGCTTGAAAACCCTGTGAACCAATGTAGTTCTGACCAAGTCAAACATTCGGATATTGTTCTTCACCTCCAGTGCATCGGACAGATTTTGGAGCACCTGCTGTATATTCTCACCATACAGACTCCCCCTCAGCTTCCCTTACCACCTGGAAAATGCTGTCTTGGCAAGACTGATTTGCAGCTGTTTATCCATGACACCCAGACACAGAAGAATCATAGGCTTTCCTAAAACAGGGCATGAAGGACCAATGACAGCAGTGAGACATATCTCTTGACATTCACCAGTATTTGGGAACCACCAAAAAGCACAATTTATAGGTATCTCCAGTGATCATTGTGTAGTTGATTTATTTTAGTATTTGATTTTCAGTGAATTTATTAACAAGCTGAGACAAAATACCATGTTCACATGCAAATTCCCTCTGGACTATTGTGACAGCAGGAGTAGAACATAACAGTGTATCTTATCAAAACCATTATACCATTAAACATCACTCACTAATACAGAACTGTATGGCTGGAAAACTACTGCTGTCTTTGATGAACTATCCAGAATGTGTTGTGAGATTATTCTGTGACTTTGGCTGCAAAAGCAGATTTTGTTGATTTCCTTAGATCAGAATAAATCGTTGGCAGTTGAAAGTGTGAATCAAAAACTGTGCTGGTGAAAGTAATATGTGGCTTAATTAATGCTGACAAAAAGGGAGCTTGTTTCTCTGGTAGTTTAATGTCAGCACCTTGGGGTTTTAGTGTCTTTGTTTCTCCCTTCAATATTGCTCAGTGTGAGTGATTTTTTAATTTATTTTTTGTAATTCTGTCTATGCAAGTTGTAGTACAGCTGTTCCCTCATAGGGAGCACATCTGCCATGACTGTGATGGAAACCTTGTATATGTCCAGAGCAGTCACTTCCACTTCCATCTGCGCTTAGTCCTGCCTCCTCTGGGCTTATGTAGTCACAGCTGAGGCATGTAGGCATGTCAACTTAATTTCCATACATGCTTCTGGGTGCCTCCCTGATCTGATCTGCCCTTATACATTTGTTTTAAGTTAGAATAATTTCTCCCCTCCTGACATATAATAATTTTCTACAGAAAATGAATGACAGTTATTGTAAATACATTATTTTTAGATGCTTTTCTTAAAGCTCTTTTCTGTCTCTACTCTTATGCCTCCTATAATGCTACAGCAAGCTGCTGAAAATGGTTTTGTCCTAGAAACTGGCAATTTGGGTATGAATCAATGAGATCAGACTGTATGAGCTACTGGCCTCCATCCTGATGGCAAGCAGTTTTTGAAAACGTACTTGGTTAAACCTAAATAAGATTACTAAGGTTTGGGTTTGATTTTTTTTTTTTTTTTATACTGGGCTGACACCTAAAATATCATTTTATCCCATCCCATTCAACATGCCGTTCATCACAAAATAAAAAGTCATAGTATCTTCTCCTTGTCGTAAAAGGAAAGGATAAGAAAGTCTTAATTCCACACTGGAAGTGGTGCTCTGACCTTTGTGTTATCCAGTGGCCAAGGAAGTCGACAGGAAATCCGCGTTCACCTTTCTCTTCTGCATGACAAAACCTGCACTGATCTTACATATGCAAAAGAGTTCCCTAAACACGAAGCTGTTTACAAGTATATTCACAAGTGTTCTGGTCTGTCCTGTTGATGTTTAACTACCAAATCATGTTGATTGATTTAGGAACATATAACTGTTTCTCTTTACTTAAATGAGGCCTCTTGCTAGTGTAGTATAAAGACATTCTTCCTTTAACTCAGTAAGTATTTATTTTCTCAAACATGAAATGAAGTGCACAAGAAATGTGCAAAGGTGCCAGAATCCCATGAAGATCCCTGCGATGGTGGAAGGATTTCATTGTCACCATCCTGCCTTTTACTTCTCAAGGACTGCATATGAAATTTTGTGCTTGTCCTTTTTTTTTCTCTCTCTGGATGACCATCAGAAACAGACCCACCAAACTATCATGATTACAGAGTTGTTTAGATTAAATAACTTAATCCTTCATCACTGTAGATTTCCATGGTTAGTGCTCTATTTTCATTGTTGAATCTTACAATGTTTTTCATTTTATACTGGAAGCAGTAAAGCACAAGAGAGATTCAGGCTGGGTCACAGAGCAATCAAACTGAATGACAAGCAGTGTTGCCTACTTGAGAAGTGCAAAAGGTCTGCTGGGCTGTAATTTGAAACAATCTGCTTCTTGAATTTGTGATCATAACATTCTCATATTCTTCTAAATCCTCAGCAATCAGTCTTTTATGAGATTTCCTTAAAATCCTATAATTTGGGGGAAAAAATCACAATTTTGAGTTCTTATTTTTATTCTTCTCTGTTGACCACCTTGGATATTCTATGAGCTGCTTATTACTATTACATAAAGGTAGACACTGGAAGTATTAGTTGTGTTCTTTGTTTTCTCTTTTAACAGAAGCCATCTTACAAGTTCCCTTAGAGAGAATGACATTATTCACATGGCTCCAAGAGATATAGCTTTAAAAAAAGAAAAAGCACTCTATATTACAAGAGTCTTGATACCATTGTGTAAGTTACTAATTCTGGTATCCTGCAGTACTTGAAGAATGGAAAGAGAGATGAGTTAATGGTTTTAAAAACTTGTTTGTTCCTTTGTCTTTAAAGCGAGTGAGAGTCTGAATGCTCCTGGAACTACTAGTACTGTTCCATATGGGTTTCCAGGCAACTATGGGGAAAGGATGCATATATTATACATTCTGCATTGTGCATCAATTATTTAATCAAAAGTTCAAAAGGGCTTGATTTAGCATATTCCCCACAGACAAATCTTTAGTCTGTAAGTGTTCGCTCTCAGCACAGTATCCTGAAAATGGATTCAGATTGTCTTTTTCTTTTAACTGTAAAAGTTTATTAATACGCTTGACAATCATAGTAGCTGTTAGAGAGCTGACATATAACCTGTCTATTTGGCATGTTCACTGAGGGACTGATGTTCAGCCTTTTCTTCAGTGTTGGCATGAAGTGTACTGTTGTTACGTAAATGGGTTGTGGTATCTCGGATGTTCCCATGTATTTCTCTCAAAGGCTGCCACTGCAAATCTGTTCATACAAGATTGAGACAAGAACTATTAGTGGATATTTGCAGTTAATTTTAATGTCAAAAAGAGTGAACCAAACAAGTATATCTACCTTAAACTCTTACATTTTCATTTGCTTAGAGACTGACTTTTCAAACATACCCAGGATTCCAAGTGGCTCCTGTTAAAAAGAGGAGTTGTGTAAGATTGTCAGCTAATATTATTTTTGTCCTCTACGGAGAAAAATGAATTGGCTTC
Organism: Formicarius rufipectus; assembly: GCA_013399695.1. Lineage (NCBI taxonomy): Eukaryota > Metazoa > Chordata > Aves > Passeriformes > Formicariidae > Formicarius > Formicarius rufipectus. Next base: position 606,595 of record VXAU01003090.1, read on the forward strand.
CTTTGAGTCAGAAGTTGACAGGCACCTGGACTAGGTCACTTCCCAAGTATAACTACACACTGCCCTCTGCTACACGGGTGGCTCAGCACTGCCTGGAAACAGACAGCTTTTGTAATTGGATCATAGCTGAAAATGTCTTCTTATTGACTTCCTGAGCTCTGTGAAGACTGCCATTCACTGTGCTATTTCTGATGGCTTTCCTGATGCAGGTTTAAGGTTGGACAGTCTGTTCCATTCTCCATTTATGTCTCTGAACATCTGCTACTGGTAACAAGTATCAGTCACCTCTATCTGGCAGCCTCTGGTTTAGTTAATCCAAACCAGAAAGTTTCTGTAACCTATTTCACATTAGTCCTTCTAATAGATGCTTCAAAGAAAAGAAAAAAAAAGTACTGTTAGCTTAGTGATCTTGTAGACAATCTAAAAATTGCAAAATATATGGAGGCATATTGTTTGATGGAAACAAACCAATACCTTAGGACTCATAGGATCACTGTGTCTTGTTCTTTTTCACATGAGAGCTTTTTCTTCTTTCACCCTATTGTTTATCCTCTCTTGCAGAAGACCTTTTTTTGAATATGAATAATGTCAGGAGGGCAGATGTGGAAAGACTGTATGAACACAAAGCCAGAGTTTAGTCACATATTCTTTACAGTTTCTCTGAATGAGATATTGTCTACTCAAATTAAATTGATACCCAAAAAATTGTTATTCCACATACCAGGTTCCATCTCTCCCTATCTCAAAGCTGATTATTGCTCATATCCCAAAAGATTTTGGGGTAAATAAATCATGTTGCTTTAAAATGTAATTCCTATGAAACCTTGAACCTATGGCAGTAATTAGCAATTCTGTTACCAATCTCAGCGAAAAGTTAAATAAGATCAAAGTCTGAACTGACTTTATGACTTGAGGCATAAGATGCTTCTTCACCAAAGTCCTGTGTGTCACATGACTGTCTTGCTGCATGGCAATGCTTCCAAAAACCCTCTGGATTGAACCAAACTCTTCAGAAGAGAACATATGCTAACAGTCTTTAGTATGTTTCTTCTGCTCTGGGGTTGAAAATCATCAGTTTACCTAAACATTAAGTTCAGCTTAAGTATTTCTCTAATTATTTTTAATAGATGAAAATGTTATGGGTCAAATTCAGTCCATGTTGCACAAGAAGATGTTTAAATTAATAGCATAAGGATCGGGTTAAGTATTTGCATATATGTAAAATATTGCATCTTTTATGTTCAAGAAAGTGCACAATTCAACTTTCATTAGTATTCTGTACCTTGTGTTGCTGTTTACAGTCTTGCCAACCCTAAATGATTTAAAAAATAATACTACAGAAGACATGGATCAAATCCTTAAAAACAGAACATGTGCCAAGAAGGGTTTTCATTTTCACACAGTTCTAAATGTGTAACAGGTGCTCAGTCTTTTTCACTGACATGTTATGACATGACTTAAGTGTTGATAATGTAATCTCAACTTCTTTTCTATAGCCATCAGGTAAGAAATTGTAAAGAACTGTTAAATCACATATTCTCACATCATCAGGAGCTATTTTTTAAAGAAAACAGCAGTTAATATGGGATTGGGAACAATACCCTCTATCCTTAAGCCGGTAACTAGCACTGCTTCAAAATTAATGAAAAATGTAAATAACCAAATTTGTTAACATACACAATCACTCTGCGCTTGCTTTTGGCTGGTAGTGGTGTCAGAGTAGGCTGAAGTCCTCTTGTGACATGGGAAGTGTCTTAGGGGAATAGGGGGAGCTGGCAGTGGTTGTACCAGAGAAAAAAAATGAAGTTATTTTTGAAAGAAAGATGTAGTCTTAGTCAGACTTGGCATTTGAAGAAGCATGTTTCTGGAGGATATTTTCTCACTATAATAAGGACATTCTGCATGAAGACATACGCCCTTTCCACCTCACAGGTCAGCATTGTTTGCCTGTCACGTGTGTAGGACATCCGCACAGCCAAACCAGCACACACAGAGCCTTGATTGAGCTCAGTACAGAGTCAAGGCCATTTTCCGGGGACAGCAGTGGGCATGCACAGCCTTTGACTCGTGTAAGCTCGCTTTAAATTGTGCCACTAGAGTTAAAACGTTGGAGTAAATGTGTCTGCGTTTACTAAAATATACCCGGTAGTGCCATCCTGTGGTCGGGACTGCGGCTGCCAGAAGGCTTGTGCACCGTGTCCCACTGGTGCTCTGAAAGCTGCTCTGCCTTGGGATGTCACGCACCGTCTGAGTTGTGCCAACCTCTGAAATTATGCTTTCCTTCTCGTACGTTCAGTCTATTTTTTTTTTTTTTTACTTCTAGTTTAATCTCCTAAGGAGGGCTGAGATGTGGCTTTTTATTTTCTCTGGGAAGGTTTTTTGGAAGTCACCATAATTCAGTTTCTCTGTTCAGTTTCAGATTCACCAGACCTATAGCAGAGAAAACTTTGAGTATCAGCTCCAGATACAGTGTCACCCAGCCTCAGAGATGTTTTTTTGCCACCTTTTGGAAGTGCGGAAGCTTTTTGCTAATATTCAGTTGGCTGTAATATAGTACAGAGAGTTATTTTTCATTAAACAATTGAAATGCTGTAATTTTAAAAATTGACAGAAGAATTCAAATGTAAGGCAAATTGACCTAATTGTAAGAGAAATGTTGTGTATCATACATATTTTTTGACGAAGTCTTGTTACCTCCTGTCCTCATGAGTTCTTTGGCTAATCAAAAACTGACACCTGCAAAACTCTTTTGAAGGCGCAATTAAGTCGGATTAAAGCCTGATCACACAATGCCTCAAATAAAGTCTTTCATATTTAGAAAGTTTTATGGGGGGATAATAAGAATAATAGTGACACCTCAGCTACGAATACCATTGTCCTTCGTTGAGGAGGCAGTTAGAAAGTTTCTAGCTCTTGAATATGTGTAGCAACAGGTCTGCAATTTGCACATTGGTCTTTAATTCATAAATACATTTAACTCTTAAAATAAGAAAATTATGTGTAATCAGTGGATTTAAGTCATGTGACTTCTTAGCAACACTGCAGAGTTTTAATTCTTTCCTGGTTGTCATCAAAATACTAAGAAGCTTAGGGTTAGATTTTTTAAAATTATCTCATTTTATTTATGTAATATTTCATTCATCATTTCAAATAAATTATTTCAAAGCATGTTTAGAAGAAGGAGACACTTTGCCAGCATCTGGGTGACAAGTAAATGTCAACAGTGTCCCGGCCCACTGTTCCCTTTTGCAGAATTGACTGTCATTAGTGCTGCTCCTTGGGAAGACTGATGACTTCTTCTGCCACCTACAGAGAGCCCTTCAGGCTTAGGTTAAATATAGGTGAGACAAGATGGGCAGGAATTGACATCAGGGGGAGAAGGAACTTTTATTGCAAATTAAATTAATGTCAAAGAGAAAAATTTACTGGAGATCTTTCCACGCTCTTATACCTTGGTACTGTATTAAAAGTAAAAAGACCACATTTCGGTGTATTGTTAGCCTAATGACTATTCCTCTTTAGTAGTACTTGACCAAAGTACTGTAGTGATCAGAATCTCGGAAAGTTTTAGAAAAACTCATTTTACCTTCTGGGCAGAACATAGGTAAAGGATAATAGGATGCAAGCCCAGGTATGCAAACAGGAGAACCTTTAAAACTTTTTCCCCGACTTTTCAATGCCTCAGTTGTACACATTGTGTCCTGCAGATTTCCAGACACCCAACAGCCAGGTTTGGCACCCAGATGGGAATGTCTCCTGCAGATTTCCAGACACCCAACAGCCAGGTTTGGCACCCAGATGGGAATGTCTCCCAGATGCATGCAGTGTGCATCTGGCCAGCACATGCACGGACAACCCACTCCTGAAGGCTGGGTCATCACTTGTCCCTTATGGTATCAAATGGACGGGTGATCTGTGCGAACCTAGTGGTTACAAATTCATCTGGCTGAACTTCATATGCACACTGGTTCTGAAGAAAGGTGTTTCCATTGACTGGTGTGAACGTTTAGTTCCTTATCCAGCCATTTCTCCTGTCCACTGGGATGGGAAGGTAGAAGTGAATAGCCTCACTCAAGCTTTCTGCTGAACCAGTGTATACCGCACACCTGTGCGCTCTCACAGCACAGGCAAAAAGATGAAAAAGATGCGGAGAAGGGAGGCATGCAACTGACAGGTGACTAAATGAAACCACGGCTTCCCTCGGACATCCCTTGGTCTTCACAGGAAAGCTTGAGGGCAGGTTCTTTTTTTGTTATTATTATTTCTGTTAGAAAAAGGCCTTGGAGCACAGCTTACTTGACCAATGATTTTAGAGAAAAGTCAGTGGGACAGCACTGATTCCTCTCCCAGAACAGTTATTATATGTTTTTGCAATATAGATTCTTGATTGGACAAGGACATCACAAAATCACTGAGGTTGACAGGGACTTCTGGAGAGAGCAAGATCAGCTACAGCAGATTGCTCTGAGTTGTACCCAGCTCAGATTTGAGTATCTTCAAGAAATGAGACTCCACAGCCTTTTTGGGCTGTGTTTGACAAGTGTTTGACAATCCCCACAGGGGATTTCCCCCACAGGGGAAATCTTAGACTTGATTATGCCAGTCTTTTGAAACATCCCTTAATTGGTTGCTCCTTCACCAAGGCTATCTTCCTTAGTCCAGACTGTCCCACTTGTTACAAGAGCCTTTATCCTGAACATGACGTTTAGCAGTACGTCTTGCCAAATTCAGTTTCAGATGTGCAGTCTTTGAAAATACTTTGATTTCTTAATGAAGAACTACGCATTGTTTGTAGTTACTTCTGGGAATCCAAATATCATCCTCTTACAACTTTTCATACCATTGTATGGACATCTTTAAAAATTAAAGCATTTTGGCATCAGAATAACATGGCAGTAAATATTCTGAATGTTTTGTTAATTCCATCTTCAGGCTTGCAGTATTTCCTCATCAATCACTGCATCTGCAAAACCTAGGCATCAAAAGAAATAGCAAGAAGGTGCAATAAAATACATTTTTACATTACTACATTCAAATATGTGCTAACAAGCTAGAAGTCCACCACTCTTGCTTTTGGAAAACAGTGTTGACCAACCCAAGAGCTGTTGTTGGCCTGCAGAGTGTTTGGAAGTGGCCCGGCACACATCAAGGTTGTTGGATCTGCTGCCTAGCAGGTGTCCAGCTGTGCTAGAAGTCACTGGGCTGTATGAACAGTGCCTGGCAGCAGAGATGGGCAAGGGAGGTAGATAAGATGCCCAAGAGACATGGAAGCAGGAATAGGAACATATAGGGCATTTCCAGGTACAGACTGAGCAGAGGTGGAGGTATTTGGGTCATTCTGGGTGTGCCAGAATTTGTAGAGTGACAGCTGGTACCAGATGTACCTAGCCAAAGAGTACCTCATTTTAGCCCTGAGCAGAAGCATCACCCTGGTACGTTTTCATGTAATTTGGCACTAGAGAGAGAGAAAAAAATTGCACGCCATCATAGCTGGCATGTCGAGCTGCATAGTGGTGGGATGTGCAAATGAAGCCTTCAGTGATTGCACTATAGCTGACTGGTTCAAGAAGCAGCTTGACCATAGGCAGGTGTAGCTGAGGAAGAACATGCCTTGAGCAGTCCTCTATTACCAGCTGGAGAGAGGGAGCCAAACAGAATGCATGAGTAACTTCCCAGGGCTTCTTAGTAACGACAATGACAAATGGCTCCAATACCCTGATTTGTGATGGGTTCATAGATTCTAATCAAAAAAAAAAGAGGAATTGTCTAACATATTTTATAATATTTTTAGGATTGTTAGACAAGGAAGCATAAATCTTTCCCTTGTAATGAAATGCACCTGAAATACCTGACATAGAGTCAAGTGCCATTGATTTCAAATGAGAGTACTAGTATGATCAAATTCAAGCATTTCTGTAAGACCTTTGCTGGACTAAAATCTTAATTAAATGCCTACTAATATTTTGGAAATAATTTTACATTAACACTTCTTTAAAAGTTTTTCCTGTATTCACCAAAAAAAGGAAAATCCGTCAAGGAGGAATACTGTCCTAACTGTCACTTGGTCATGTTTAACCTAGATTTAGTTAGACCTACTGTACGTTAAGTAAATTTGAATTGATTATTAAAGCCCTAATTTAGATAGCTTCCCATATTTGATTAAATGTAATCTCCTCTTCCATGTTCATTTATTAATAAATGGAGAGATAATATTGTAGAATTCAGGCAGAATACAAAAAATTAAGTAGAGCAGATGAGGATTTTTGTATGAGTAGATCCGTTTAATGGTAAGAAAGCTTAAGCACACAGACTTGTTTTTTGGGGTTTTTTTGACTACTTAGAAGATAAACTTCTACTACAGTTTTTTATGCTTGCTTAGGGCAACATCATTTCTTGACAACCGATGTTTAAAGTAATCTGCCTCCTTTGAGATTAGTGATATATCCAAGATTATCTATATCTCATAGCCTTTCCATAATTTTAAATAAACTGCATGATGGAGAGAAAAATTCATTTTCACTGCATAAATCAATTTTAACGTCTTTGCTTTGAGTAGGGAAAAAAAAATAGTCCATCTCTTCTCTCTCATTTTGCCTATTAAGATATTATTTTCTACCAAACAAAAGATTACTTAGTGTGAATAAATTAAAGTTACTTGTTACAATAAATGAAAAATACATTGGTTTTCTGCTAATGAAGACACTAGAAAATGTCTGAAGAGAAGAGGGAGGATCAAGATCAATAAAACTGACATACGTGTTCATAGTAAGCAACGTAAGATTGTGCTAAATTCTGATTTCTCTAAATGTATCCAGAGTGCATCTGTTCCACAAATTAACCTGTTGACAGAGTTGTAGGTGAGAGAATTCTGCTCTGTAACTACTGTTCACTCATTTTCGTCATCAAAATAGCATAAGGTAATAGGAAAAGATGTTCTGAACACAGGTAAAGGCAGAACGACAGGAAGTAAATCTTAAAAAGTATCTGAAAACCTTTTAGTTTGAGGAATATATAAACCTCCCTTCAGACTGAGCCAGACGTCTTCATCCATCCTTACATTCTGCAGGGAGAGACTGATCACTTCAGTCTCAATGCACTGGCAACAGTCACTCTCCAAATGTTGTATTAATATCTGAAGGAGTCCGCTGAAGGAAATAACATTTGTTATTTGGAGTGTGTTTTCATGCAGTAATCTCAGTTCTCTTCATTTGAGCCAGGGTGTCCTCAAAGTGTACGTTTGTTGGTAGCAATCGCTGTGGCATTGGCAGCCGTCTGTGATGCTCCTTGTCTGCTTCGTCCCACTTCTATCTGGACCCTGAACTTTATTTACATTCACTAATTTCAGTCTGTTACTGAACATACTCAAATATGAAAACTTCTTTGACAGTGTTTAAATATTACTTAATGTCCTAAAAGTGAGCAGGCAGTGTTCACCATAGAAGATGTAATAACATAGACCTTTAGCTTGGCTGTGACTTTAGAAATCACAAAACATCGAAAGGGAAATGTAGTTTAGCAATTGCTTGTAGAAATTGTCTACATGTTTTTCCAACATCAGGCAAATGAGTGAGATCTACACCTGTGTAACTGTGCTATTTACAGAGTGCAAAGCCTTTCTGGAGGCTCTGTGAAGATTGACTGGGCTGCATGATTTTTGATTGCCCTATACCACACAGGTGCTAGATACAAGCAGCTTTTACTCCTAATGCCTATCTGCTGGCTCTTAAGAAACAACTGACCTGCCACCTTTTGGGGCTTGCCCCACCTCGTGTTACAGGCGTGGCTGCAGTGCCAGGTTTGTGTCATTCGGTGGCAGGACAAGGCGAGGTCTTCCCCTGGTGCTCTGACCCACGTGGGCTCCCAGGATTTCTCAACAGCCTGACATTATTGCTTTGCTGTTTGTATGTTACACTTGAGAGGCGGCGGGCGTTGGCCGAGTGGCGCAGGCCCCCGCCTGTGGAGCCGGCTCCTCCTCTGAGGACACTGGTTCGAATCCTGGAGGAACTCACTGTCGCCATCCGAACGTGCTCGGCCGTGGCAAGATGAGCCTCAGGAGTAAAGGGAGTGGGGCCAGTTCTGCGCACCCTGTGCCTCACTTAAAAAATCCATTGCGCAGGGTTATCCCAAGATCTTCGTTTGCGAAGTCCAGCCAACAACAACAAGAAACAGCTGACAGATTCCTCTGGATTTATAGCTCCACTTCAGAAAGGACATCTCATGCTGAGGCATAATTCACTTTTCAGAGGGAAATGTGGGCAAGGCAACAAAAGCAGCAACAACAATGAGAAGTTAAAAACAAACTTTTGGAGTTTTACTCTGCTGGGGGAATTTAAGGTAGGTTTTAGGAGAGAGAAAACTCTCCTGCATCTGTATGCTGGTTAGTTACACTGAAAACTCTTCATCTTTTAGCATCATAGTAGTACACAGAAATCAGATTTGGGTTTTATTGCACTACGTGTTGTGCAAACAGAGTAAGGAGATATGCCTTCTTCAGTGAGATTAAAACAGTCTCAGGGATGGATAAATGAATGAGCATAGCAGGTATTATGGAAAATGGGTAGAAGAGAATATGAGGAATGTGAGCTTATGCAAAGTTTGCAAGGTTAGCATTCTGTCATTACAGTGAAAAGAATATGCAGATATCACATCAGCTGTAGGCATAAATTTCTATTAGTAGAAATGAGTGGACCTTGCAGAGCCCTGTGTTTTACTCTGCCTTTTGCCGGTGTTAATTGGTTGATCTGGCGGCATGATATAACATGTAAGATTTTGCTTACAGTGAGAGTAAACTTGAATAGAATTCGGGGTGGTCAATAGGGCACTGCACGCAGATGTAATCTTCACAAGGTCAAGTCATGCAGTGTAAAAAGTAGTGACTATGACAGGATCTGTTAACTGTTCATACAGATTGAAGTATTTATTATTCATATTTTATATAAAACCTGAATTATTCTATGTCATGTAGTAGTCAGACTTAATGTTTAAAGAGGAAGGTGTGAGATTCATCTCAGTTACCTTTACTTTCTCCGAGGTTACATGTCTCAAGTAAACTTGTTGCTTTAGACTTTGTCAGTGAAGAACTATGGCCAGCTTCAAAGCACTGTTCATCCCACCTGTCTCCCAAGGTGCTCCCAAGATGCTTTAAGGTGCTTTTTAATTTCACTGACATAAGAGGGAGCCTTGATCACCAGCAGTCAGTAGGCACATAATTTTTTGCATTTAATTTAGGTGTGTGAATTCTTTTTTGTAATAACTGGATTGAGTAAAGGTCAGAGATATCAGTCCTCTGTACAACAGTGTGACAAACTCCTTGTGATTTTGAACTAGACATTTCATCAGACTTTCAGAATTAGTAGTTCTTTTTAAATGCCTGGCTCATGTCCCTCTTTTATTTCTTCCTCCAGGAATTACTGCTTTCCAGCCTCTATAGAGAGATTTGAAATTAATTAATAAAATGCAAAATAAAATAGTGCAGTAGGATTGTTGTTTATTCATCTTCAAGTAGAACCAAAGTGTTTCTGGGGGGGGAAAAAAAGAAGCCCAAGTAAAATTATTTATAGTACAAATACACAGCAGTTCCTTGAGACTAATATTTTATGGTGGGTAGGGGACTGTTTCAGCTGCATAATTTCCAATAAGTCATTTTTTTAGTCATCTGCCCTACCTTTCTGGCATACCAATGAACATCAGGAGAGCTTATGAAGCTTTCAGGTTAGAACTAACACTAAAACCAGTGATTTTCTCTCAGATGTTTAGTGTACTGATATTATTAGTCCCATATCTGCTAGCCTCTGGACATTTTCCTTCCCAGGACCATCAGAACTTACTCAGGATATGACTGCGTTATGGAAAATATAATACCAGTAGGAAAACAAAATAATAAAAAGCCCCACATTAAAATCTGACAGCTACATAATAATAGTACTACATTGTGTGAGGTATAAAGACACCAACCCCATTTCAGCCTCATTCATTGTTGCCAGTTCTTTCACTCCATGTTCTCTTACTCAAGAGTTTTCCACTACTAGACTATTGCAATTAAAGTTAAATTACTGCGTGAAATTCTCCCTGTTAGGGTGTCTGGATGTCTTGTTCATCCTCCCTGTACATCATTTTGTCAGTGCTAGGAAAACCATTGCAGTTTCCAATGGTTGCAGAAGTAAACATGTATGGTCAAAATGATTCCTCCACACTGATTAGGTTCAGGGGCTGCTTGAAATGTACCCCAATAGTTCTGATGACATGATTTGTTACCTTTGAAATTCCCCTCTTCCACTTCCATGCTTTTTTCCACTAATCCACTCTTGCAGTCCCAGATAAACAGCCTTCCCTCTTTATAAAATTTTCCCCACCAGTTCTAATGTTGCTGATTTTACATCCCTATTCAGTATTTATTGTAAAGTTACCCTAGTAATTTCTGCCTTAGCAGTGCTAATACCACTCTTTGTGCTGTTTCTTGGATTGCTCTCTTGATAATGCAGCCTCAAGTCAAGGTGAGCCATCTGCATATGGCATTTCTCCTTTTTTTGCTATGCGTTATGCCTAGTAATTTCTCACATTGTTACATTGTTAGTGCAGCTATAGTTCAGGTTTCACAGAATCATAGAATTTTTAGGATTGGAAGGGACCTCTGGAGGTCATCCAGTCCAACACCCTACAAAGACAAGGTGCCCTAGAGCAAGTGGCATACAAACACAGCTAGGTGGGTTTAAAATGTTTCCAGAGAGGATCCTGGAGACGTCTCCACACCCTCCCCAGATCTGACACTTTACACACATACCCCTGCACCCCGAAGCCAGCCCTGTGTAACTGCTTGTGAAAGCACCTTCTCTTCGTCTGCTTTTTCTGAATTACCCAGAACAACCCTCATGGCCAGTGACAGATACACCTCAAGGGAAATATCACACTTCGCCTTCTGCCTGCCCTTCCACTCTTGATAAGGCCACAAACCACGTGCACATGGTCCAGCCTGTTGCTGCATCTTCTGGCACATTGCTCTGTATTTCTTGTGTTCTCCTTTGGCTGCCTTACAGTGGTGGGGTGCAAATTAACCCCTCTCTCCTGGACCAGATGATGGCCTGCTTTCTAGGTGCTTCCTCCGTTCTCTGCCTTGTCTGACCTCTGAACCATGTGGAGAAGCTGCCCAGAAAGGGTCAGTTATTATGTGCAGGCTCTCTTCCTAGAGATCATTCATCTCCCATTTATCCACATTACCTCTGTGGCAACTTGACAGTGGAAATTGATTAAGTGGGAATGAGAATGACTGCATTAAAAGGATCTGAGACCTATGCCAGAATTCTTATGAGGAAGTTGCTCTTCCACCAACTAGGAAATAAAAAAAAAAGAAGAGTTCAGAGAGGTTATATACTCCACCCACACAGATTAATTCAGGATAACACTCTGAAGGCAACCTGTCAGCATACAAGATTGCCTCTAAAAGTTTCCTTTTAATACAAAGATAAAATAAATATTTATGTGTCACAATGGAACTCCATCTTTCATGTTTTTCCACTTATTTTGTAGGGAACAGCAAGAAGAAGTGCCTTGTCTAGTCCCTAAAATAGTTGCTGCTGCTGTTACCACTCATCTGTTTACACATGTGTTGGCAGGTTGTAAGCAGTTATTTTTTTCCCAGGGCAAAAGAATGGAAACCCAGTCATAGGGCAAAATTCTAGACTAAGCAATGTGACTGTATCTAATTTCATTATCTATCTATTGGCTTGCATTTCCCTGCCATCATACCATCATGTCACATTGCAGTCTGAGACAGCACCTGCAAACCAATCAAGTGAAAATATAATGAGGAGGATTAGAATTAAATATCCCTATCCACAAAAGAATGGATCTGCTTCCACGTACAGATGGCTCTTCATACATTATAAAACATATCTCCATGCTGGGTAATGAGAACTATGCATTGGCTTCTCTGGTGGAAAAAAAAAAAAGAGAGAATTTGCACCCTGAACTTCATTCATGATTTGTTTCTTACTGACACTTTAGTATGACAGTAGGTAATACTTAAGATTTAAAAAAGGGATGAATTCTTCAGTTCAGGTTTGAACTAAATCCAATTTTTGAATGAATGTAGGGGATGACGTTATTTTTTGCAAGGTTCACCACTTGTTGAAATGCCAATCTGCGCCAAGCCAATCATACTGCCACAATAATAGTGCTGTGCAAACAAGGTTTCTGTTTGGGTAAAATACAAAGGGTGAGCAGAAGTTGTCCTTTAAGCTGTCCTTGTAGGTAAAAACAGCTCCCATCAGGTTCAGCTTGGACCAGGACTTTATCAAAGAAGGGGATTTAACAAATCATTTGGCAAATATATTTGGAAGACACAAATGTGACTTTGGGATCACTTCATTACATGGCACTTGTTTAAATGTAGCTTGTCTACCCTGACTCAATTACAATTCTGTTTCTGTAAAATATTTTGCTTTCTGTACAAATTGCTGAAAAGAATTTTCAAAATATCAACATGTGATAAGCAATTAGTGTTCATAGGCTCTTCTGAAAAGCCCATCTGCTATGCAAGTTAATATCTAAGAGTAATTTCTAAATGGGGATTCACAAAGGCATGGTTCAGAAAAACAATTAGCATATGTTTACCTTCCAGTGATTTCTGTGTAATATAGACTTTTACTTGAATACTTTATACAATGAAGAGTGATTTCCTGAGCTGAGGTTATACTCATTACAGCCAGTAATATAAACTTATATCCTGCTTATTAACAGATTTGAATTTTATTTACTCATTCGTCCACCAAATTCAATTCTCAGTGATGGAAAATACATTAATTTGTTTAATTATTCATGCAGCATGCTGTGCGTGGTTGTGTTACTCCCCACCCTGTGGGAGGAGGTGACTTTTTCTCAGTTGCTTTCAGGAGTGCGTGACCTGGCTGAGTCTTTCTGTCCTGTCCCCTAGTGCACCTGGTGGACATCTGGAATGTGATAGAAGCCTTGCGGGAAAATGCCCTGAACAACCTGGACCCCAGCATTGAACTGAACGTGGCACGCCTGGAAGCTGTGATTTCAACTATCTTCTACCAGCTCAACAAACGGATGCCAACGACCCACCAGATCAACGTGGAACAGTCCATCAGCTTACTGCTCAACTTCTTGCTAGCGGCCTTCGATCCGTAAGTCTGCCCTTCTTCCCTCCTCTCCCAGCTGGTGAAAGGATTTTACTTGCTCCAGAAGTATCTTTGGAAAACAATTGAACAAGCTCAATTCTGACCCAAATAACAAGCCTGTGAATAGTGCTAACTAGGGAGGCAACCTAAATTAAGGACCTCTGCTCTCCTTTCTGTCAAGCCAAATTCAGCACAACTGTTTTCATCCAGCTACTCAGACTTGTTCCCGTTTATATCAAAGAAGAATGATCTACAGAAACAAATTTACATGCACTTATAATTTGCCTTGTTATTTATTGTCACACCAGTGGCTGACACCACTGCAATGCCTCTGCAGCAGTGCCATGGGTTAATAGCTCGTTATTTTGAAAGAGCTCATTTCCCTGCAAGTTCTTGCAGCTGTAAGCAATTCTTTTTTCTGGCTCATGCCAGTGCCGCATGATTTTGAGACCAGTACAGAAATAGGATTAAAGACCTGGAGGTGATGAAATTTGTGTTGTTTATTACTGCATGGGACTCACATTACAAAAAGAAGAAGTTTGAGATAGAGTGAGCCACTTAACTTTAATGAATTAACTGCATATACCTCTTAGAGTTTCTGAATACATAGTTGGCAACCTGTACTGTAATATTTGCAGTCCTCTAAAATGCCTTATTGGAGAACAGTGGTTAAGTCTTACAGATGCAGGTGACCTATTGTCACTTTACAACTTATATTTTGAACATTCACTAGCAGAAAACACTGGCCATGACACGTTAAAATAAGGATGCTTACGCTCTCCCTCTTTCCAGTCCTCTCACTTGATGCCCTGGTACATGGTGTCATTGAGCACCTCTCGGTGCCAGACCAGCCAATGGCTCAGTCACCATGGCAACAAAGAGACAAAAGTAGATGTTCCACATGAGAAAACTGCACTCAACCTCTCCTCTGGCCCCTCTGAGGGGAAGAAAAGAAGCCAATACATTGTGAAACCATAGCCTTCAGGAATCCTTTTTCCCCTCAAGGGCAATAAAAGAAGGAACAGGCATTTTAATTGCTACCATTGCAGCTGTGACAGGAATATTAAGGGACTCTGAAAATGGCCAGATGTATTCATTGCTGCATGCCACAAGCAAACTGCTTCCTGGCTGGTAAACACAGGGTAAGACCCAGGACTCTTGAAGTAAGATCTCGGGTAATGTGCTCCTTTTGTAGCTTGCTGTAAAGGGATAAAGATCTCATCTAGACAACATGACTGCCTGCAGCAAAATGGAGGAGAGGAATTTAATCCCCTATAAGCCATCGGAGGATGTTCTTAAAAGGAGTAAGGTTTTGGGTTCCCTGAAAACATCCCATGTGCAGTGGTTCATGATCAACATGTTTACGGGCTCCAATCAGGCCCTCCAAAGGGTGAGGATGCTGTGACTCTCACTCCAGTTGTCAAGCAGCAGCTCAATCTGTCATGCTGCCTCCAAGTGAAGTGCACTTCCCAGAAGGGCAGAGACACCCAAGGAACCCCTGGGAAGAGGCTCCCAGCTCTGGAGTCAAGAGATAAGGACTAGCTGCCTATCACTCCATTTTAAATATACCAAACATCTGAGATAAAGTTCATGTACAGTCTGAGATATCTAAATTCAGGCTTCATGGAGGTACATCAACTATGTCTGTCTGTACTGTAATGGGAGTTTGGACATCTGTCACAAGTATAGACATACCAGTTAAGCATCTGATCCTCAAAATGTGCCCTACCCTTTAGTATAGATCATATTATTGAAGTTTTGGGTTGGATGTTGGTTTAGCAACTACTGGTGGTTCAGATTTCCTGATTTCTGGGAAATGGAGAGAGATGGCTGTCCATACTACAGGGATAGTGTGAGAGCTTCTGGGGTCTAACCAGATGTCTCTGCTTTCCATGTTGCTCCTTTCTCTCCCCCAGTGCAGCAGAAAGGTCATTTGCTGCTGAAGGCTGCAAGTTGCTGTAAGGAGGTGCAAGGTCTTTTCTTGTGTTCTTATGCTCGGAGAGAAACAATGCTTTGTATGTCATCCAGAGGGACTCAGCAGGCTGGAGAAGTGGGCCCATGGGAATCTCAAGAGGTTTAACAAGACCAAGTGCAAGGTGCTGCACTTGGGTCAGGGCAGCATCCTGTATCACTACAGTCAGTGAATGAGCAGATCAAGAGCAGCCCAGAGGAAAAGGACTTGAGGGTGCTGGAGGATGAGAGGCTGGACATGAGCTGGCAATGTGCACTTGCAGCCCAGATAACCAAGGCTGCATCAAAAGCACATGACCAGAAGGTCAAGGGAGGTGATTCTACTCCTCTGCTCCCCTCTCCTGAGACCCCACGTGCTCATCCTGCTCTGGGGTTCCCAGTGCAGGAAGGCCATAGACCTGTTGGAACAAGTCCAGGGGAGGGCCACCAAGTTGATCAGAGAGATGAAAAACCTTTCCTCTGAAGACAGACTGAGAGAATTGGGTTTGTTCAACTTGGAGAAGAGAAGGCTTCAAGGTGACCTATTTTCAAACTTCCACTACCTAACAGGAGCCTACAAGAAACATGGAGAGAGATTTTTTAGAAGGGCATGTAGTGATAGGACAAGAGAAGAAGTCTTCAAACCAGAAGAGAGTACTTTTAGCCTGGGTATCAGGAAGGAATTCTTCACTGTGAGGGTAATGAGATACTGGAACAGGTTGCCCAGAGAGACTGTGGATACTCCATCCCTGGAAGTGTTCAAGGCCAGGCTGGAAGTGACTTTGTGCAACCTGGTCTAGTATAAGGTGTCGCCTGTCCTTGACAACAGGGTTGGAACTAGATGAACTTTAAGGATCATTCCAACCCAAGCCATTCTATGTTTCTATGATATAGGAAGAACAGAGGTGGAGCTGTGAGGCTGGAAAAACTGGAAAGTTAAATTATCTGCAGTCTTCTCTGATGAGAAAAGGGGGTTTGTGCATGAATCATCCCGAAATCACAAGAGCCATTCTTAAAACAAACCTGTTTTCTTTGATCTGGGTTCACTCATTGGTTTCTTAGCCTTGTGTTTTCAGGAAACAGTTGGCCTGCAGAGATGCCAACCAAATTTTTAAGTGACTACTGAGGAATTATCTTTCATATTTATTAATGGATGTTTATATGATCAGATTTGATGCTAACAATGCAGTCAACAATGGAAAAAACCCTCAAAATCCAAAAAACCCAGAACAGCTTTCTAAGACCTAAACAGTAGACCAAGACCAAATAGTTATTCAGAGTAAATGAGAAGGCAGTTCTAAGTGATCATGGATGGGTTTGGTGTTTGTGACTACACCGGGTGATTGCTGCTCCTGCTCTGCTGTGGGAGGGTCCAGAGAAGGTGGTGCAGTATCTCATGTCCCATTTTAAATGTGAAGAAGGTGGAGAAATGGAGTCTGTGACAAGGACCCCAAAGGACAAACTATTTCATGTTTTAAATGAGCTTACAACTGTATCATTTATTTAGTTCTAGTTAATGCATGTGTTGCTCTATGTGTACTGTGATGGCTGAAGATCCTCCAAGCTTTGAACAGAGTTTCTTCCTTTGTTTATAGTCTGATGAAGATTTGGCAGGGTTCTCTGTCCTCTGGCATGGACTGTTTCCCTAGGCCTGTAATACAGATGTCTTCTCAGGAGCTAAAACACAGCTAGCAAAACATAAAAGGAACTACAGTGCAATGCAATGGCATGTGGGCCAACTTGGCTATCACCTGTGCTGAGCTTACATCCCTTTTTTTTTTAAGATTTTTTCGTTGTGTTGGGGATTCATTAGGCCTACAGATAGTTATATTTCTCTGTTGCTCAACCCTGAAGGGAGGAAAAGTGGGAGAAAATTATAATGTGTAAAATTTCGCGTGACACTGAGTGTGATATTCCTTCATGCTACTAACAGTAAACTAAGGTGCAACCTTATTAAACTGCAAAGCAACAAATTCAAAGCTTACAAACAGAGTTACTTCTCCAATTAATTTATCATTAGTATATGAGAGTCAGCATCATGTGGTAGATAACCCAAATAGACCAAAACCAGTGAGCACTGAAAAGGGGTCAGACTTTAAAAATTCTGGAGAGAAGCATGCTTGATCTAGTTTTTAACCACATGTTAAAATTGGACAATAGTTTTTACTTCAAGGCCTAAGGAGATTAACTTTATGAAATAATAGCATACTTCCTTCACTGGCTCACCAAGTACTATATAAAAAGCTGACAAGTTCAAACCTCTCTGAAAATTTCGTCCCAGGCTGGTGTCAAAGCCTAAGTGGCAAGGTGGAGTGTCAGCCTCATTCAATTGAGTCATTCCCCCAAAGACTCTCTTTAAACAGACTGTGAAATATTCTGTGTTGGATCCTCTCCAGCTATTCCTGCTGCAGTGTTGTACTGAGAAGAAAATAACTGAATTTTCTCTGTTCTTTGACATACCTGTCTTATGAATGGAGTTGTGGGTTTGGGGCTATGAAACAGACCCAGTCTGGCTGCTGGAGCATGATTTCTACAGAGAAAAGAGGAAATATTCGTGCTCCTGTTTAATGAAATACACATTTGAACCCTATTAGTTTCTATACATAAATATGTTTTGTGTCTGTTTTGGAGCTATAACGTCTTTCTCATACATCTGTTGAGAGCAGTGAAGTGTTTAATTCCCTCTCTTCTCCTTCTTTGATACTGACCGAAAGCCACAGGGACCAGCTAGCTTTTGCAAAGGAGGTCCAGCAAAACAAAAAATGCTTTTCAGAGATTTGGTCATAATGCATTTTTCTCTCCTACATGAAAAATTTTTACTTGATTTCAGTAAAATTCTTTCTTTGAAACTTGTTTGTGAAAATGAGAATTTGTAATTACAATTTTAGACTTGAGTGCCCTGATTAAGGCTGGTAGTAGGAGTCCTACCAGTAACAGGAGAAATTTCATTACTTTTGAATAGGGTACCTTAGAGTATTGGGGGAGCACCACGATGCCTAGTAAATGAGAAAATAATAATTTCTCCATGACCATTTCGTGGGACACATTTGCTATTTCTAAAGATAGGAGGTTGTTTCTTTACAACTTTCTCCACCATATGGTTGTCTCAATATGTATGAGTAGTGCTAGAGAGCCTGACAAATGACAGTGTCATCCATTTGGTACCACTCTCCTTGGTGACCCAAAGAGCAAATTCGGCCCCTGGAGGTGGACTTAGGCTTGAGTGGTCTGTGGATTTTGTCAGGCTGTCTGTGGGGTTTTCTTGCTATGGGGAAAGGTTGTCTCTCTCTGTAGATACGCATTAGAAGAAGAAACCTTCTGCTCTGCTCTGGTGTCCAACAACATGTATCATTTTATGCCTTTTTTTCCCCAAGCAGAGATAACCATAAACCCTTGGCCATCATTCCCTTGCCTAAGTACTCCGTCCTGTATTGTTGCTAAGTGCATATCAGCTTCAAGGTTTGCCTTTGACATCATTTATGCTTCTAGTGATTTTCTGTGGGTTGTGAAGAGTAACCTCAGTAAGAAAGGTGCTATATAAAATCAAAGTATTTTCTATCCTCTCCTATTTCCACAAGTAAAATTTTTATCTCTTTGCATTAGCCAGCCTAAACCTTCTATCAGGGAGCACTGTCTTCTACAGAGGTCTTAATGCTGCTGTGAGCCACTGCTTCAGCATTTGCTTTTGCGTGGCAAACAGTGTGAGGTCGCAGTGCTGCCAGTCAAGGGAATTTGTAGTGCTTAGACATAGCTTAGGGCTCTTCTGGATCCAGATTATGCTGGTGAGTCTTAGGCCCCATTATCCTGCCTATTCATCAATCATACATATTTATATATGCCTCTGTGTGTGTGTGTATGTGCACATATACATGCACGCACACAGAGACATATTTGGAGGGCAAATTGAATTTATGCTGGCTCTAGTGATGCTTTTATGAATACAAATGACCGATACAAAATACAGTGTCAAAACTAATCAACTCAAACAGAGAGATTGAAGAGATAAATGAAATCTTTTCCTCTTCTGTTCCTCTGTTCTATAACTGTGTGAGTATGGGAAAAGCTGATGGCTCTGGGGTGGAAGGCTGAAGCCAAGTTGATATGTGTCTGCCATTCAAGAATATAATCCTATTAGTAAATGTAACTAAACCTCCTGGGAAAAAGAAATCTAAATCTGAAGCACTTCCACATGGACTTTATTTTTTCCTCTTAATCTTCCATTGCTTCTTAATAACATTACTGCTTCTGCTTAGCATTTTTTTTCTTTTTAAGTTAAGAACTCTTACAAAGGCAGGTGGAAACCTCATGATGAAACAGTGCAGAAAAATTCATAAAGGTCTAAAAGATAGCATGCGCAGAAAACATACAAAATGATTGCATTCTCAGCCACAGCAGTGCTAAGTCCTGGTTTACACAAATCAGAGTGCAGTCAACAAAGGATGGAAATACAGAAGTCTGGAAATTCCTATGCTGGAATTTTAATCTTATGAAGCCAATCAAAGGGTATTCAGTGTAATGAAAAAGAAAAACATGCACAAAAGTCAGCATTAAAGAACATAGTAAAGATTTCTTTATTAAATACTGAAGTAGTCAATTTATTAATTTTGCTTGTATTTCTAGTTGATTTTCTATCAAAAAGCAAAATTTTAAATGAGCATAAAGGATAATTAGATTTAGTAGTTAGAATTATGAGTTACACTGATGTAGAGCTAAATCCAACTCACTGAACTTTAACGATTATTAGCTAGTCAAGCTTAGGGAATTGACTCATTTTCCAAAGTCTGAGTGACTTAATGACTGTAGCAGTGAAGCATGTAGTATGCTTTAATGTACAGATCTGGGTATGCCATTCATGTCTCTCTTACATGTATATAGATATGCAGAGAGAGAATGAGGATAGCAAGAGGAGCCATGAAGCTAAGCCACTGTATGCTTCAGAACAGTTGGAGAAAGAGTTGGCAATATGCCTTTTTGCACCAAGGCATACTCCTGGGATTTCATAGCATTATATATCTTAAATTGAAGGTAAAGAGCCAGGTGTGGCCTCATCTTGAACAAACCAGGGACAAAACTCTGCTACATATCACAAAAAATACCCTCTGCTCTTTCTGGATGCAGGTATTTCCCCCATTTTTCAGCAAAGTGCTTTTTAAAGGTTCCTGGGAGTCAGGTGTATCATTGAAAAGGCAGTTGTTGGGACCTACTAAGAAGCACAATATGCAGCTTGTGCAGTCATGTGAGTCCTTTCTGCTTTTTCACTTTTGTTCGCAGGCTGGTTTTTTAACATACATGCAATCTTCCAGGTCCAAAAGATACCCAGTGCACTTCTAGGGATAGGGAGACCGTGATTGTGATAAGTGCCTTCCAGTGCTACTGTAGCACAAATAGCGGTAATAATTATAACCACAGTGTATATTGAGAGAAACAGTTTAATACTGAGCTTCATATGCATAATAAAGCTACCCTGAGATCTTTACAGAACAGTGTACTAATGTGTGTTCCCAAAAAACAAACTTTCCTTTTGAAGGTCTTACTTCTTTGTACGTCAGTCCACAAATACTGTGCATTACTGTAAGTGATGACAGTGATATGCATTTGAAATGAACAGAGGCTCATGTTATAAAATGGACATTTAAATATGGCAACTTTCTACTTTTGAACAGGGAAGGACATGGTAAAATTTCCGTTTTTGCTGTCAAAATGGCCTTGGCAACTCTTTGCGGAGGAAAAATCATGGACAAATTAAGATGTAAGTCTTCTGGGTGACATTTTTACCTGTTAAAAATTTGTTATTTTTGGAGAAGTAATAGTACAAGTCGAAAAGAAGGAATTAGGATAAGTTAGTTTCGTAGCTGGGTTTCAGGTTTGCACTATATATGTCTCCAGGTAAATCCCACTGAATGTGGGATTCATATTTTTTCAACTTCATATTTTTAATGCCAGATTGTATAAATTGAGGTTCTGATTGCTGAATTTTATTTTTTTTTCCTGTGGGATAATTGAATTCAAAGTACAAGTTAAGAGCCTCAGCACCATGAAGCGTCATTCAGCATTTTCTTTTGATTATTTTTTAATAACAATCTCTCTCATTTCACACCAAGAAGTACAATGTATTTATGGACTATTTATATTTCCTCCCATAGGGCACATTCTTATACCATCTATTTTGGTGAACAGATTCTCATTTCACAGGATTTATTCCCAGTTCCCCAATAGCAAAGGCATAGTTTACTGGTAGCTGCAATGGAAGACTTTCTGTTTAGTGGTACAATGTCTGTAGCTCAGGTCCAGAACACGATTTTCCAGACTTTTTGACAAAAAAAACTTCATTTTCCCCTGAGCCTGCTACCTCAGCCCACAAAACTTGAGTTTACAAATTGGTGTTGATTAGAGTCAGCAAGTAGAAATTTCAAGTGCTGATTTAGTCCTCCAGATTTGGTGCCATTTTTTAATATATTTTTTCTACATAGAAACTCAAATACAGACTGAACTAAAACTATAAATTATAAATTGGACACTGGTATAAATTGAGCACTGTTTGTTCCCTAAGCTACTTTAAGAATAGGAGCAGGGTCCATCCAGTGGAACACTGGAGTATGATGATGATTTTTCGGGTCAGCAGTCCCAGTGTCCTGTTGTCCGAATTTCCCATCCAGGTTCCTGGAAATGAAGCAGCTGACGTGACAGCCTGAAAAACAATAAATGTTCCTTAGTCAGTGGTCTCCTGCTAAGCACAGGATAATTTTAAACAAACAGAAAAGTGAAGCCTGAGAAACATGCATCTCTTCAATAATAAAAATGTGATATTTTCATACACACACACACCCCAAAAAAAAAAAGAAAAAAAAAAAGGAGAACAGTGAAAAGTAATGAATTTGCAAGATCTTCAGTGCCTTTTGTGTCCAAAACAATAATAACTGACTTAATGAACTTGTCAAGATTTTGATTTGACATGGTAATCTGGCAGTAGACAAAAAGGTGATGTTGTGTATCTTGTCAAATCAGAGCCTTCTTACCTGATTAAATTACTGACTCATGCCATGTATCAGACTTTGCTTAAAAAATGACGACATGGAAGTAAAAATAGTCAGGAATATTTTAGTATTAAAATCAGCTACTTTTTAATGCAAATGACCACATGGAAATAAAAATAGGAATATTTTAGTATTAAAATCAGCTACTTTTTAATGCAAATAATTATTTTAGTTTTCTATTGAAATAGATTGGAGTGAAAGATGCAATAATAATAGAGGTTTCCCTAAGCAAAAAGATCTTGTTTAGTACTTCTGATTCAAATCAGGTCCTCCTGAATTCAGAGCAAATCTGTAGCTCTCACTGAAGTTGCTGTGTCCTTTTCTTGTTTTTCCCCCCTCAGATATTTTCTCAATGATTTCCGACTCCAGTGGAGTGATGGTTTACGGCAGATACGACATGTTTCTGCGGGAGGTTCTCAAGCTGCCCACGGCTGTTTTTGAAGGGCCTTCATTTGGTTATACTGAGCAGTCAGCAAAATCCTGTTTCTCACAACAGGTAAATGAAGAGTGAGCATCCAAGACACGGGATCTGAATCACCCCTCTGAGCAGGCCAACCCTTTCTTTCTTCCTTACACATGTACATATTTTCCCTGGAAACACATGACTGGATGGAGGGAAGGTCCACTTAGCTGATTTCTGGCATGTAGGTTTGATGGCTTCAGCAGGAAGCTGGTCTCTATAAGTTCCACTTACAACCATGGAGGACAGAGAGGCTTAGTCAAAAAGTGACTCAGAGCAGGATCTGGACTTACATGTTCCTAAATTAAGGAAGCTGAGGAGACTAACTTCCTAATTTAAGCACCTGTTAGATATTTACATTTAGATGACATACATACCCCAAGACTTGCAGTCCTACATTCCACTTAGTTGTTGTTGATATAAGCATACGTGAGATTTTAACTTCCCCATACGAAGTTCATGTCCCACTAAAAAAATCAAACTGCACATTTTCCCAGGGATGTACACACAAGAAGTTTAGGAGTAAGAATAAAATCATCTTAAAACTTTTTTGAAAATGGGAGTCAGTAGGTCTTAGAAAATCCCTAATCTCTTATGGATAACATCAGTGAGGTAGGGTCAGGAAAGCAATGAATTTATCCTGAAGAAAATAGAAGATTTTTTCACAACTGACCAGTGTCTGCAGGCGCACTGAGTACAGTACATTGGCTTCAGGTAATACACAGCATTTCAAAAGATCCCTTAATCGAGGCTGGTTGTCCACTTCTCCACTGGAGAAAGAGAAGTGGCTTTTGCCACACGTCACACTGTATAATTCCATAAATATAAAGTACTGGAAGATGCTGAAACTGGGAAAACATTAGAAATAAAGTTGTATTTGCCTTCCATTCCTAACTGAATACTGTTGGACAAGTAAGTTCAATGGAGCAGGAATAGTGTCATTTTCATGCAGAATAGAGTCTCATTTTTTGTAGTCCCTCTGTTTCATCACTAATCAGTAGGCACTCCAGTCAACCGTCAGGCATTGTTGAAATTCATTTGTTGAATCATCTCCCAAAGAATTTTAAGTGGTAATGTTTGCATATGTGAAACTAGTCTTGTCTCACAGAGGAAGACTTAAGACAGCACTTCATCTTATGTTGTAGTGGTTTGCATAGCAAAGTGATTTTTTGTAGTTTTGTGTTAAAATAATGGAGTACTCTTACATGGCAAGAGGGCATACAAGCTTTGCATGTTGGACATGCTATTATTATAGATCAAAAAAGGAATTTCTTTTCTTGGGAAAAAATTCAGGCCTTGATTTCTATCTCAGTAGCTATCAGAAATGACACTTTGAGATTGCAACCAAGTGGACCACATGTATTAAGGTACCTTAAGAAACAAATTTTTCAAGCAGGCATTAAATACTTTTGTTCATAAGCTCCACTTAGAGTTAGCAAGAGTTAAGTCTCTGACTTGTGTAGGTACACAGCAGGTTTACAAAGCTACTGGTTTGTACCTGGAGGCAGCCAAGTACTCTTGTAAATTTAGTCTCATATTTCAATTAAACTGACTTTATGTGATTCTCATTACATCCTCATTAGGGACAAAACAGTTTTGACATAGGATTGAAAGAAACAGATCTCTGTGACATTGGTAAATGGTATTTACAGTCTTAGACACACTGTAAGTTGTTCTTTCATTCTCTCATATTGCACTTAGTATAACAAAAAGTTGATACCTTGGAATAAGTTTGACACTCTTGTTGTCACTGTGGACCACTTTTTCTTGCCAGAAGCCTTTCAACCCCCTGATCAGTATAGATTCTTCAGTTTCAGGGTAAGAGAAGATTCTGGGTATGATCTGCTCATGGTGTTAAATCTATTTCAGTTTACATCTAAAAGGATTTTTCCTATGGCAGTAATGTTTTATTATTCCCCATTGTACTGGTTTACTTGATCAAACCATGTACCCATGTATTTTCCTCTGCCTATGAACCACTTCTGGATTGAATGGCTATTCAAAGTAGAAACAACAGTGTCTCCTCATCAGCAAATTTATGGAACAGAAATGCTGGAGCAAGTGACTTAATGTTTCAGAAAACAAATCTATGTCTCAAAAAGGAATTTTATTGCCACCACTTTCCCCCATAGGCAGCATTGATGTGATGTTATATATAATGTGTGCATTAAACAGTGTTGTTATTGTAAAAATCACCTTTAAAAATTCTCTTTTCTTATCCCAAACTGAAAAGATAGACACTAACTTCATTTTCTTAGCACTTGTCTAAGTGTTATTCCACAAACCTAGACTCCATCTGTATGTAGCATATATTTAGAAAACAGCTTTCAGTTTCAACTTTCCCCACAGCTGAAAAAAACTGCAGGAGGAAGATGTATGGAAATTGCTCTGATAGTGTCCTTTTAAGGTACACTGCTCTCTCTAATCCATAAAATCAGTGATCAATTTGGCCATAAAGCTGTCATTGAAACTAAGTTGCTTTATTTGGTGCAAATCATTCAAAAGCTTACTGCTTTGTGGAAGAGCTGTTCTTGTCTCTCCACCTATTTGCTTGTTTAGACTGCGTGTGTGTATCCCTTCAAGAGCAGAGGGAGGACCTAAGGCTACTCAGCTCTGCAGTGTGGAGCACAGGAGATCCCTTTTCTCCTCCTGTGTTTGCAGCTCTGCTGCTGACAACACAGACATTTGCTGGCAGCATTGGTCAGCAAAGCCATGCCAAGCGTCCACAGCAGATCTCCAAAAGGAAATTTATTTTCTATGAGCTTACAGCATAGGATGCCCACTAGGGAAGTGGTTATCCACTCTCCGTGGCTGGGGAGGTAATTCATACAACAAGCAGATGGTAGTGTTTGACTGGACTTTCACATTGCAGTTATTGTGGGAAAAGACAGTATTCCAGTGAGATTTAGAGCTCATATTTTGACTGTTTCTGTTCATTAAAGAATCAAGACAATTTTCACACTAGCCTGTAGTATTTTCTCCTAGGGGCAGGTACCTCTATATCTTTTGCAATATCTTGCACTGTTTCATTCCTGAGTTACAGCATGAGGAGTTTTCCATTGGTCACCTAGTGTATAAGAGAAATTATGATTTTATTTACATCTGGTGGTCACTGTGTATAAATGGAGCACAGACACTCCATCTGGAAATCTTAGCTCTTAAGAAAATTCCACAACACACAGAGATGGCACATGTCACTGCATAACTGCTGCTTTACTTCCTCATGGGGTAACCACAGTTCTTTAGCAAGTTAAATCAAGAGCTTATGTAATCAGATATGAAGATTTAGCAATCCCTTTGGATAATGGGGATACTTCTTAAATATGTATGTCTGTAAAATATATCTGCGTATATTCTCAACAGGGCTCAATATTTTTGCATCTTAAATTTTATTTAAGGAAGACTCAGTTGCTGATTGAAAAAAAAAATTACTAAGATTTGTGATTACTTTTTCCAGACACCCAAGAAACCTAAAACTCTAGATTGTATTTTTTAAATCAATAGGGATTTTTTAGAGTTTGAATCTCTGAAATTTAAAGGGGTATAGATCTTTGAATGCTTAAAGATGTGGAGAGTTTAGGAACAGTTGCAGTCCCTGAGTGTATGCAAATATGACATCCCACAATCAGAGCTCACCAATAACTAGTTGCCATCACTGCTCAGACAAGCATAGTTCCTTAAATTACAGTAGCAAACTGCCTGTCCTGGTCTCTCCTTGCCTTGTATTTGTTTCTTATTTGTACTATCTTGTATTTTTTTACATTTGCTATTTTGGAGTACTATTAGCCATTCTCTGCAGTGACGTCTCATTTGAAAATTGGTCAAACACAGTGATACCCTATGTGCACTCATACTTGTTATGTGTTACTCAAAATGCATGAGAACATGCAGAGTTGAATGCCACCCCTTAACCACAAAGCATGTCCAGGCAGTGGCTCTAGAAGAGGACCTGGAAATGAGTGGGAGCTAGGTGTCTCCAACCTAGCCTTGTGAGGAGGACTTCTAGTCATCTGTTATATCATTGTACCAACTAAAAATAGTCCAGAAAAGCTTTACTAGTATCACTTGTTCTTTTTAGTAAATCAGGGCTTCAGGCAAACAGTGTTTGAGACTTGTTCCCAAGTGTTTCTGTAACAACAAGATAAAATAATTTTCAGATGCCTAATTACTGATTTTCTGTGCATGTTTGTGTGCTTGTTTGAGCAGAAAAAAGTCACATTAAACACTTTCTTGGATACTCTCATGTCTGATCCCCCACCGCAGTGTCTAGTGTGGTTACCACTTCTGCATCGACTGGCAAATGTTGAAAATGGTAAGTGACACTGCCAAAACATAGTTACAAGAGTATATTTTTGTGTGATGATTTTCTCACTCTGTAGATGGGTTTGTAGAAGCCACTGTACTGGGTTCATTGACTCCATGTGCTATTCTTACAGTGACTGGTAAAATATTTCAAGGAGTCTGTTGGTTATTCAGCCAGGAATGTATCTTAAGTTTTGCTGTGCTCAGGAAATTAACTTGATCATGTCCTCTTCTCCTGGGCTCTGGATCAGCACAGCAGTAGGACTTGATCCACTCAGACACTGGTGTTTGGTAAACTATTAAGACCACAACTTTTATTAGCTATGACATGGCAGCAGAGAAGAAAGAGCTTGGCAGTTTCCATTCATGCAGTATTCTTGGCAAGAGATGTTCAGTGCTGTGCACCATACCAGCCAAAATGTCCTTATCGAGGATCTTGTCCTAAACCTACATTGCCAGACCACATACTCTGAAGAGGAAGTTCCAGATTCATCTTTATCCTTTGCTTGTGTGGAAAATGAGGATTTAACTGTGAGATACCTCTTTCTCCTCAAGGGTTGTCTTTTCCCAAAATGAGTTGATCAGAGATTTTAAGACAGAAAGGGACATTGAAGATCAACTCATTTGATGAGTACCCAGTGCATGTTGCATGTCCCTGAACAGTATCATCTTCCTCAGCCTTCCAACTTTTTGAGCATCTGGGGGAAAGTTCACAGACTCACAGATGTAATCCTCCAGCCAAACCCTTCATATACCAGTTCTGTGGAAGGTTCTGCCCCACTGAAAGTGCAGAAGTGGAGCTAGAAAGCTTGTGGGTCTCATCTCACTGTGTGCACCACTGAATCACAGCCCACAAACTCTGTACAATTCCTTGGTTAGTTCTGGAGGAGTTCCCCAAATGGCTTCTGCTGTCCAGAAGGATCAACCCTGTCAATATTAAATAGAAAAAGAAACCATGAGGCAAGAAGTGCCTTTTTCTGCATGTAATGTGGCATTGCTGGCTCATGGTCATCAGGAGGCAGTGATTCTGGTAGTCATTGTTCCAACACAAAATCTAGAAGAGAAGAGAAAGTTTTAAAATGGAAGAAGTTTATACCCAAAAAAATTATTAACAGTATTAATAGATTTTTAAAACAATTTTTCAGCACAATATTTTTCCTGGTAGATTGTTGTGTAAGGGGCTTGTTAAATATTTCTGTGTTGTTGCTCCCTTGAAGGTTTACTTCAAGCATAACTGAAGTGTTGGGACGCTGGAAGAAGAAGTGGGAGACAGAAGGAAGAAAAAATAACATATACTCATCCTGTTAGTCAATAGAAGTATTTATACCATATTTCCAGCAAGAAGATGGGGTTAGTGGAAAGGAAGGTTTGCATCCATGTTTTGGTGATAAAAGGAAAAGGAGGAAGTCATATGTGTTCTTGTTACTAAATGAATCCTTCTTCCAGTGAAAAGCACTGAGATGGGTTAGGTGATGTTCCCAAGTCCTTTTTAGCTACAGAGCAACTTTCTCTGCCTTCCTCAAGCTCTTGTCATCGGTCTCTGTCCCTCACTAGCTTCACACTGTTTCCTAACCTAGAGCACTAACCCTTCCTGATGCAAAATTCTGGCAAGAAATTAAAACCCTGACATATTCAGCACTGATACAAATTAGCCCAGACTGAACCTTAAAACAGAAAAGCAGAAGGTTCCTGGGAACAAGGAAGTGTTCAGTACCCTGTGGTAAATTGGGTATATCCTGTAGTGAGGAGAGAGGATCAGAAATAGAACTAGTGCCAGGAAGGTGCTCCAAAATATCTCAGTGCCTTAATGTGATCAGTGGCTTGCATTCTTGTCACTATCTGATTATGAACGGAGAACAGATCCACAGAGGTCCGATTGATGGCCAGCTTTCGGAATGGACCTCCGAAGACAAGTGTTCGACTCCATATATAGGTTCCTAAATGACACCAGTGGTACAGATGAGGCAGCAGTAAGAGACAATGACAGGCCTAAGGACAGCTTTGTGCTTTCAATAATCAGCAAAGTCTGACTTTACTTCCAAGGTTCATGACTTTAGCTCCTTGCAACACAACAAAACATTCAGCTACCCCCCGTAATGCATCTGAAGGGTGCAGTGGATTTTCCTACATAGAATCATAGAACAGTTTGGGTTGGAAGGAACCTTGAAGATCATCTAGTTCCAACCCCAATGCCTTGCACAGAAGCACCTTCCACTAGACCAGATTGCTCAAAGCCCTTCCAACCTGGCCTTGAATACTTCCAGGAATGGAACATCCACAGCTTCTCTGGACAACCTGTTTCAGTGCCTCACCATCCTCACAGTAAAGAATTTCTTCCTTATAGTTGATCTAAACAGTCTTTCAGTTTGAAGCCATTTCCCCTTGTCCTAGTCGCTACATGCCCTCATGAAAAGTCCCTCGCCAGCTTTCTTTAGCCCCTTTAATTACTGGAAGATGCTCTAAAGTCTCCTCGAACTTTCCCTTCCCCAGGCTGAGCAACCCCAACTCTCTCAGTCTGTCTTCATAGGAGAGCTGCTCCAGCCCTCTGATTGTCTTTGTGGCCCTCCTTTGGACTCTGTCATATATCCTGTTAGATAGTGCTGCCAGCAGAATATGCAGACCTCAGCTCAGAAGTGAAGAAGGGTTTAGTGTCCAATGTAGGGAGTGTTACCCATGGCTCAGCACAGGTTGCAGTATTCTCACAGGTCAGAGCTGTCGACAACATCTGACATTGCAGATTGCTTTAAACAAAGAAGTGAACACCCTTTGATTTGGGGCTTTGTCCATTAACTTTTGCTAGGTGTTTCTTTGTTTTGGTTTATGGCTCAGCATTTCTTTCTCCTGCAGTCTTCCACCCTGTCGAGTGTTCCTACTGCCACAGCGAGAGCATGATGGGGTTTCGTTACCGCTGCCAGCAGTGTCACAATTACCAGCTCTGTCAGGACTGCTTCTGGAGGGGCCATGCCAGCGGTTCCCACAGCAACCAGCACCAAATGAAAGAGTACACGTCATGGGTAAGGGAAGGCTTGTGCCTCGCTGCAGACTGCTTTGCCCTGCAGCCACTGGAGAAGCCCCCAGCCGCAGCTCTGGGCAGATGTCTGGAGCCAGGGAGCTGGGAGCCGGGCTGCCAGTTTGGATTAGTGACCCTGTCTGGGAGGGTCCAGCCTTGGGAGCCATCGGGAGAGCGTGGAGGTGGTAATGATCTTTTCTGGGTGAGGATCTGGGGCATCCATGATGGTGTGTGCCACGGTGAGGGCAGCGCAGGAGGGGCTGGCAGCAGGGCACCAGGCTCATGGCAGCTTCTCCCGTTCCCACAGGACTCACGGTAAAATCGTCATTGGCTTGCTCTGTTTGGCTACGTGTAAATGAAATGGTGAATACTTAATGCTCATTCATCAATATTTTCAGTTGAGTGGCTGCAGCATTTGGGATGGTCCTGGCACTGTAGATTTGAGCGTGGTCACAGGCTGGGATCTTCAGTTGTCTTTACTGTTAGAGAAAAACACACTTCAGACTTTGTGTTGTTAATCAGAATAATGCAATGTTTTTTCCTAAGCTAAAAGAAAAGTATCAGCAGTTACATGAACTTTCTCTGATGGGCATCAGACCTGAGTACTAAGCTCTCCATGGACTGGAGCAAAGCTCCCAAAGAAGCCTTTGGTTACAGAGCATCACAATCCTTCAGGGTTCAAATCCAGATAACAGCAGAAAAATCCTAGTTGATCTCAAACATTACAGAAGTATATTGTTTAAAAAATAAAAAAAATTTATGCATATAGCAACAGCTCACATTTTTACACTATTTTGTATTTTTTAAGAAAATTCTGAATCTTGACCCTTTTAAAAGGTCCGATTTTCTGTTGATGGAATATTCAAGAGTTAAATTTGACATGATTTGCTCTGTATTCCAGTCATACAGCCCTGCACTGTATCCCAGTAGACCTGGGTTTGTAATTGTTTATTATGGGTCCTAATTGCTGCTTGTTGCATAGACACAAATGGCTGGAGTTTATTCTCTGAATAGGAGAGTGCCTGCTATGTAGCTCTGACTCTATTGCTAACAGCAATTTATGCCATAAAATAATTTTTTGCTGTAGCCAAATAGCGCTACTTAAAAGTAGGGAGTAATTGGAAAACTTAAGATTTCTGTTCAGCAGAAGACAAAAGTGTGACTACATGCCTAGTGGTTTCAAATGTTTCCCTGTCAGAAACAAATGTTTTGCTTCAAGTTTAAAACTGCCTTTCTGTAGCATGCATTAGCATTTGTTCAAACGTGGTTGGCATTCTCCATAATGCATCCCTATTGAGCTCCACATACAGATTGAAAGTGTTTATGGGTGCAGTGGAACTCGACTGTTCTCAATTCAGACTGAAATTGCCTTTACAATGAAAGAGCCTGAATTTTACATATTTATGTTAGATTTCTGTAATAGAAATATTTCATTATTAAGTTAATTTCAGCCGTAAGTCAATGCAGGATGTGTATACCTTCCTGTCAAGTTCCAAAAAGGTTTTTAAATTTCAGCAAGTAGAGCTGTGTTTTGGGGGAAGGAGTCAGTGTAAGGATCACTACCCCTCTTTTACTGGCAGAGAAGCTGAATGACAGAACGGCTGGGTTGGACTCCCCGAGTATCTCTCACATAGACTAAAAGACACCATAGATGTCCAAGCCCTTCCTTAGAAGGGAAGTTGAATTTACTCCTCAAAGAACCTCAAAACAAAACTAGAAAGCAGAAAATACTGATTTATTTATTTTTTTGCACTTGCTGATGTGATTTCAAGGTGAAATGCTCAGAGCCTCCCCGTGTTTTGGTGATTGTGACTGTACGTCAGCCTCTTTTGGCATGTTGTCACCACAGTGGGGCAATTCCTACCATGCCCATGTCTCAAATTTCCCATTCCTCAGTAGCCTCGGGAGGTGAAAGAGAAGCTTATAAGAGCAGCTAAACAGTGCTGGGTACTGGAGGTGATGAGTGGAATCCTAGTGAGGGGAAAGAATGTGACAGCCTTGTGCCTGGCCCACAGCTGGGCAATAAATGGTGTCCCATACAACGTATCTGTATGGACAGGCATATACAGATTGTTCTCCTTGCACTCCCGAGTTGGTGAGGTACAAGCCAGCTCCAGTCTAGGTGACATGAAGTGTGCTGTCCTGAGTTCAGTACTGCCTGAGTGCAGCGTTGCACAAAAGCCATGGCAGGTGCCCCTGTAGATACACCCCCAGAGCCTTCTCTAAAGGGCGCTGAAGATAAGCGTAATCTTTCCTCCAAACTGAGCAGTCTTTGCCTTACCGGGCTCTCGGGGTGGGAGAGGGGCATGGGGGATGTTAGTCCATGGGTTTGTAAGCTGTTAGAGCTTCCTATTGTTTTGTGCTTTCTGTAGCAGAAACAGTGTGCACCTTACTTATCCACATTACCTCTACCTTCCTTGTTCCTCCCAGAAATCACCTGCTAAGAAGCTAACTAATGCACTTAGCAAGTCATTAAGCTGTGCTTCCAGCCGTGAACCTTTGCACCCAATGTTCCCTGACCAGCCTGAAAAACCTCTAAATCTGGCTCATATTGTGTAAGTATCTGAGTGCTGTAGGCAAAGTAAGCTTTGTGGTAGATGTTGCTTACACCAAATGTAGATACTATAGCTCCGAACAAAACAGGAGGCAACTGTGGCTTACCCAGCTCAGAACATCACAAGTGCAAATTTGCTGATAGGGGTGTTTAGTATGAAAATGTTCTTTTGATGTGACTTCACTTGTAAAGTCAACAGGGATATATACATACAATCAAATATTGGGACACAATGTTGGTGTGGCCCCATTCTCTTCAAGAGATCTCCATGCAATTTCATAGAGTTTCAGCACTTTGGGATGTATTGATGCTGAGAATATTGGTTTTGTCATCTAGAGACACTCAACATTAGTGTATCACAGAGATGTCTTGACACAAGGCGCCAGAGAAAAGCGAAATTGGACCAGTTTTGTTGAAACCTGTGTCAGGTGACTTGTGGAGCTGTGGCTTCAATAAGCCCTGAAGAATTGTATGAGTCTGCATAAAAAGTGGGTCTTGAACTGCCAAGTCACTTGAAGAGAGTCTATTATCTTTGTATTTTGATATAGTAGTTTGTGTCACTGCTTTGTTTCTGCAAGAGTCAAGAAACTGAAAGCAGAGAGAAAATGTATTTGTGTAGGGTTATTATTATCACTTTGGATTTTTTTCTTCTGAAGCATGTCCACCATCCGTAGTGTCAGTGACTCAGATTTTCTCATTTAACAGCTTGGTTTACCTTTATTTCCTGACTCCTTAAAAAAGAAAAAAAAAAACAGAAAAGCATTTCATTTTCCATAGAATTCAGGAAAAATCAAGACATTGGCTGGAAGAAAGGTACAAAGAAATTAAGTTGAAAAACTTATTCTAAAAATACTGTCTTTATAGTATTTCTCTTAGTCTGGTATATTTCTTAAGAAAGTATATTTCCTAACCATCCTCCCAGGGGTCCTGAATGAAGCATTTCTGGCAGCAGCTATTATAATTGTATTTGCATGCTGCATATTTGTGTTGCTTGCTGCTGGAACTATTCCAGTCTGTAATTATTATATATATTTACTTTTGTCAGTACTGAATATTTGTATGTAGCATCTTTAAGGGCAGGTGCACACCAGCCCTTGTGGGCTGTGCAACACCTGGAAGGTTTACCTAACCTGACTGCCATTTTAAGGATAAATTGTGCTGAAGAACCTCCTCATGTGGTTATGGCAGAACTTTTTCAAGGTGTAAGAGAGTGCTCTGGTCTTCAGAGACAAGGCGCCTCTGGCAAATACGTAGTGCCAAATCCCTCTTCAGCTCAACTGTCTGTTAAAATCCTTGCACCTCTTTATGGAGCAATAAGGAGAGGATGTTGTTCTTTGGAAGAAATGATACAGAGCTGGATCTGCTGAGCTACTGTACTGCTGTGTGTGGTGTGAAAGCCTGGCTTTGCTGGCAAGTCAGTGATAATTTCACAGAGCAGATTTTGGCTGTCCTTAAGGGAAATGGAAAGAGGCAGGGAGCTTGAAACTGAAAAAGAAGCCTCTGTTCCCTGTTGGCTGGAGGCCCTTGAGGGCCTGGGGATATGTCAGAAGATAATGGGTAGTGAAAATTGGGCTACTGTGAACGGATTAAATGCATTTAGGCAAGGGGAAGGTGCCATAACTGAGTAGGAAGTGATCCAAATCTTTGCTGTGAAATTAACACCTCCCCTTACTCCTACCTATACAGACATAATTTAGAGTGATTGGATGTGAGAACAAACCACCATCTATTTTGTTTTATGACAGAGTTTCTCTTTATTCATAGATTGATGGTAATATAACTTGGCAATACCTATTGGCTATAATGATGCATGAGTGAAAAACCTGTAAGTTGTGGAGGTAGCATGATCTACAGCATAATTCACACAAATTAACGAGGGGAGAAATATGCTACAGAACCTCATTGAGCATATCTTCTCGCTGATGTGATTTTT
Source organism: Formicarius rufipectus (assembly GCA_013399695.1). Classification (NCBI taxonomy): domain Eukaryota; kingdom Metazoa; phylum Chordata; class Aves; order Passeriformes; family Formicariidae; genus Formicarius; species Formicarius rufipectus. The sequence goes on from VXAU01003090.1 coordinate 640,974, forward strand.
ATTTTTAAACATAATGGAAGTTGAGAGAAACAGTTCTGGGCAGGAATCCAGACCAAAAAAAAGGGTTTATTACGTGCATTAAATTAAAGAATTTTGGCAACAAAACAGTAACCTTTTCTTAGCTTGTACCTTAAATGGGGACAAATGCTCCCATACAGACTTTCCTTTTGATCATTCTTCCACCTTTGAATGGCACCACAAAGAAAGACTGTATGGCTTTTTTTGTTGTATTGGTGCCACACAAAATTTTCAGTTAAGCAAGAAACACATCTAAGGCCTCATCTAGAGAAGTAGTTATCAAGATGTCATAACCCTGATGGTAGAAATCTCCCCATTGATGGAGGGGTCATTTTTTCCTTCTGTACATAAGATTAGCAACATAAAAGAAACTCCAGCTGCAGAGATGACCAGTGGCTTGGCCGGTGTGTTGTGGCGGCATTTTTCAAATGCATTCTGCCACAACCTGACTTAGTTTCCATCTTAAGCCTGTTGGAGCATTATTTTTGACATCAGAGTGAACAGGTTAGACCAATCTGGAGCACTTCGGAAAATTTCTCTCATTTAATTTAGTTTATTACTGTGGATTTGTGTTATGACATGGCATACTTTTATTACATAGAATATTTAAATAGCATAAAGTGTTTTCTGTCTCCTTGAGGAAAGTTAATTGGGTATCATCAGCTCAGCTTTATTAGAAAGCTTAATCACTCACTTCCACAAGTTTAGAGATAATAACTTAGAGTCAATAGCTGAGTTATCCTTTACTATAAAATCTTCTTTTCTTACAACGTCACACAACTGCATGTGTTGGAACATCCTTTTAATGTTCAAGGCTAACCTGAGGAATGTGACAGTGGGCATCGTCTTGCCTTGGGAAAACCCAGATTAGTTTAATACAGTTTGCTTCGTGTAAGAATTTGCAAACTAATCCTAATCACAAAACCTTATCAAAACCTTGGAGTTTCTATACATTTGTATACTGGAGTAACTGCATATGTAAACAGATTAATGACTTTTTATGCATAGAGGGTCTCATGCTTTTGCAGAATCAGAGTCATGATAATGGAGTATGTCCAATGTACTACTTAGACCATACAAATATTTAACTGACAATTTAATTAATGATTTCTTTTCCATTTTATTCTGGCTGCAAAAGAGATACTTGGTGAGTATTTTTCTTCTTTAGTACAGTTATTGGGGAAAGAGCTTGGAAAAAATGCAATAATCTCAGTATTACCAATCCATAACTTTTCATCAGGGTCCAGAGTCAAATTAATAGTTGTCTTTGAACAGAGACATTGAAAGGGAAGAGCTCCTTTGGGCGTTAGAAAGTTTCATATCCAACCCTTTTTTGAGTTCAGGCTTAGAGGGGGCATTAACCTGAAGTGTGTATGTGGTGATCTGCTGAAGTCCATGGGTGCCCAACACTTCATAGTCAGCAGAGGTGGGCTGGGTGAAAGGCAAAGCAGAGTTCAAACTGGGCCAAGGGAGCACTCCTTCTGCCTCCCTCTCTGGGACAGTGTTGAGAACCAGCCCCTTCTCCTTTTCCCTGTGCTATTTGGGACTCCTCAGCCACTCCACAGGGTTGGACTCATCTTTCAGAAACCACAGCCTGTGCTCGATTAGTTTTTGAATGTGTTCATTGTCCAGTAACTGCATTGAGAAGAGGAAAAATGCAGTGGTTGCATGGAGTTGGTGTGAACTATTTCACTATCATCAACTACCAGTTTACAGTTCCCAGGCAACAAAATACCCATTGCTTGCCCATTAAATAGCATTTCTTAATATTCTCTCAAAGTATATTTTTAAAGCTCTGTATGTCAAGATTCATCCTGTAATCACCTTTCCAGTGGGTTGACTCCGGTCATGGCCCCACCCAAGCTCTTCCTAGCTCTGATGGAGTCTGTGAAAAATAATATTTAACACTTCTCCATAAGTACATGGAAGACAAAGGACTGCTTCTCAGATTTGTGACTGACCAGAACTTGAGGTTTTCAAGTAGTTCTGCAGATGCAGAGTTAGGCTAAAACTATCTTGTCATATAAATAATGTGGCAAATCCTACCTCCTTCTCTTCATTGTTTTATACTTTTTTAAATCAGTGTGGCATTATCATGCTGAGAAATTCATTTGGACTTGTCAAATACCGTATTTGCGGTTGTTTTCTAACAAGTTACAAAACAAGATATATAGTAATAATTCACTTCTCTGCAGAACGGGCTTTCTTACAAATGCTTTGGATGACTGGTTTCTTGCACAATTGGAGCTCAATGAATATTTTACAGATATCTACTGTATTTTGATTTGCATATCTGCAGAGTTCAGAAGGCAAGATAGATCTTTCCTAGAACTTAAAAGGGGATATTAGCCAACTTGAAATCTAGGCAATTTGAAGTCTGAATTATATGTAGCTTCAGGTTCTGCTCATATCTGATTGAAAACCCTGTGACTTTAATAACATATTTTGTAGTTGTTCCAGAGCAGCTAGTTCTTTTGCCCAATGTTGCATAAGAAGTCTGTTAAGAAGGGGAAATTTCTCCTTAATGAATAGAGAAGGAAAAATTGCACACAAATTATTTTTAAGAGTAGACTATAAAAGAAAGCAGAGGAAATATTCCTTCTCATTTCATCTTTTGTGAAAGCAGGAAATAAGATAATAATAAAGCCATCATTATTAATGGGTCCTCTTAAATTAGATGTGTATTCTAAATTTTGACTTGAGAGTTTGATACACCAGTTAAAAAGCTTTGCTGTTAAACCAGTTTAGTTCTCCATGTATTTTATGAGAGGTTGAGGGCTGTGGGTATTCTGTGGTCACTGTGTGGATGTGGTAGCACCAGGGATACGCTCATGAAAAGATGTGTCACTTACTGACGGTTGCCCCCCCGCAGACCTCTGTGCTGCTGCACCCTGGACTGCTGACTCTGGAAAGGAACAGTGGCACAGAGGTTATTTTGCCAAAGCCAGCGGGAAAAAATCAAGCAAAGTGGTTAAAACTGACCTCAGAACACACAAAAGTATAAAAGCATTATTTCCCTACAGGGCTAATTATCAGTGTGTTTTTATTAATTTCTGCTTAAAAACATAGCATCTATATTTTGGAACTATTGCTCCATAAAGCTGAAAATGCCAGTAGTGATGTTACTTGAAAGAAGAAGCTTGTTCTGTTCTCTATTAATACTGTTACTGATAGAGATTTTTTTGGTGCAAAATTAATGCAACTGGATATTTTGCCTTCTAGGCCTCCCCGACCTGTAACCAGCATGAACGACACTCTCTTCTCCCATTCTGTTCCCTCAGGAAGTCCCTTTGCAAACAGAAGGTGAGTTCTTATCCTTATTTATGTTAAAACAGTTATAGTGGTGGAGGTTTCAATTTTCAATTCCCTCACAGGAAAAACAAAACAAAACAAAACAAAACAAAAAACAACCACCACCACTCACAAAGTAAAATTAAGAGACATGAGCAGAGAAATGCCTTGGTTATTTTGGACTGATACCCAGATATCTGGACGGAGAGCTGGAATTAAGGCATCCCAAGCTCCTCGTAGCAGAACACTGAATTTCAGCTCTTGTTTCAACCATTATGACCAACTAAAATGTGCTCACACACAGCCTCCCCTAGAGAATGAAAATGGGCTCTTGGTGAGAAACCATTCTGTAGCAGCACTGTGGGAATAGGAACTGGGACATGGCCATTGCCTGCTGGGAATGCCTGCATCATACTGCAAGATATAGAGTATGAACAAGGAGAAAATGTGTTCTTACTTGCAAGACATATCAAGTCATCTTTACGCCTTTTAAGCCATTCTGATATTCATTAAAGGCTACGAGAGGAGTAGTCTTGGAATATGCAGACTGACCCTTCAGTTAGCAAAGCAGGGAAGAGTTACCAGAAACATTAATCCCCAAGAGGAGGTGATTGCAGCTGTCTGTGTGTTTTGGCTTAGTATTTTGGCTTATACAGCCAAAATATATATGTAGCATTTGCTATGTGTCTGACCCAATCTATACAAAGCTACCAATGCACCAAGTGGCAGAAGAATAACTTTCTGCTGCTTTAGGGAAGATGTCTTCCTTGGGTGCATTTTATTGCGTGGTACCTGCTGTATGTGTCAGTGTTTCATTGTTCCCAAATGACTAAACATAATCTCTGGATATGCACAGCTACATATTTTAACATCAAAGCCAAAACCAAACCTACAATGTACACTGCAAAGTCAAAGTACTACTTCGATTTACAAATTTTGTTACCAGGAGCTGTAAACTGCAAACTCAATGTTCTCTTAATGGAAGTAACTGCTGGGTGTGACTAAGATCCTTTTTGAAAGCCAGTCCCAAAGCAGCCCCCAAGGCCAGGATCTGCTACCTCTACAGTGAGACTGCAAATGCAATTTAATTTCTCTTGTCAGCATATATGAGGTTTTATGTGCCAGGCAGGATAATGTATTTGTGGCCTCTCCTGAAGAGGTCATTAAGAGCAGTGCTCTTGAAGAGTGTATCCATCACTTCTGTTCATCCCCAAGAAGTGCCTGTGCTCCTTCAACAAAAGTGTGCTTTTCTCCTTAGGCCAGGACTAATAGTCATAGTAATGTTTGTAATAACTGCAGCAGTATCTACTCTGCTGCTTGTTTTTCTTTATGTGTAAAAAATATCTCATTATTTTACTTTTGTATTCTTCAGCAAATGACTGTCCTTAACTATCAGGATTAGATGTACATGCTTCCTAGGTATTAGAATTCCTTTTCTCATGGGAAAAACTTCTTGATGAGAATCCCCTGAAAGCAGGAGGTAATAACCAGCCCCCTCATCCACAGGTACACAGATTTCCTTATAAGTGGGTAGTGTGACATCCTTATGCAGTGAAAAGTTCCCATGATGCAACAGTCATCCTGACTCTTTCAGAGTTAACTCTACCCTCATATGTAAAGTAATTACATTGCTTGTATATTAAAAGTTTGTACCTTTTGTTTCATTGACCTGGCAGGATTTTAAGTGTTTGACAGCTTATTCTCATTATTTTTATTTTCTCCACTTATAAATTTCATTTGTGTATTTTTATTGGAAAGAAAAATCACCCTACAAACAGTCAAGTCAGTATTCTTTCTAAATAAGTTGCATTTACTGTTACAAACCCATTCTGAACACCCTGCTCTCTGTGCATACTTTTTGAGGTATTAACAAGGTTTCATTGTTTGAATCATTCAGGTTACTTGGGGGTAAAAATGTGGCTGATGAGCATTCTCTTATAAAGCTGTATGTAAATCAGCTTCACAACAACTCACGGTCAGTATGAGAGTACTAACCTACTAATCGCAGTAGTTCTGTAGCTCATGCACTAAATCATTAGCGATTCTGCTAAACTGCTCAAGATATTCTTTAAGGATGGGCTAGGGGGTTTCTATGGCTCTAATTGGTCTTTTGAATAGACTTCCTGTTGGCTGTGGGCTTTGCCAACTTCTCTTGCTTCTGCGTGGCACAAGTCTTTCATTTTACCCTTTCATGTAGGATTAATGTGTCTAGTGGAAGTTGGAAACACTGCTTTTGAAGAGTGAAAAGCTACACCTTTATGGTTTTGTAATCAGTGTATGACTTGCCTGTTGTGTTCTTGACCAAGGAATGAAAGAGGCTTGCACAGGAGCCTGGAAATGACTCCAAGTCTCACAGCCAGCATCTTCCACAGCTCTCATTCCTGGTGATTGCTGTTCTGCAGTTAGTGCTGTTTGCCAGTAAGCCTCCCCAGGCTCCTTTGCTTTGCTTTTCAAAATGACCACTGAAAAGGCAGATCTAAGTCTTGCTGAAGCTAATGAAAACTTCCCATTTACACAGTGAGCATTGGATTTGGACCCATGTCTCTACTTGCTGCACCCGTTTTCCAGCATTCCATCATATCTCAGTGATCTAAAGGAAGAGCCTATTTTGTTCTGCATTAAAGAAATATGCACTTGGATAAGAATAGTATCCCTCTTTTTTTTTTTTTTTTTACCTGGGAAGTGTAATGTCCTTTGTTTTTTTCTTTTTTTATCAATCCATGAACATTAGCTGTAATTCAGCAAGAATTGTAGAGACCAAGGTATTTTTCTGCTAAATGCCAAGGTCTTCAATCTGTGTTAGTCTAATGACAGTATCTTCATTCATTCTTTTAGGTTTTACTGTTATTATTGCCCTGGGAAAAGCAGACCTCATTAGTGGAAACTCATCCTCTTGTATATCAGAGAAACATACTTCGACAGCTCTGTTTGCAATTATGCTGGTTTTGTATTAAATACTGTATGATTTATATTTTATTAAAAATAGTACAAACAGCGCAGAATTTCTGTCTGAACGTAATCAAAGTTAAAAGCTCTGCTGGCTGTGTTTTCACTGCAGATAACTTATGATTACTTTAATTTGTGTTGCAGTCTAGTCCAGAGGTTTCAGATGGCTTTAAATGAAGTTTTTATGTAATTAGAATGTTTATTCCAAGGAGAGTTGGCAGAGAATGTCATTCATAGCATTCCCGTGGTATTTATTTCAGCTATTTGTGTTCATATAAGAACATAGCTGTTCCAACCAGTTTCTCCCTGTACTAGCAAATGCTGAATTCAGCTTGTTCTGCTGCTGGAAATGGATAGCATCCCACAGGTTCAGTACAGTATCATCTTCATTTCTGGATTCATGGAATGAAGACTGGAAATTAACTGGGAAGAAAAAGAATCTTGTTAGGGCAAAGATCTTTGATAATTGATAAATATGGTGACAGATTCTGAGGAACAGCTGAAAGGAGATTGAACATTATGTGTTATTTGCAGTTAATTTCCTCTGAAACACGGATTTTGGGTGGGTACACAATTATTCCAAAGTTCAAAGGAAGCAGTATTCAGGCTTTCCCTAAGATGCTTCTTAGTTTCTTCAAGCTGCTTGAGAATCAAAGTCCACTTACAGCTTCTCTGCTTGTCTTAGTTTGAGCCACTAAGTCCATAAGAGAGCTTTAATGAGGAGATTGGCTTCACAGTTGCAAGCACCTTTCTTCTAAATCTGTACAGTGTGGAAGTTGGTATCAACAATATGCTCTGTAAAGCTCAAGAACAACTTTAGGGCACTAATGTTAGAAAAAAAAAAAGAAACAAAGAAATCTATGATCTTGTCCCAAATACCAAGTCATGATCATGTGTTGTGTTGACAGCTAACGTGATTAAAACCACAAGGCCTGTAATTTTTTTACTGAAGCTAGTATTCAGGGGTTTTTATCTCATTTGTTTTTGCAATTTCTTATTGCCTAGAGGGCAGTAGAACAGGGGAATGTTGCTGCAGAGTGGGTAATGCCCTTGCAAACCCAATGAATTGGACATGTTATGTCAAAAACAAGCAAACTGAGCATTTTAGAAACTTTTGTCCAGTCAAGAGGAATAACTCTATACCCTGAAATTAATGTTTTCTTCCTTATTTGAATACTTTTGTTCCCCAGCTACAGTCTGTCAGTGCTGCCTTAAAGTATATAGCTGCTACAGTAATGGGTACAATCTCCTGCTCTTTCTTAATAAATGTTTTCTTTAAGCTATTGAATTATTGAGCTTAGATGGGATAAGATGAAACAGAATTTTTTTCTTGCATTTTTCTGAGCCCCCCTCCTCCCTCACCTTCATGGATAATACATTTAGTTCTTCCAAAGGAGTAATAAACTGGAATGAGTGGTGTGATGCAGCACATTCTGCTGAACTTGAAATGACTTGGCAATTCTGTGCTAGATAGAAGGAATGCATTGTGATATCAGATACCCATAGTCAAAGAGAAGTTGAGTCTTATTTAATGCTGAATCAGAGTGGCTGGGGCATGTTTTGAACTCCATGTAAAAGCTAAAGGAATTGGATATTCTGCCTGGGCTAAATTCTGGGCAAAACTGACTTTGTAGCAAAACACACTGGTTCCTGCTGTTCTCATGTTTCTATCTCTAAGGAGTGTGGTAGATTTGAACTGTGTGTTGCCTTTGCATGTTGCTTGCAGAACAAGATGAGAATCTTTACTTCATCAGTTGTATTCTCCCTGGCTAAAAAAAGATTTATATATTTGATTGTTTAGTAGCCAGGTAGACACTAATGAGGCTATAACACTTGCATCAGTATTGTTAGGCCAACATCTTTATAGACATCTCATAGTTGGAAATTTTGTCTCTTAATTTTGATGGAGAAGCATTTTTGGGCATCTTATGAATTCTTCCATTTTAGCGGGAATGTATCTTTAAAATATCTGTTCTAGTTGGAAACTCACTGTGGCCAAAACAATCTCTGAAATATTAATTGTATTTTGGGGAATATGTGGAGGATGTAGGAAGATGTGGAAGAACAAGAGGGACAAATTTTAGCTCTTCCTTATGAAGGAGAGTTTAAGGTGGAAACAGGGACAAAGATTGAAGAAATTAACCAAGAGACAGCCTAACCTTGGTATCCAAAGATGCCAAAATTATGAGAGAATTGGTAAGTACTTGGAGGATAACAAACCAATTAGAAACAACCAAAATGAATTTGTCAAGAACAAATTTATTTCATTGATGGGATAACTGGTTCAGTAGGTAAAACAGAAGCAGCAGATACAATACAGGTTGACTTTAAAAGAACTTTTTGGATAGTCGCAAATGACATAGAAGTACCCAAAGAAAATATCGACATGGGGAAATTAGTATAAGACCAATATTGAAAATCATTAATCATATTTTCAGAAGTTTGCTGTTGTTTAGGAGGAGGACATACTAGCTGGGATTCTTGAAGGCTGTCTTAAATCAGACACTATGTACTGTTTCTTGCAGTTACCTAATGAGAGCAATGGACTGTATGCAATTTGTAGATGGTACAAAGGTTGCAATAGCTCTGGGAAGGAGTGCTTGGAGAGCAGTTTCTAAATGAAAAATTGAGCTCAGTTGCAATGGTAGTAATTGATTTCCAAATGATCTAAAATCAATTAGAGGAAATTCAGTAATTATAAATGAAAAGTGCTGTAGCAAGGAAGCAAATAATCAAATAAAAGATGGAGCTTAATTGGATGACCAGAAGTATTCTAACAAAGGACCTAGCAGTTGCAGTGAGCCACAAACTAATGAAAGTCAGCAATACAGTTGTTAGATTGCATTTCACCCTGGAATATCATGTGGAAAGCCATTAAAACTCATTCCCTGGAGGAGGACACATCTGCCTGGAGGTTTGCACCCAGTGTAGGGCAACAGCATGGGACAGTTATGTCAACCAGCATGACAGGGAGACATTGAATCATCAGAAAAGCATAGAAAACATAATCTGTGAGAAGTTTGGAGGATAAAAGTTACCTTAATCAACTAAGAAGGAAAGGGACATTGATAGACATGGTGTCAGTTGTTCAATGAGTAATGTTTGCTTGCCTGTCTCTCTACCCTAACTTCTGTTTCTGGAGCATAGGAGAGGAGAACTTATGGTTGGTAGAAGGGGCATCACACTGCACTGTTGGAAACCATGACACAAAATCTACCCTAGAGTTTTTGGTCTCCCATTGTGGCAATATGTTTATGAACCAAAAGGTGTATTTTTTGCTGAGATGGCACACCCCTTGAATACATTTTCCTTCTATAACTTGGAAGAAAATGTGTGGAGAACATAACCCTCTAGATGGCATGGAGCATGTTTATTTGCATGGATATTGCCTCAGTGGTAGCACAGCATACATAAATAGCATCCTGATGGGCAAAGAAATGTGAAACAAGCCTTTTTCCTCGCTGTGCAGTACAGCATTTCAGTCAGGTATCTTCCAAATTTATTATAAGTCAATAGGCTTGAGTTCTTAGGGCACTCTTCAGTCCCATCATTTTCAGAACCCCACTGCCAACCTTGCCTTCCTAAAAAGAAGGGAATGGCATACATCTTGTCTCACTGAATTCCTTCTTTGTCTCAATGTTAAAGGTTTTGATCCTCCGGCTTTCAGGGCCCCATCTGCTCAGATTTGTCATGCATCACATTTGTGCAACATCATCTGCCTATACACACACACACAGAACAATACCTGGATGCACAGGCGTGCTCACACACCCATGAGGTGCCAAACCAAAAAATAAAGGTCAATGATTTTTTAAAAGAAGAAAGTAAAATATAATTTTGTTTTGCTTTGCTGTGTTTTAAACCAAAAATGCTGCAGCATGAAAAACAAATTAACATTTCAATCTCTCCCCTTTTTAGTCAGTGTTGTCTTGTTAATGTGGATATTTATGCATTGGGAAAGATGCAGTTATTGCAATTCATTAAATATTGTAATTAGGGAAAAATGTGTTTGATGAACTATATATTATTTTAAATCAATTGAATAACAGTGAAGAACATGAAAATGAAATGTCTGTGTCCCATCACTGCATCTAAATAAATGCATTTCCATAGATTATTGAAACTATCTTATGGTAAAAGTGGAAAAAAACAATTTAACTGTTATGGTGAAGCTTTCCCAGCTTGAAGGTGGCATTTGAGGTATGTTCCATCTGGGTACTACAGAAGTCTTCATCTCTCCATTTGTGAGAGAAGCACATTTTATTTGTCATTTCTGTATTGAAGGCTTTATAGTTTGCTTTTGGAGGGAAGGAGGGAAAATAGGTAATCCCTGATTTTGCATTTCCAGAAGTTTTCTAAAGTTTCTCTAAAGTTTCTGTTGGTATTTCTGTTCAGTCCAGGGCACTTGAATGAGTTTCTCCAAGCTCTGTTCTGTAACGCATTTCAGACATCACTGCTTACCCTTTTCTTAGTTTTCCTGTCTTATTAACTAGCTCTCCTTCCAAGAATACTGAAGTAGAGCAGAGCAAACTTCTGTCTAGGGCTGCTCCAGCTTTCTTGAAAGGGAAAGGGTAAGTTAAAGAGAGAGTATGTTCGTAACTTGCACTAACAAAGCTAAAACATCCCTCTCCCCTATCCCTCTCATTTTTAATGTATTCTATAACCATCTTTCCTGAGAAAATTGTGATAACCAATTAACCCAATGAACTAAGTAGGGCATGTTTAAATATATTTATGTGCACCTGGATGTGTGAGGTCTTGATCAGACACTTCCAAGCAAATCTAGCTTGTGAATTCAGTATGTCAATCATGTGTGCTACATATATATATTTAATGTTTATGTTCAATACCTAGTACATTAACATAAATAATGCTGACCTCACAATTTGCTGTATTTCGTAATAAATAGTACTGCCCTAGTCTCTAGCCCAGTCTGGCATCTCATTGATTCCTGAGGCTCGCTGTGTCATCAAGTGGGATGTTACCATCCTAAGTCACTAAATATATAAATTACAATAATAACAAAATAATTTCTGCACTCAGTGTGTTGGTTTTTTGCTGTTGGGGTTTTTTTCCTTCTCTGAATGTAAGCATAATGAATGTAAGCATTCATTCCTAAATTCCCATTTCACAATCTTACTTGCTCCTGCTTTCTGTGTTTATCTCTGTGTCTGTCCGGACCGCACCGTCTCTCCCCCGACCCTGTTTCAGGTTACAGTACAGCCTCGATGTGGCAGACAGGCTGGCTGATGAACATGTGCTCATCGGGTTGTATGTCAACATGCTACAGAGCAACCCCGCACGGTTAGTGCAGGTTTGGTGCCTTTGGGGGTCCCAGGAGAAGGATGTTGGGCAGCCAAATGCTCTTCACTGTTTCCTCCTGGCTGCAAGCTGAAGCAGCTCTTCATGAGCACTAACCTAAAGGGAATGCGTATGGATATGGGATGTGTCTTCCCAAAGTTAGTGGATTGTGGCAGTCACTGCAGTTCTCTCTAGCGATGTTAAAAAGGTATTATAAGTATTGCAAAGAATTGTTTAGTTGAGCATGGCAGTGCAGATTGACTTGGGATCCTGTGCTCTAGGCAGTGCAGGGCCTGGTTGGGGTACAGAAAACTTCACAGAGAGATGATTAACAAGTCTGTTTTCAAGGTATTAATTTTTGAGGTGATACATAATTTGTAGCCTCCCCTTCCTTGAAAGTAAAAAATGGTAACAGTACATAATTAAAGATGATGATGATAATAATTTGCTTGTTAACCTAGGGAAAAAATTTAATTTTTATTTTTACCTAGGTCATACTTTTTTTTTTAAGTCTGCCTGATTTCTGCATTGTTTGAATCTTATATATAAATTTTCCTTTATGTCATTCAGACTCAAGGGTGTCTTGAACATAGTTCATTATTTCTGCTGGAGCAATTATGGAACTTTGTCTACTAAACCCACCAGCTGTCCTGGCACTTAAGATGGTGGCATTGCAGCAGACCGCCCCAGGAAGGGGAAACACTAGCTTGCCTCTCCAAGTGCAACACAACTCTAGACTTTGCACCAGCAAGGTGGTGAGCAGTGTGATATATGATCCTAGAAAATGCGATGCTGAGCAGAAAACTGTACAGTGTTTCTAGCAAAGCTGTGTTCAGGAGGTTTGTTTTGCTCAGTTTCCTGTACTGCTATTGAAGAATATTTCCTGGGTTAGGAGAAAATCTCCATTTACTGTAATATGTAGAAAGCAACAAGCAATTTCATTTGGGAAAGTGAATGAAATGGTTCTCTGCAGTCTTACAAAATTCACTTCTTTATGTAGCTCCTGTTGAAAATGAGAGTAATTTCTCATTCACAGCAGAATAGTCTCCCTCCATTGTTCTGGATCTGCTTCTTTACTCTGTTGCCCACTAGAATGTGCTAGTGAGGCGGGGGCAGGGGGGGAAAAAAAGACAAACTAGTTTTTAGTGCCGAAAATTAAAACCATTTACTCAAAACAAAAGCATTTTCAAGGGGAATTTCATTCCTAAAGAAGCACTTCCAGAAAGCTGGCTTACGGAGGAATATTTACACTGTGACTGTGAGAGTAAGCGGTTGGGGGCATGTGTGTAGAGCAGTCCTTGTCCATTTATGATCAACTACAGGGACACACCACCACTAGGTCTACTTTGACAGGGAGAGGAAAATCTGCCCCTACCTACCACTAGGGACTTACTTGATACAGTCGTTCAAGAGGTGAGCAAAATATGAACATGGTTTAGGGTAATTCTTCGTACTAGGCTGGTTTGCCAAACATGGTATTTTGGATGCCATGTCTGTGATGTATTTAGCTTCAGTGAGGGCCACCAGTTCCTCACCAGTTCCCTTAGTGGGTGCCTAGCCTCATCTTTACTATTTTCATCCTCTAAATTTTATTCTATACATTCCAACCTGTTTGCTCAAGGTTTTGAGCCAACCTCACCAAGTCATAGTTCTTTGTATCCAAATGTTCCCTTGTACTTGGCACTGGTGAGGCTGCAGCTTGAGTACTGTGTTTAGTTGTGGGCCCCTCAGTTTAGGAAGGATATTGAGGTGCTGGAGTGAGTCCAGAGAAGGGCTACAAGGCTGGTGAAGGGACTGGAGCACAAGTCCTGTGAGGAGCAGTTGAGGAAGCTGGGGTTGTTTAGTCTGGAGAAGAAGAGGTTCAGGAAGACCTCATCACTCTCTACAACTACCTGAAAGCAGGTTGTAGCCAGGTGGGTATAAGTCTCTTCTCCCAGGCAACCAGCAGTAGGACAAAAGGGCACAGTCTTAAGCTGTACCAGGGCAGGTTTAGGTTAGACATTAGGAATACGTTCTACACAGGGAGAGTGATTGGGCATTGGAACGGTGTGCACAGGGAGGTGGTGGAGTCACCATCCCTAGAAGTGTTTAAGAAGAGACTGGATGTGGCACTTGGTGCCATGGTCTAGTTGACAAGGTGCTGTTAGGTCATAGGTTGAGACTTCATTATCTCAAAGGTCTTTTCCAGCCCAGTTGATTCTGTGATTCTGTGAAATATGTACATACAAATCACGTGCCATAGCATCCAAGATGTGTTGGTTTTAAAGAATGAATGGAGAGTGACTGATAATGACCTTAATAATTTAAACGACACAAACCATAGTACAATGTACATAGTACAAAAAACATAGTACAAACATCTCAATACTGACTTTAAATCACTGTAGTCACAGCATCTTGATGAGAAACAATCTTAGTTATTTGTATAATTAGATTTTGACAGAAACAGACTAGAGAGGGACAACAGTCTTAGTCATGCATCAGACCATGCTGCATTGCCATTTACTGCTTTGTTGGATTGAGACTGCTGGTAGAGAAACGGAGTGGTTATATTTTGGTAAAGACAGGAACAAAGTCTTGCCATGCTGAGGCTCCTGTGTGAAGTGAGTTTCCAGGAGAGGTAGGTGAGACCTCTGCAGGAGACTCGGCTGCTGCATCTCATGTAGTCTGGGCTGGCATCTTCAGGCAAAGCTGAACTCTTCCTGCCCATGCCCCAAAGTGACTGGATGGAGTTTGTTCAAAACCCACACAACTGTGTTAGGATCTTGCTGAATTCAACTTATTTCACCCTGCATCTTAAAAAGCTTTGGTAACCTGAGTAAAGCATGCAGTTAGCCATAATCAGGTAGCTTCTGATGTAGGGGAGGCTGCAGGTGGCTGGCTTTGCTGCTGAATCTGCTTGCAAAATACCACCGGTACATACCCAGATGTACCATCACATATTTTCAAGTGCTTCTGGCAGCCAGCAATGAAAAGAGGAATGATAGTAGCTGGACCTTTATCTGCAAGAAAAACCTACAGAAATACTTACCAAGCATAATACATAAAATTACCTTAACAACTGTATAGTAACATATCAAAACAAAACTAGATTTGGATTTTTTTAGATACTGAGGCTAAGTTATAGTAGTTGATGATTAGTACCATATAGCCCAGTTCAACTTTTTTCTCTTGTAAGTACAACTCTTTTGGGGTTTGCAGGGTTTTTTAATTAATTTAATTAATATCAGCTGCTTATCTTTGGTTTTCATCTGTAGTTATTTGATACTGCAATTAAAAGTACAAGTTTTTCTTTTTGTCTACCACAGGCTAATGAGCTATTTCTGGGTTTTTTAGAAGCCAGTGTAGTCCAGAGCAAATTAAGAAACAAGAGAAAGAATTAATTCATTATTTATAGTAACTGTATGGGTAGGAAAAGCATTCTTTAGCCAGGTGTTTTGAACAGTTTGATTGTAAAGTCTGATTTAGTATGTAAAACCGATATTTGATATTTAGTTTATCTTTAGTGTCTGATTCTAAAAAGGAACTTTTATCTGCAAATAATTTTCACTTTTGTAAGTTAGAGACTTTGCCTAATTTTGAATATTAATTCCACATATTTCAATCTTTTCAGGTGCAGAAGAAAATAAGATAAAATATATTAGGAGGTTATTCTGATTCCATAAAAAGCTATTTTCTGGAGGGGTTATGTTTCACTGTGTAGTACTCTAGTGAGTCCTATTTCTGTACTATAAAAGTGCAATGCTACTTGATAGAATTTTTTTTTAATGTTTATTAAGGGGGTGTGCACAGCAACTAACTGTAGCTAAGGTGGTTAGTCTAATCTTCCCTTGAAAGAGGAAAAACATTCAGTGACCAACTGCTACAGAGGAAATGTGCAGACATTTGACTCCCTTGAACAGAGTTGGTTTTTATGATTATACTCACATTGCTGAGAATTATTAACATCTTGGTGGTAAAGTCCTGGTGATTCTAAAGTAAATGGCAGATGAACAATAGCAGAGAGCTCAGGTGATGTGCCATGGTTTAAAGTGCCTTAAAGCCAGGCAAAATTTGAAAGTGTCATGGTTAAGCACTCCTCAAAATACATTTGATGTGTTGCTGTTAGGCCATTGTTTTTACAGCCCATGGGCTTAGAAACCTACCTTTTAATTTGTCTCTATTTTCTGTTTCTTTATTAAGCAAACTTTTGAGAATACAAGTGCATCATGAAGACCACGTTGCAAAAATTTTACAAGACTTTTCTAACCAGTGGTGACATAGTTTTAAGACCAGCAGGGAATATCCTTATCAGCTATTGCAGGGTGCCTACTGCAGAGCAAGCTGGTTTGACACATCTAAAGCCTGAGACAAAGCAAAGATCCACCAGTGTTACTCCTTTGTTCACAGGCTATCCTGTTTTTTTTCCTTTTCTTGCAGTTTTGAGATCCCTTTTTTATGGATCTCCCTTAGACCATAGAAGTCATATTGTACAGGTGTTAATATTGGATATTTATTCTACATCTAAATGGTGAAAGATGCCAGACCAACTATTGTTAATAATTATAAAGTCTTTAAAGAAATGGTCACTAATGGACAAACAGTGTTCTAAGTGTTGTTTAACATTATTAGAAAAGAAGGAGTAGCAGTAGGATGCAAAATGTTCAGTTTCTTTCAAAAGGCTGCCTTAATCATTCTCTTGAAGGTCTCACATTCTGCACACATATTCATAATATTTAAAGCTTATGTGTGTGATTTTAATACTGTATCACTGTATGATTGTCCATGAAGTTGCTGAAGTAAAACACAAGTGAATTATGGCAAATCAGAACTCTGAGACAAGCCTTGGCAGTCGAGGTTAATGCTGCTGTGCTTAATGGTCAAATAGATTTAGGTTTATTCCATAACTGAATTTATCTCAGACATGGAAATTTAATTTACAGAGCTTTGAGGCTAGTGATTTGTGACATTCTTAGACCAAATTTGATGTGCTACTACATCTATTTTATGTCATCCACCTACACATAAATACATATCAAATACGTTAAATACAAGTAAGAATCAAAAAGTTCCAGTGACTTGTTTCATTCATCAAAAACATTGTCCCAGGGATTAGCTTACATTTCAGAACTATGGTGCAGATTGTGTCATGCCAACAAGTAGAACCATATTCCATGGCTGCGCATTGCTGTAACGAGGAGAATTGATGCTGAACGCTTGTTGTTTTCACAGCCATCTGTTAGGACACAGTGTTTTAGTCATTATGGTAAAATTAAAAATTAAACTGTCATGAAAGTAACCCTTATTACCTCATTTACATAATTTTATGTGTCTGCAAGAGTTGTTTGCCCCTTTCTTTCTCTGGATGATGTATCAGTACATGTACATCAGTATGAGTATGTAAGAAGCAGAACTGTATAAATTTAGAAAAATGCCTTCAGCTTGGGTCTTTTCAGAAAGTAAATCAGTTATCCCACAAGAATCTGAGTAAGCATAAAATTAAGCTAAATATGTAGCACAATAACCAAAACCAAGAAGTCAATGTCTGTCTTCCTCCAGAAGTCTTACATGCACTCTGCAACACAAGCTTTGCCTACATGGAACCTCCCTGTGTCTCATTTCTCAGAACTTTACTCTGTTTCTAAACTTCATGTTTGTGGTCTCATAGGTTATTGTCAGAACGAGAAAAAGATGATGTTTGTCTCTTTTCTCTTATGTCAGTAAGCCATAATAGATCTCCATGACACCCAGGTTTATTTTAATGATCAGTGAATATCCACCACTACCTATTTCTCAAACATAACATTTAAATCCCAGAGGATTTAACCAAGTCAATGAAAAGGTGCCAATTGTAGTTTCCTGAGGTACGCGGGGACATGAACTCAACCGAGACATTTTGGAGAAATACTTGCTTTCCCTTTTAAAGATGTGAATTCTTCAAAAGCAGATCTTTTTGCACAAGCTTCCTCTGAAAGGCTTTTCAAGTTCAAGATACAATTTCTGGCAAAAATCAGAGGAATCCTTGTTTTGCCCACTTTTTTGAAATGTGAAGCTCATTCACCAGCAACCAGTTGCGTACCCTGAAGAGCCCATGAGCAGAGAGGTGTGTGCCTGTCTCTCTTCAGCCAAAAAAAAATCATACAATTGCCAAGGGTTAAGAATACGTCAGTCTTACCCCTGTCTGGGGCAGTCTGCAGGCTGCCTTGTGTTCTGCATAGCAAAGCATTCTTTTGTCCTCGTTTTAGGGGCTTCATTTTTTATCTCATGTATATACTAGAAGTACTGCAGTATAGGATTCTAAAGCCCAGAATTATCCAGGGTCAACTAAGTCCTCTTCAGATTTTTGATTTTGTCAGTTTATTAGTTTTGATGGTTCTATGCAAACTTATAAGCGTTTAGAATTAGTAAAGGTTCCCACTGTATTACCTTTTGCCTGCTCTTCTAACTAAATAATAGCCTCCATTTAAAATAAGGGCAGTTGGAAAGGCATTTACCAGAGAGAAATATTTGCATTTTATATTCTTAGGAGGAGATAAAAAAAATAAGGTGCAATATTTTAAAGGAATTCAGCATATTTGCTCTTTGGTTTAATACACTTTCTGAACTGGAGATATGATTGGAGCTCAGTGGAGATCTCCAAACACCATTGGAGATTCTGCACATGTGGCCAAGGTCCATCACAATTGGTGCTAGAAGACTCCTGCATCCTGTCAGCAGGAGTTGGCTCCAAGTTAAAGTGAGTCCAAGTCTGGGATCAGTGGTGATACATAAGTTCCAATATTCTAAAAGAATTCAGCTTATTTGCTGTTTAGTTTTTACACTTTCTGATCAGTCATGTGGTTCTCTGAAAGCTTACTTCCAAATATCAAGAAAGCAATAATAAAACAGTCTGATTATAAATTTCTGGATCAGTAGTTCCAAGCAGCAGTCCATGAGTCCATAAGGCCCTGCAAAACTGTCCTAAATATTGTTTTCTGTTGCAAATCTGACAAAGCTTCTGAAGTTTTTCTCAACAAACCCTGAGGTTCCAGCTAATCCACTGTCCAGAAAGTAATTACTATTCTAGGTGATATGACAAACCTGAGATATAAAATAAATGCTAGCTGGTGGTCTTAGCCACTTCCCACTCCTCTTTGGGCAGAGTAGTCCACAAGTTGCATCTTGCACAGACTTGGCCAGGGATTGCAGACTGCTGTTGTTTCCCCCTAAGGGAAGGTGCTATCTGGCCTTTAGAGCTGAGCCTCCCAGGCAAATTGCCCTCCCCATTCTCCCCTTTGCTCAGTTAATATCTGCCATTCTTAATTTGATGATATTTTGCGTCTAAATGTAATAAGGGGTGTGAGATGACAGTGTGATAGAGCAATGGTCATTTTTGTCGTGTATGAACATGTCTTCCCTCCTTCCCCCTACCCCTGAGCAGCGTGCTCGACAGCGCAAGTCGCCTGGATGAAGAACATAAGCTGATCGCCAGGTATGCAGCAAGGCTGGCAGCAGAAACTTCTTCATCAGTAAGTGTTTTAATTAAAGGAAGGTACTTTCCTTCTGTCATGTTCCAGGGGCTTGGCAAGATCAGGAAAATCACATCTGACAGTCTAATGATTAATGGATTATTTTTCCCTATCCTTTTCATCAGAGGCTGTTATGCTTTAGTAATAACATTTATATGCAGTCCATTTAAGCCAAGGAATTCACATACTAATGCATATAATCTATATACTAATGCAATGGTATTTAAATGATTACATCAAAGAGAATCTGACATCCTGAACTCAGGAAAGACTAGAAAAAAGTCTAACTAGCTTTGGTTAAAGGTTAATGAATTACTGCAGTGGAAAAATGGATGGCAAATCCATTTTACTCTCTAGTTCAAATATCACAGCCACTAGGGCCCTGAGTACGAAGGATTTTAAAGAATGTTCTTCAGCAGGATGACTGTAATGAGCCCCTGCATTAGCCCTGGCTCTCATTTTCATTTCAGAGCAATGATTATTCTCTGTGTATCACAAGATAGAAGGTGATGACTGGCTAAAACCTCACTAACTGCCTTCAGGAACAAGAGAAAACGAAGCAGGAACCTAATCAAAGTATATAAAAAGTATTAAACATAAAGTCAGCTTAGTTACTTCTTTTCCATCTCAGCCCATTTGGTAGAACAAGGGACTATAAATGATGGTGAAGTGAAAAGCAGCTGGTGCAGAGTGCCCAGAAACATTGTCACACTGAGATTTACACTGCAGGGTCAATTGAAAGGGTGAAACTGGGCACCACCCTTTGTGTCAAGATGCTGAGTCACGCTAATGCCAAGTGAAGGCAAATCTGCTGCCCCATCTGTCATAGAAGATTTCACGCTACCAGCAGCTACCTGGGAAGAGAAGGGTGCTCCTGCTGTGCCAGCCAAGCCCAAATCAGTCCTTTCCAGAGGTGTGGCACAGTGTTTCAGATTTAAGGCAACTGTAGGTGATGGTCCTGTTTCTGAAGGGCAGTAATTCTTTATGGGAACAAGATTTTCCATTAATAACATCTGTGGGTTAAAACTGGTTGAAATCAGCTGTATATAACATGTCCTTGGTAGGAGGTGAAATAAATACAGGTGGTTTGAAGGACAATACTTAATTTCTTGTTGCCATCCATATGTGCTCTTTGAACAAAAGACACAGAAGGAAAAGAGAAGGTTTCTGTATACAGAAATCTTTCCAAGCACAAGAGTGGCACCACAGTAGCAGCACCATGGAAATTTCTAAAGCTTTGCTGAATGGTCATTCTGATTTTTAAGGAACAAAATGTATTAATAACAGTGGGCATTCAGGGTAGAGATCCTGATTCCTCCTATATCAGTCATGACATCCACTAGCATGTATCATTTCACCTTTATGCACTGTTCTGCTTCCCTGTAGTTGAAGTGTTAATGGGAAAGTGTATCCATGGCAGAAAAAGTAGTATGTGATTACAGGCAGGACACACTGTCCTTTTCCCACACCAGTCCTAACCTTTGTTAGATTTTTTCGTTTGTTGAGACATATCTTCATCCTTTTTGAGGATCCACCTCTTGGAGAAGGAAATACCTGGCATCACATAAAATAGATCTCCAGAGTTACACTTCACAGGGCTTTTTATGGTGAGGAACACTCATATCACAGCAGTAACTCAGCAGAATATTTTTCAATGTCCGATTCCTTCAGATTATAGTTAGAAATAAATGGATATGTTTAGTAGCTGTGAAACTTAAATGTCTTGCTCTGTGTTGTCATCAATACAATACTGAAATACAGGAGTGGATAAGGAAAACAATAACTGGTTATTGCTGGTGAATATGCAAAAAGAGAGCATAGTCAAATGAATCCTTAGAGAGCACCACCTAGTTTGGTAAGAAATTGTTTCATTGGGGGGGAAAAAGGGTTCTGTTGTAGCTGAAGGACTGGGGAAAGAGGTTTTCTGAAGTATCATCAGAGCGTATAGAAGAAATTGGCCAAATGGGCCAAACAGCCAGACTGAAAACTGAGTACAGCTTTCAAATTGAAAGTAAAACCGTAGTTTAGAGAGAGTGTAACATCACTGCACTGGAAACACGTTCCCTTCCTTTTGGAGGCAGATGCTGGTTTTTACTTCGATGTATTCCTCTTGTCTTTAGCATCAAAGTCAAGAGTGGTATTACAGCAACTGGCTGCAGCAAGGCCATTGCCTTTTACGATTGGTTCAGAGGAAGCTCCTTGAAAAAGCAGTGAATGACAGGATAGTAAACACTGAGTCTTATTTACTCTAGCACTTACTCTGCTTTTACTAGCAATGAAACCATACCAATATGAGCACAACATGGGTGCTCCTTTTTTAGTGCAGGCAAGCCTGGTACTGCATTTTGTGTAAGCAGATTTCACAGTACAGATGTGTGTTGAACTCATGGGTGCATGCTGGCTATTCCTCTTTCAATGCAGCCTTCTCTGTTTTACAACAGCAGCAGAGTCAGCAGAGAGGGGCATCGGATATCTCCTTCACCATTGATGCAAACAAGCAACAAAGGCAGCTGATTGCAGAGCTTGAAAATAAAAACCGGTAAGCATCCACAAAGTACCTGGTTTTGTTCAGTCCCATATATTACATATATTTGTTTGTTTCTTAGCATTTTTTGCCACCTACGCCTGTATAATATGCTTATATATGAACATGCATCTCTCCCCAACAAAAGCATAGAGCACAAAAAGGTCCACACAATATAACAAAGGCTTTGAAATCCATAACCACCCTGTGCTTTCATAAGCGTACAGTTCAGTGACATTATATAATCATTAATGCTTTACTGTTTGCAGCTGCTGTTTGTAAAGAATTTTAAAAAAAAAACCTGTCCTGTTTCAAAACCAGATTAACTTTCAGTCGGAACCTCTGTAGCACTATAACATGAAATGATAAAAGGATCAGTCACGCTTGTAATGTTATGCTCCCCTGCTTTTATTTGGGGAAAAGATGATTAAAGCTCTCCAGAATACAGTCTGTCTGGGAAAGGTTTGCAGAAAGGTTAGCAGCTAGTTAGGCTGATGATCAAATGAGACAGGAGGTACAGATGCGACCGAGACTACGAGACAGTGTCCAGGAGAAATAAGCCAACCACAAAGGAGTGATGCCTGTTTGTTAACAGCAGCGAATCTGGCCCTGGGTATCAGACTGCCTGATGCCATGAAATGTGTGGCAGCAGAGCTCTGCTTTTAGTACTGGACTGTAAAATAGAGGCCAGCCCAGACCAGATGGTTTCCTATTCCAAACTTTTCACTGCCTTCTGTCACCGTGTAATGAGCACCACCAGCTCCAGTCTCAATTTGTCTTTCATAGTTCAAGGCTCCTCTTGACCGTCTGCTGTCCAGCACATTGTGAAGAAGAGACAGAATTCACAAAGGTTTCTACCTTCTGCTATGAAGCTTTGTATTAGCCTTTTGACAGCACTCCAGGGCTGACAAGCCAGTCATAACAAAACCTATTAAATTGCTTCTGTGTGAATTGTTGACTGCTCTCACATATCTACTTACACTAAACCTATTTTTTAAGTGCTCAATATTTTCTTTGATACTCAAGAAGGGCCAAAAAGGTTATTTTAATTTTTTTTAAGTTCCTGAGGTGCTTAAAATGTTAATAGTGGAGAATTAGAAGGGAACAACTCATTTAAGCCAAGTGCTGTCATGTCTACCTCTGATTTTTGGGGGTCTTGAAGAAATATTTAACTTTATGGCAAAATCCAAAGAGTTTATTTAAAAAAACATCCAGAGCTCACTCCAGCTGCTGAGGGCTTCTTTGGTTGGTTGCAGCCCAATCATTTTATCTGCATCTACATAGATGAAAATCTACATACAGTCATTCCTTTTCTCCACCTATGATGTCCAGTGAGCTGGTTTTGTGGAAAATTACTGACTTGTAGTCTTCTGCTTATTCTCCTTCTCAAGGGAAATCCTACAGGAGATCCAGAGGCTGCGACTTGAACATGAGCAAGCATCTCAGCCCACACCAGAGAAGGCGCAACAAAACCCCACTCTCCTTGCAGAGCTCCGGCTGCTGAGGTAAGTCCCCAGAGAAGCCATGCTTACAGTTTGAGGGGCTTTTTAAAATAAGTACACCTATGTGTATTTTTTCTCCATTTTTGGTGCAGCCTGTAGTCCTAGAAGTAATTAAGCTTACGCTTTAAGCTGCATGCATGAGGAATCTCACAAATTAGTCATCTACATTAAATTAAGCATGTGCATTAGTGTTTGTACAGTTAGGCCCTTAGGTCATTTGGAATAGGTCTCCACAGCCCTGTCCAAATGCCATTAATTATATGGGGGAGATGTTCTGTCTGAACAAACGCCTTTACAGACTTCTCATTTATGCTAAAGAAAAGACACAGCTACATGAAAATACAGCCAGAATTAGATGCTAGTTTTGGAAATTCCCTCCCATGTGTTGAAGTCTAAGGAGAGGCCAGTTCTCTTCACGATGCAAAACCAGGCTGAAGAGTGTTCCTCCTTATTACGTGGAAGATGAGGGGTAATGTCATCTGCAGCAGCTGAAGATTTAGAGAATTGTTCCTCCAGTTGTCCCACCAAGCTAAAAACATTGATACCAATGTGTCTGCATGTTAATTACAATACTTCACATGGATTTTCTAATGGCCATGCATATCACATTGAAGAAGTACAGTTGTCACTGGTCCAGATCCGTAGGCTCTCTCAAAGTCCTGAAGTTCCTGTTGTGAAAATCAGATAGAGAATCCACTAGGAACTATTCAAAATGCTTCATGTGAATAGAGAATAGAGACTAAGCTCTTTCTTTCCAATGAAACAGTGCTAGATCACTCTGTCCCCATAGAACAGTCCTCTCATGAGAAGATTAAAGAGCATTGATGGCCACTTAACTACTCCTCACGCAACTAATGCTTTGATGGTCTGATTCACACCCAAAGAGAATTACTGTAAGAAATTGTGCTCAATTTTTTTCTTTAGAAATACTTTGTAGTTTTATTATGGAGTTTTCCATACTAAAATATTTTTCTGGTTCTCAAATAATAGCATTTGCTTTCCAGTCTGAAGACAAATTAACTTCTTCATGTCTGTGAGTGATTTTAGTATGTAATTACTTCTGGAGTTCTACAGGCAGGTGACATTCTGTGAGAGAAACAACACTGATTGTGATGAAAATGTGTACACTCTACAAAATACACCTATAATGTAGCTCTTGTGCATCAAACCTAAAGTCTATTTTCAGCAGGTTTGGGAGATTAGCTTTCTGTTCAGTTGACAAATGAAAGTCATTGTACTTAAAAAAAATATTACTGTGCAGTGTTAGCAGGTTGACTACTTTATTTTTCCTTCTCTTCAATTTTGATACAGATATTAAAGTATAATATCCTTAATTTCCTGACATAGAATGTCCCTAGGGCAGTGATGCTGAGTTCCTCAATTATATCTTCTCTGATTTAATAGAAGTATCAGAGTCAGAAAACTGCTTTTAATCCATGGGTCTGAACTGCTTTGCATGCCTTCTAAAATGCTCACCATTTGAAAGGCAAAAGTTTGGCTTTTGATTTACTGGGGAATTTTGACACCGCCTCAAATTCTCAGACACTTAAAATGGCACGAGGCTGTTCTTATGTGTAAAACAGCAGGACTCAGTTGCAGTACTGATTTATGTCTGCTACCCCACAGATATGTTGGTCTCAAAGCACTTAGGGCAGTAAGGCAGTTTAGTTCATATTGTATTAAGAACCACCAGAATCTGTAAATTATGTTGTGAGTACCTGTCCCAGCATATTTCACTAGTTGTTGTAGTGTTGTGAAGTCACTGAAATGGGATTCTGAACACAGTATTGCTTCCCATTACCAGTGCTGTCTTGCAGACAGGTTGGAAAACCCATTTACTTCCAAGAAATGGAAGTACTCTGGAGTACAGCAGAAGAAAATCTTCAGAGGAGCAGTCCATACGGTGCACACTGCTTTGATCCTAGATCCTTTCTCCCTGTGGAATGAACCTAAAACCTAGCAGAGATATGTGCTAGGGCCTGCCACTTTGAAATATACAGACCTTATTTTTATTAGCAGTTTCTTAAACTCCACTCCCTTTGTACAGTCCACGGCATTTCCAACCATTACATGCTCAGAAAGGAAAAGCCAGCACAGACATTTTGTAACAGAAAACAGACGAATCCTTCAGAAGAATAAATGCAACCTGGCAGTGTTACTATATGATCCTATTAAATGGGTGAGAGAGAGCACACATGAGCAGTCCTGTAGAAATCAGCGTTACTTACTTGTTTCAATAGCTGCTCACTTACAGAGGAGACTCAAAATCAGGGTTTTGTATTTTCCTAAATGCCAGAAATTTACTTAAGTCTTGTTGGCAATGGTACTTTTCCATTTAGGATTAAATTGTCATGTTTGCTAGGTAGCAGAAACCTAATGACATACTGGATTTTATGTTACTTGTGACACAGTAGTGTATAAAATATACCTAATACATGTATTTTTTAACAGCAGTGTTGTTAATTGCATCACAGCTTCCTGGAGGCAACAATTTTCTTTTGTTTTTAAGTGAAGACCTCTCCCACAGTTTAGTGATTGAACATGTGCTGATCCCACATCCTGTGCAATGGAGCTGTGAAGAGTCAAAGCTCTTCACATTTCTGGGGGTACAGAGTGCCTGTCACACTTGAAGAAGCTCACTATTCACATAGTCTATGGGACCAGCACTGGACTCCAAGTCCAAAGAGCTAATTTCAAGTACTTACATCTCCACTATGTGATAGTCCTTCTCTTGCTTTTGGGGCAAAAAACTGGAAGCAAAAGCGGATTGTTTTGGATTTCTGTCTGAATTTCTGAACTCTCTCAGCCTCTCTCATATCTTGCTGTGTTCAGTGCCCCTGTTGTAATTTCCTGTCCTTCAGGGCATGGCTTTAATTTCTCCTGACAGCTAGTGAGGTTATTGACTAGAGAGTTCCAAAGACAAAAATTGTCAGCATTTCCACAGGGGAATATAACACAAATTTGTTTGAACCTCATTTGTTCTTTGAAAAGTGTCTGTGTCAGTATCTGGCTTTTCTCTAATCACTGTATTCAGTCCCATGAGGATTCTCAGTATGAAGGAACTCGCTAGCCCCATTTCTAAGCACTATGCTGAATTCATACAGTGTGTTTACTTTCATATAGTCTATAGGCACGTACCTCATAGGAGGGCTGGGAAAAATGATGCAGTTAAAAGCTGCTGGTACTGTGAGGGGGGTTAGCTCTGATCAGATCTGCTTGTTTCTCAGACAGCGGAAGGATGAGCTGGAGCAGAGGATGTCTGCACTCCAGGAAAGCCGGAGGGAGCTTATGGTTCAGTTAGAAGGCCTCATGAAACTACTGAAGGTAAGGAGCTCCGCCTGACACTGCCAAGGAGAACAGACAGAGTGAAGCAAGAGAGAAGAGGGAGGAGATGTAACTGCAGAACTCTGCAGTACTCGACCATTTCTACCCACAGAATTTGGCACTGTTTCCATCCCTTTTTATTTTTTGCCTTGGTGTTTCAGTTGAGTGGTTTCAAATTATGCTCAGACAACGTTGTTCCTGTAGCAACACTGCTTCGTGATTGTTTACTTACTTCTAAGTGGAGTAAGAATAAGAAAAGAAACAAACCAACCTAGAAAGTAAGTTAACTATTAGCTATGAGAAAAAAGCCTCAGCACTGTACGCTATTACCTACTCCAGCTGACTGTATAGAATCACTTTGCTAGTTCCTTTAACTTGCCCATTCAGTCACTTCCCGTTCAACACTTCATCATTTTCAGGAGTATAGAAACATGGCCTCATTAAACAGATGAAACATGCCTCAACAAAGGATCTCGGTTAAAAATGAAGATATCAAAAAGCATGTTCCCTTTTAAAGACTAGGGTAAGATGGAAAACGTGTCTCTATTTGCAGAGTCCAGCCCTATTTTACTAGATGCACTTCAGGACAGATGAAGCCAGAAATTCACTTTGGAAGAAATGCACTGAATAGTGTAGGAGTCTGTTTTGTTGTTAGCCATGCAGATCAAATAAGTGCATGCAAATTCAGTGCAACTTGGGTCAAATATGGCTTTGATAAGAGCAAAAGGGATTTCACTGAAATCCATTCAACAACACACATTTTGCATTAAAGGATAACTTTGGCCCCTTATGTCACTTGCATCTCCTCAGTCTTCTGCAGCCACAGTCAGGAGTTGGTGGCACCTGAGCAGCAGAGCCCACCAAGTAGCCAGCATATTTTTAGGAGCTGGATTAGGCAGGAAACCTTTTGCTCTACCTGTGAAATGCTACAGTGCTACAGCCAGCAGTGGGGGCTGCCTGATGTCAGTGCACAACTTGGACAAAGAGAATTTGGGTAAGAAATGGTAGCAGCTTTCTGCACTGTTCTGGTGTTTCAAAGTGTGCAGAGGTGGGACCTTAACCAGGTCACATGCCTTCAACTACTTTGGCTGTAGCTTTAACTCTGTACTCCAAATTTGGCTTTGTTTTCTGTTCTTTACTTACATCCTGGCTAATCTTGTGTGCTGATCCTCTTTTTCTTTAGGAAGAAGAATTGAAACAGGTAGTAAGTTACCTGCTTATTGCAGACCCCACTAACTGCTAAATGTGGTTGTGTTCTTGTGATTTATTTTACTTCCTCTGCTTGAGAAGAGTGTGTATGTGTCCTTTTGACCAAAATTAATATTTTGCAATTCTTTCCCACATTATTTTGAAGCATCTTGGACCAATATTCACAACTAAATATCTTAGTCCTCTAGAAAGTGAGTCATGGCTACAAGGAGTCTTGATCTTTTTATCAGTCCTCTAAGTAAAGGCGCGTAAGGTATAGAAGCCACCCTTCAAATGTGGTGAAACCAACCTAGAATATGGATTAAATAACACTTCTACCATAGATAAAGTTTTAAAAATGTAATGAGAAATTTTGAACTTCAAGAAAAACATATCTGAGCTTAAGTTAGACCAGAGGAATTAGTTTGAAATACCATTTTACCCAGAAAAGGTCAGAGTATAGTGTGCACATCTTCATAAGTCAGCACTGATGCTAACAGTGCCATGAATCTTCAGAAAAATAAATAGTTTCTGCAACGAAAACCATAAAAGGAAAGTATCTATATTACTAGTAGTAAATTTTAAAATAATTGTTTTGGAGCTTTTTTGTATTGTAATGCATCCTGGAAACATATTAGGCTTTTTAAAAATCACTTTTCAAATAGCAGTTTGATTTATGAGTTCAATAAAAATGTTTCATTTTAACAAAACACACTTCCTCTTCCTTTCATCAGCAAAAGTCAGCAAGTCTGATGTGTTTTGTTATGGCAGAGAGTGCAGAGTTTGTAGTTAATGCTGACCTTCATAAAAGTAACATTGGAGAACTTCTGTAGAGCATCAATCTACACACAAAAAAATAAAACTGACCAAATATTGCCTTCATATAAAGGCTGTCTTTTTTGATTCTTAAAAGATATTCCAGTATTAAAAGATATTCCGTTCGCAAAAGAGAAGTTTCCAATGTGACAGGAATTTCCCAATCGTATAAAATATTCACTGGACAGTATAAGTGAAAGCACATTTTCAGGCTGTTACGAGATATTTTTATGAGATTTTTCTTTTCTTCCAAAGTAATAGCCTCACTGAATACCAGGTGATGATGCTAAACCATTTCCATTTAATGATCCTCATTATGCTATGCCATTTCATGATCTGTTGAGAGAAACAGGATTAAATTAATTTCTGGAGGAATCCAATCGGAATGATCACCCTGGCAATTCATCTAATGGTTATAAACTATCTATTTCTCTACTGCCCTTCCTTGAGAAAGGATAATGAGTCCTTCACATCCCTGTTGTTTGATGAGCCTGTGAAATAGGTTTTCCACATATGCCATTGCAGTTCAGTCCCGGCAGAGGGAGCAGTGGGCTAAAGCGCCTGTAAAGCCAGTTCTCATTTCAAGCATTTTATCCTAAGCTCTCATGACACTGGTCGTGGGAAAACCTTTCCTGTCTAGCAAGAATTAACTTAAAAACCATAGCAGTTTGACTAGGGATGGTGAATAAAATGAAGTACATGGGTGTTTTCCTGAAAGGCACGAGAATGTCGATAGCTGCAACCAAGTACATACAACCCAAAGGTTGCAGTCATCCAAATATCCCTCGTGGCTGTGGTAGCTCCCCTTTCAGCATTAAAATTATTAAAAATAATTTAAAATACTAGAAATGCCTCTGCCCAAATGAAGGTGCAAACGAGACCAAATGCCAAAGTCAGTAGTATGGGTTTTATTTAATGGCAAAAGTGAGGCAGAGAAAGAGAGAGAGAAAGAAATAGGAAAAAGGAGGATGCTGGGGGAGAAGGAAGAGAGTGACAGAGAGAGATTAAAATAGAAAATGTATTGCCACTCTGTAGAACCTAGCAGGGTACTGTCAGTCCAGTTCTTCTGGTCTTCTTGGTGGTGAGGGTCTCCCAAAAGACTTAGGGTCCAATGGATTAATACACATTCAGGAGATGCGCAACACCACCTCTCATGGGGGGAAGCTTTGTAGTCTCTTGTAACAGGCTGTGTGTTTGCTACCTCACTTGGATCACCTGCAGTCGTCTGGTGAGTCTTTGATGATTTATGACCCCTCTCATCTGCCTCTCACTTGAATGTCCCATGTGTACGTGGTCTTCCTGGGAGGGTGGGGTGTTACTCCCTTGATTTGATGGGGAGATATTTTGCCATCACCTCCCCCAAAATCCTTCTCCCCTGCTACCCACTGAACTCAGCTAGGGCTGATTCTTAACATGGAGACATTCTTCCCTGAGCCTTGTTTACCTCTGGTCAGACCTGAGATAATTAGACAATAATCCTATCTCAAGTCCCCAGTCACAGCCCAAATTCCAGTCAGGAGGCATGGGGAGCAGGAGGTGGGAGGATGGTGCTTCGGTGATCATAGCGGGCAGCTGCAGTTTGACAAAAGTCTTTCTATGATTTTGACAATGTTTAAGACATTAGTAACATTCAGTCCCATATGCCTTAGTTCTCAGCTGGTGGATCTGTCGAGGTTTGGGAGCAATTCAGTGCTTGATTTCTCTGCTGTGCTTCCCAGGAAGTTTTTACTGACTGCCGTAGCAGATTTCAGACCGTGAGCTCTAGCCTTTGAGAACCACTTTTCTCCTGATAATCACTAAGCAGGAATCCAGTGCTAATAGCACTTTGCTCCCACAAACCTGGGCTGAGGTGGATCTAGATGAGTAAAATGTCTTAAGTGTTCACCTGTCTGAAATTCAACATTCCCTAATAGCCTCATATTTCAACTTGCTATTCATTGTTTCAGACTGATACTGCCCAAATAGTATAAAAAGTGAGGAGGTTTCTTCTGGACAAGGGACTCCAATTGCTTCATCTCCTTGTGCTTCCCAAACACTTTGTTCCAACACCAAAAGCTACAGATAAGAGAGTGCTGTTTGTCATAAACACAACATCTCAGTCAGCTGCAAAGGCAGGGTAGGCACTGAGTGTGCAGCAGCTTTTGCATTTCTCATGTGGGAAAGTTCCAGCCCATAAGTACTGGTGGATATCTGTTATTTTAGTAAATAAAATGCCTCTTCTGAAGCTCATTTCTGTTTGTGACTTGACTATAGTAGGCAAATTTTGTTCATTTTTTTACCTCGTCTTTGAAAGTTCTCACTGTTGTTAGTGTTCCCCAGAACCGAGATCAAAGGCAAAGGAGAGCTAAGGAAAAAAGGCAGGTGAAAAAGGGCACTCCTCTTTCAGGTTGCTGGGAATCAAAAATTCTTTCACAAATTTCACTGAGGATGAAATATGCTCCATCAGGGTGTGAAGGAAGAAAGCTGTAGATCGTGGATGCCCTGCCTGATGTGCAGGGGGTGTGAACTCCAAGGCCCTTGGAGCATCTCCAGGTTGCTCTGTGACTTGCCTCTGGAGGACTAGAGATCTGCATTTCCGCTGGAGCTGGTACAGATGATTCCAGAAACAGGAGAGCATCTGGCCTTTATATATTCAACTTGCCTTTCATCCATCATTTAAATGTTCTAAAACCAATCATTAAAGAAATTATAAGTATTAAATCCTCCATTCTTCCATCAGTAATGTGCTTATTCCTCATAAACCTAATTTGCCCTTGATGTCTTTCTGGGGATAATGTCTCTTAGAAAGGGATGATTGGAGAAAAGAACAAATAGCTTAGTATTCTGATACATTATTTATGGTCCAGGGCAGGAATTTATAAAAATCTCAAGGGCAGTGCTGCACTCATCCTGCAATGGACAGCTCTTTGTCTTTTTTAGAACATATCAGGGCTGCAGTGGCAACCCATATGGGAGTCAAAATGAATGCCATGGGAAGAGTTAAGAAATCCTCCTGAATTCTCAAAATAAAGCCAGAATGGGCGAAATACTAGCCTTCAGGTCACTTCTGACTGTAAATAACCAAGGGCTTGTGTTGCAATTCCCCTTTAACAGCACTCAAGCCTCCTCCATCTTTGGCATCTACTAAACACAGGTTTTCAGTCAAAAGCCATGTACAGTTTGGTGTGGACTCCAGCATTTGTTCTTCCTTACATGGATAGACATTCCCAGGGGTTTTGAAATTGTGAATGAGAAGAGTACCATGTCTCTTGGTATCACTCACTTACTCACCAGCTGCATTAGTAAAAATAACTATTTTGTAAAGTGTGCTTGAATTTCAGCTAAGTGATTCTAACTGTGAAGTGCTAACAGCATGACATTTATGTGACTGGTGTTAAAACATTTTCACTTCCAGCAGCTGAGCCCGTGTAGGAATTTATATTGCCCTATCCTCACAGTTTTTTGGGAGGGCCTGAGTTTATATCCTGTAGAGAAAATCATTTAATAGTGTATGATTTAATAGCAGCTTAAATAGTTCTCTAGCTCTGAATGAAAAGGAGAAACTTGCATTGTTCATTGCAAGTGTCAGACTTTCTGTGTCTGAGAGGCTGCATGTACCAGGAACTTGTCCTGCAGGGAGGCCAAGGGCAGGGCTGTGATCAGCTCTGATCTGATTAAAGGGGCTGTTTCAGTCTCTTGCCCAGGCTGAAAGCCACACTGGTGCCAGCATCTTTCCCCTTCTCCCACTGAGAATGGGTTTTTATCAGGCATTCATGTGAATTTAGGGAATGAGAGAGGGAAGAGGGCAGAGAGGTCTATAGTGTGGTGTTTATTAACTAGGACTTTTTTTTAATTTAGCTGGCCAACATTTTCCCATGCTTAAAGTCATATCTTGACTTATATTTTCCTACTTACTGTTTTTCTACACGGAAGCATTGCTGTCCACTAACAACTGACTTTGATACATTTCTTCTAGCATAATTAACATTACCCACCTGATCTACAGACAGCATGATGCCTTTAAGCTGAGGGATGGGTGACAGGGACAGCAGGTGGGCTCTTGTAAAGACCCATTTAACCCCTTGTGATTGTTTTGCAGACCCAAGGGGCAGGCTCCCCACGTTCTTCACCCAGCCACACTATCAGTCGACCTATCCCAATGCCCATCAGGTCTGCCTCTGCCTGCTCCACCCCAACCCATGCACCTCAGGACTCTCTGACCGGAGTGGGAGGAGACGTGCAGGAAGCCTTTGCACAAAGTAAGTCTCACAGCTTGTCTGAAGTGCCTGGAGAATGAGGAATATTTATTTCTTGCGGTTACTGACTAAATGAACTTGAGCTTCAGTGTTGCATGCAATGAAATGAAACGAAACAAAATAAAACAAAACAAAAAAAAATCTGCGACAACTGTGTTTTCCCATTGAAAATCAACGTTGTCAGCCATTAAACTTTTCTGTCAAAGTGAGCAGGTAAGCAGAAACTGGACAATGATGCCAGGTAATGGATTTTCTGGTAAGAGGGAATTTTGATCAGGATGGTCAGAGTGGTTATCAGTGCTTTGTTAACAAGAAGAATTGCTATTGGCCTCAAGCAAGCGATTGTCAGTGTGTTTGGTTTTAAATAAAGACTTTGCTAGAAAGAGATGATACAATCATAGAATTAGTTCAGGAGGAAAGGGCTTTTGTAAGTCAGCATGTCCTTCTGCTCCAAGAAAAACACCTTCAAAGTGAGATCGGACCATTCAAGATCTTTACCGGTAAAGTCCTGGATGGTTTCAGGCACACACTTTTCAGCCTCTGTTCCAGTGTTTGATCATGCTTACTATGTAAATTTCTTGTGTTGTAACTGATTGGAACATCCCTTAATGAAACTTGTGACTGTTTCCCCTTGGCTTTTTGCTTCTGAAAAGGGTCTAGCTAGACTGGACAGGAATAGAGTCTGGAAGTCTAGGTGAACCCTTTCTTTGTATTTCCAGAAAACTGCCATCCTCTTCCTACTCTTTTGTCAAGTAACAATAAATTTTGAACTGTTTTGAATTTCTTAAGGCCACAAATCAAATTATTATGTTGAATATTGAAGAAAGTAGGTCTGCTCTCTCTAAAATACTTACATAATTGTAATTCTGAGTTGAAGAATTTTTTTCTCTTTCCCTAGTACAAATTAAATATTGGTTTTAATGTAAGCTCTGAAGTTCCTGTGCTACAGTGGAAGCATGTTTGTTCCCGAGACCTCTGTTTATCCTTCTCATGCACCCTTCCTCTTGATTTTCATTGGAATTCTGTCTTTGTGTCTGTCTTAAGACGGGGTTGAAATTGTAATGCAATCTCTCTCCTAAAGTGCCAGTCAATTCATGTATTGAATATAGGCATTGAATAATCCCTAGTCCCAGTATAGCACGTTGCTGCTGATCTGGTTTTCTGTGGCAAAAGAAACAGGCAAGATATATTTTTTTTTTTCTGCTGTGAGAAAAATTGAGACAAGCAAAAATATAAACTGTTAACCCCTATGCTGTTATGGGACAGTTTCCTCTGGAATTAAGAGGTGTAATGTAGTGTCCACAGTAGAATATCTATAAACAATAATAAGGCTGCCCCAGGCAAATGCATTTTAAGTGTATAAATGTGTTCTAGTCAAGATAAAGAGCAATATAAAAAGTTATGTGATCAAATTTTTAAACTGCTGCATTTGATAAATACCTAACTTTTTGTTATTTGCTATATTCTCTAGATAGGAAGGTCAAACTCAAAGAACTTGAAGCCAGCCATTCTGTCACATCTTGACATACAACTGTGTGAGGGGAATTGGGATGAGATTTTATGGCTCCAGTGTCTGCTGCACCAACAGAGATCTACCTATATATACATAATGCAGACAAACCTTGGTTAAAGGGTATTTTCACTTTCATAGAGTTTGCAGTAGTTCAGAGATACAAAAGTGAAAAGACTTTGAAGAGGAGTGGTTGGCTGTGTTTTTAAGAGAGAGATTAACTACTATAATTTACATTCCAGTAATCATTTGTTAATGGATATATTTTTTTTTAAATCTTGTTAGGATTTGAGGAACTTTTTTAAATGTATTGTTTATATTCAACCAGTTTTTAAAAATTTGCAACAGCCAAACCCTGCCA
The DNA here is from genome assembly GCA_013399695.1 of Formicarius rufipectus. NCBI lineage: Eukaryota > Metazoa > Chordata > Aves > Passeriformes > Formicariidae > Formicarius > Formicarius rufipectus. The sequence goes on from VXAU01003090.1 coordinate 675,477, forward strand.
ATTGCGGCAAATAATTCTGTTTGGAAGACTAGAGATTCTGGAGGATATATTGATTATTCAACTACAGTAGTATCTATGTTTTGGATTTGGGGGAGGTAAGCACACATTACCCACAGACCCCTCCTAAGGAAGGAGTATTTCATGCAGCTCACAAGAATCTTCCGTGATTTATGGTTAAGGGAATATTGCCAGGTTCAGCAGGGAAGCACTCCTAGATGCATTATTAGAAAGAGTTTAAAAGCAGCCTGGGGCTGTTTAGAGTGGCAATAGCACTTCCTTTATTAAAATTTAAAAAAAAAATAGGGGAGGGGGTGTTGGAAAGAGAGACAGTAAATTATAGAATATACAAGAAAGTCCATGAGCTACAGGAGAGGCTGAGAGAGAGCAGAGGAGAAATATGTATAGTCTTGATGAGGTCAAGTGTGTTTCTTCAACATTTACCATAATTATCTGGCAAATACCTGGCAATAATTGTGTCATTAAACAGAGCTGTGGGAACTTATAGAAAACACTTCATTTCTTCCCTCCTCCCCCACAGGCACTGTAAATGAGTTCACGCTGGATTTAATCTTCCAGGCCTGGTCTGCTGGTGTCACCACACAAATGCAAGCTTGATGGCAATGAATAATCTCCAGATATCTGGCATTGTGGTTAAATGAAGCATGAGGGTAGGCTTCTGCTTTTGCATACAGCATAAGTAAATGAGGCCATTCTGCACAGAACTCTTCTGCACGTGTCCCTCCTAAGGATTTTGATACCCTGAATTACCATAATGACAGCTTTCAATGGGGTTAAAACTGCCTTCAAGAGGAAAACATATGTCACATGAATAATAGTAACACTGTACTTTGTCTGTCTCTTGCTTCAGGTGCAAGACGAAACTTAAGAAATGATTTGCTGGTGGCAGCAGATTCAATAACCAACACCATGTCTTCTTTGGTAAAAGAATTGAATTCTGGTGAGTGAGGCTAATTGAAGGTGGATAGTCACCACATTGACATTTCACATATTCTGGAAAAAAATGGGAGGTGGGAAGATATAAACCAACAAAAAAGGCAATGTAATTTATCTTTAAAGCTTTTTATGCTTTTAGAAAAAAAAAACTAAGTAAGAGCTTCAGGAATACAGCAGCTCACAAAGCCATGGATGTAGAGGTACAGCTGGATACAGTGAAAACTTTGTTTATGGTCCCATGTGTAGTGGGATTTCACTCTTTAGAAAGTTCATTCAGTATGGAACATGAGGGACGTGTTTTAAAATGCAGTCTGTAGCATTCTCATTAAAATATCCTACCTGATAACTGGGATAAGCAAAAGCTTCAATGTTCAGCCCCGTCACAGGAAGAAAACTATAAGCTGTGCCAATATATGTAGAATAATATGCAGCTGTTCACTATGGACGTGGCATTCTCAATTGGAAAGGCAGAGAAGTGCTTAGAGAAATAGACAGGAATACTTATTTTTGTGAAAGTTAAATGGAACGTTTTGCTTCACAGAAGTGGGCAGCGAGACAGAAAGCAATGTGGATTCTGAATTTGGACGGACTCATTTTGATGACCTGGTTCCATCCCCAACGTCTGAAAAGGCTTTCCTCGCACAGATCCATGCCCGGAAGCCAGGGTACATCCACAGCGCTGCTGCCACCGGCTCCATCCGCAGTGACATGTGGGTACCCGCTCAGCCTCTGTAATCACATTCGTTGTCCTTTGAAAACAGTGTGCAGCACACACCATTTTCTCACTCTCTCAACTATTTGATTACAAAAAAAAGTAAAAAAGCATAAATCCAAGTGAGGACTGCTTCATGGTTAGATAGTAGTGAGCTCTGTAAACAGTAAAGACTGGAATTTAGGATTCCCTCAGGAGTGAGCTGTCTCACATCCAGCCTGGTACACTTAGGCAGCATGAAGGCTGTGGGACAGTTCTGGATATGCCCTGCAGTCCTATTCCCTGCTTACCCAGACTGAGGGGCCTGTTGGAGCTCACTGGAAAAAGAAAAGTTTTTGAACGGAAAAGACAATGCTTTTCATTGACCAACTCAACTGATCAACAGATTTATTTTTAGAACCCGAATCTTCCTTTCAGAGACAGTAGCCATCTTTCTAGTTACTTTTAGCTCAACTTCTTTGTATCGAGTTATTCAGAACTTCTGTTACTCATTTCCCTAGGGAAATGCCTTCAGCAGAATATGCCCTTTGGTGTACTTCATCAGTGCCAGACCACTGGAAAAGGGAAATATCAGAAGTGTTTTCCACTGCCAATAAAATACTAACCAGTGGAGCGTGTGGTTGGGCTAAAAGTATCCCACACTCCTCATAGCTTAGAATAAAGGGGAGTTTTATTGACTCTGAATGTCATTCATCTCAGGAGGCTATTTATTAATAATTGTCTTTAGGGTTACAGAAGATGGAGACCCCTATGTCAGAGCAGATGACGAAAATTATGAGAACGACTCTGTCCGCCAGCTGGAGAATGAACTGAAAATGGAGGAGTACCTGAAGCAGAAGCTGCAGGATGAGGCATATCAGGTGGGAGAAGGACACCAGCTGCCCTTATTTCTCCATAAGTGAGAGACAGGAGTGCACAATAGACACCCAGTGCCTTCTAGCCAATCCTGAGCTCTGGGCTGTGATCTCAATTACTAGAGCAGCTGCATTCAAAAAACTGCTGCCACTCTTCAACAGACACACATGCATCCATCCTTTGTGCACACCCAGGAAGATCACACTGCCTGAGGCACATGGCAATATTCCATAGGTTTGCCAGGGTACCATGTGGGACAGAATTGCCTCTGGGCTTGTTCTCTCCCATGCCTACCAAGTCACTTAGACCTCATTCCTCTGTACCATAGACACTAGTTGGTGGTGTCAAGTTGTCTTGCTATTTTCAAATATTTGGTTTCTCCAGTGTGAACTGAAGCTCAAGTACAGTCTGTGAGTTATTGTCAGAATCTGGAAGTGCAGAAAAGGGTCTGAAACGAATTTTATCGCAGAGGACCAAATATTCAACAAGCATCTGGTATAGAGAAGCCTGGTGATTTTTTATTAAACACCTCCCTGAGGAAGTTTTCAAAGGGCATGTGTTCAAGAGTCTTGAGTAAAGCAAGTGTACCAGGGGGAGCTGGAATTCTATAGATATCCATGTCGGCATCATGGTCTCCACTTCTTCCTGGTGTAATGGATTATTGCCAGACTTTAAGTTATTCTGACTTGGATCATCTGAATATAAAATGCTTTAGTTTATACGAAGTGGGTAGTAATATAGTAGGAGGGCAAACCTAATTCAGTTATTTGGGAGCAGAGCTGAAGAAAGCAAAATGAACTTTTTTCCCACATGGTGATCAATTCAGATTTGGACCTCATCCCTATAGAACAGAGACCAAAAGATTAAATGGGCTAAAAAAAAATAAAGCAGGTTCTGAGACATCAGATATATGCAAATGACATTCAAAATCGCTTTATGGGCAGTAATTCTTTAAACTGCTGATTTCTAGGAGCTACCAAAATCTAGCCTTTTTTCCTGGTGTTTAGTGTCCAGTGCCAGTTGCTTTGGAGACAGTAATCTGAGACTGACAGGCTTGTGATGTAATAAAGATTGGCTGCTCTTTTAATTTTTTCTGTAAAGCTGCTTGGATATGTTAGTCTTGTAGAAGTTCATTGAGTCTTATCAAAATTGCAGGCAGTTTTGAGGTTGATGTAAGAATCTTTTGTTGTTGCTGTTCATGTAGACCTGCTACATGCCCATGGTAGCTCACCAAAACTCCTTTCCTTGTAAAGGTCTTTAAGGACATGACAAAAAGGGCAGAATTGTTATAGACCATCTAAGTAGGTGGCATGGTGACATTCTTTGTCAGAATGTTTTATCCAAGATAAGAAATGGCAAAAATCACAACCTTTAACCTTCTGAGCAGGATCAGCAGCTACTGCTGGTATAAAGAAAAGTAATTATCTGTCATAAAGAAGGAGTGTCTCAATTGTCACAGGTGTCAGGCATCAAATAATAAATGTTATTCTTGCTGGTAAGACATCCATTTTCTTGAAAAAGAACAGTTGACAATTTGACTGTATTTTGATTACAGTGAGGAAGGGCAGTACATGGCAACAGTGTTACGTGAGTTACACTTACAATGGGATTTTGTAGTTGAATAAAATTTGGTATGTGTATGCACTGCAAATATGGGCAGCTGAAGTTATACATGTCACTCAGTGCCACTGGGTGTTATTTCAGTCAAAACAGAGCTTTTTTGCTGTCATCCGCCAGCATTCCCAGAAGGGGAGAAAATCTCCCTGTCAACATCAGAATTAAACTACTTCTGAATTTAGGTCATCCAGGAATACAGCCAGGTGAAGTTTATTCCCCATTGTTTTACACTGTTTTATTTCCACCAAGGGAACAACAACAACAAAAAAAGGTGCTTTTTTCCCCAAATATATTCACTGAGGGAACAGAAAGTCCTCATTCTAGACAAGTTCTGTTTAACATCATTCTTCCAAAAGAAATGTCATGATGTACTTTACTATCTGTGAGATTGTGAGCTACTATCAGGCAATGATTTGACAGTAGTGACTTGTAAGTAGAATCTATTTTTAGTTGATAACCACAGACCCAAAGCATGAGAAGTCCTTCTCAGTATGGCTGATGCCAATTACGGAATGAGTTTAAAGGAAGCAAGAAAAAGTATTTAAAAGGGACTGCTAAGATGATTAGGAGTGGGTTGGATAGTCATATGTTGATCCTGAGACGTGCTTTGGCATTGTTTTGTTCTCTGCAATTTGCTGTTCATGTGTGTCATTTTGCGATTCTCTTTCTATTAGTATCACTGAGTATCCTATAAACACACAACTTTCTACTTGCAACCACAAAGGGAAATTGGGACATTTCTGTTTAGGGTAGCCTGTTGAACAGTGGCCAGGTCAACTATTCTCATTTGCATCAAACCATTGGAATTTATTACAAGCTATTTTACTCCATGTACTGCATTCATCTGGACTGCCAAAAAAGTTCAAAGCTGTAGCTATCGTAATGCAGTTGTCAACTTAAAAAAAACCTGTGAGGAGGAACTCATACTAAGGTTATGGAATGTCAACCCTTTTTGAGTTATTAAATGTCTCACTTTGTGTAAAAGCAGCACATTTAGAGAAATATGTAGATGTAGGGCGTCATGGAAGATACTTGGTCCAAACCCACTCTTGTTATTTCGTGTCATCTTGTCTCCAAGCAAGATTTTCCTGCTAAACTGTAAATTAATATTAAAATATGAGCAAAAAAACCAAGATACATGGGGAAATCAGGGACAGGGACCCTCAAAGGAAGCTTCTTTCTCTCTCTTTTCTTTTTTTTTTTTTAAGCATGTTCTAAATAACAAGTGTCTGTATCAGAAAAAAAAAATAAAAACACCACATTTAATGCACAAGAGTAAATGCTAACATCTGCTTCCAGCTGTGTTCCTGTTACAGTCTTTTGCTGGATGTGTTGTGTGAGGCAGTTTTCATTAGTTTTATTTTTCTGTGGGTCCCTTATTACTCCCTTTGTTTCTAGGCTTGTGCATGGCTTTCTTCAGAGTAATACACTGCCTGGCTGCTCACGGGCTTAATTTGTCATCTTCTTGTTTTCTATCCTTTGTTATCTACAGGTCAGTTTGCAAAGTTGAGTGCAATATCCTTCTCTCTCCTCTCAAGTAAGTATTATTATAATTTAGAATAATATTTGGAATTAATCCTCATAATGTGTATTTCAGTTGTAATGCACCTTGTGCTGCCTGAGCATATGTGAGGATGCTGTTTCTTCCTTCTTTTAACCTGTGTTGGGATGCCTAGGAATGTCTCTAAAGGAATAATGTACTGAAATGTGCTCATAGTTCTGAAGATTCACATTAAGCTACCATCCTTCTTATCTTTTTCCTTTCTTAACCTTCAGAGTGAGAATGTGGGCCTTTCATCTCTAAGGATGACGACAAATATATTAGGCAACACAGAGACACTTAATCCAGAAGATAAGGAATCAGATTACATTTCAGGAGACCTGAGTTTAATTCCTTTCAATGCTTTAGTTTTCCTAGGATAACTGAAATAAATAATTCCTGGTGAAATCTGACCATCTACTCTATTGTGTGAAACAGGAGTTAGGCAAATATTAAAGAAAGCAATCCACCAGCTGCTTAACCACAGAGGTGTCCTCGGGTGTGTTGTAGAACTTTAAAATGCCCCAGTCCAAAATGCAAGGCACTCAGCTATTAGCTAGAGTATGGCAATTCAAATATGGCAAGAAGATAAGTGAATTCCCTGCTGTCCTGTATTCAGGTTGGTTCCTTGCACATGCCAACCTCACAGTTGCAGCACTGAGATTAATGCGAAGTTCAGCAACTTTATTTTTCTTCAGGAAGACAAACATCTATATTTATGAAGTAGCCTGTTATTCTGAACATTAGACCAGGAAGTGGGAGACCACAGGTTTCCTTTTTGCCTCATCTGAAGCTCACAGCTGGACTTCCTGGGAGAGTGCCCTGCTGTTGAAGATGGCAGTGAGACAATGCTGTCCATCCTACTAAGACACTGAACCATGGGATAATGGGAGCAGAAAGGGAGGAGAAATCAGAATAGGGATCAGAGTCTGGTCTGCAAACTGAGCCTCTTCCTCAAAGCCAGAACTGAAGGCAAACAAGTCAATGATTAAATGAATACTACAACTTGGGAGCAGAGTCGTGTTTAGGTAATCAAAACCAGTGAACTGGCCTGTGCCAACTCTAGTGGGAACTCCTATTGTTAGATTTTGTATGCCATGTTTAACACTAGACTTCCTTATTTATATGACAATTTTGATGGTAAAACTTGACCCTGTTTCAAGGGGTTTGTAGTTTCTGTGTACAGTAAAATTTGGCTATTAAAGTGTGTACCTTGTGAAAGTGTCTCCTAGTAGGTATTTCCAAAGCATCTGTCTCAGTGTCTCTTGCCACTAAAGCAAAATAAAGGGATGTGAAAAGCAAATAAACCGCAATACCCAGAGTACTATAAACACCAAATAACTGCTCATAAAAATTCTCCTAACTTTGCCCCTCAGGTTATAATCATTTTCTCAGTAGCCCTGTTAAAAACATGAGCCATGTAGAGTTTCCTAGACATTGACAACCAGCAAAATAAGTTTTTTTTATTCTCTTTTTTTGCAATTGTCAGTTATAGATGAGGTCGCATGAAAACAGATCTTTCAACAATGTGTGTGTATAATTGTATATAGTGGAAATGTTATGTATAACTGAATTTAATTACAGTTTTGAGTCATAAGTTGAAAAAAATCCTTTTCACTTGAATTATAAAATTCAGGCAATTCCATTTAAGGTTTCCTTTTTTGTTAGGAAGCAATGGTAATGTAGTTATTTGGGAAACCCATATTGCTGTACAGCCTGGCTTTCTTGAAAATTCATATCCTGTCTAAAATTAGCAGTGATATGAGACTACTGTCTCATCTCCTGGATGCTTTTTGAAACATTTTGAAAGCCTGTCAAAAAGAAAGAAGAATTTTATTGTGAAATTCCTTTTGGGTCCCAGGAGAGCCCTTCAACCAGTAGCAAAGACTTTAACATTCCCACCAGCTGTAAAAGCCCAACCCTACAGAAATTAGCATCTCTCAAGGTGGGCTTGGCATTTCACCTACATCCACAAGAACAAACTGTATTATGGTACATAATGATAATTACATCTACACATGGTAAGTGTGCTTTAATCATCCCAAGTTTCACTGTCTTGTGAATATGGAAGTCTGTAATATCGTGTGTATTTTATTTGTGACTTAACATTTCATGGCATTGGAAAAATAATTTCTAAATAGTTCATACTAGCCATGGTATCTACAGTGCTTTTGCTGTTTACACTGGGTTCTTGCTTAAAGCTTAGAAACTGTATGAAGAGTTTTATTTTTAAGCAATTATTCAGTCAATAATGATACAAATACAGTCCACATGACCCTAGATGGCCTTATGAGGTAGAGAGCCAACACACTTTCTTACCTCACAGTATTGTATGTGCTTCTTAAAAAAATAATTTAAAAAAAGGATGGGGGAAATGAGATATCTTTATTGTAACTCCATATGAGTGATACTGCTGCTCATGGCCAGCCACAGGGTTTTGTTCATTTCCTCATTCATCTGAGGTTGGTGTCATTTGATTAGGGCTTTCTGCAATGTATTTGCATTTGCATGTTTAAAAGTGCCATGTACCATTGTCTGGAATTGATTTTGAAATAGCATCTAGTATAACAAATTCCCAAGACAGCAAGTGATTCCAGTAATATATAAAATGTAATTTAATGGTGCTCTCAGTTTAATTTTTATGTTAAATGTAGTTGTTTTATTTTTAGTAAAGTGACAGAGTGAATTTGGGCTTGTTTTCAGCAGGCACTAGGCAGGTCTTGACATCAAATGAACCTGCAACTTTGATGTTATTTTGCCTGCTTTGATAGCAGTTGGGTTTTTGCCAAGGATAGCCAATGGGAGCAGAAAACCTCCATTTCAGAAACTGGTTGAAAAGTTGTCACTTTCAATCAATTGCTGTCAACTTGTGCAGTGGACATGTTCCCATGAGACCTACGATTTCCTAGATTTTCTAAAGCCGTTCTTTCCTAATGCTGGCACACATTTGAGTTCATCATGACTCGTTCATTTATATGCATTATTATAACAGAAAGGAAGGTGTGAAAAGCTAATAAAAATCAGACCTAAGGCATCCATTGAGAGGGAGTACCGGGAGGGGTCTTTGAGGTTTTATTCTCAATTTTTTTAACAGTGATTTTCCATATCTAGTCCAAAACATATAATAATTTCAGTTAAAAACTCAGTTCTGTTCCCACTCCAAACCCTCTCACTCACTCAAAACTTTTTAATGTAAACTGTTATGGAACTGGGGCTTTGGATGGCTGTGGATGACATTTTCCATTGCAAAAGTGCCTCAATGGTTTGAATAGAAACAGGTGGACATCTTTTCAAACACAGAAACCCTAAATCCCCTCAGTTTTTTTAATACTAATAAATTCTTTTTAAAAGTACTATATATTCAACTTTGCTGGTTTTCCGGGACAAAAGTCTTATTAATTGACACTTCCATATTTTCTTCATCTCTTGCCTTTTTTTTTCCAAGTTCTGTTTTCATGTTTACCAGCAGATTAGGAATATTGCCAAAGTAGGGTGATAAAACCCGTGGGCCAGGGAAGATGGTGTGGTCAGTCCAGTCCACCTTGTGTGCCACTGTGAGAAGGGCTTGGTATTTGCTAAGCCAAAGGGCAGAGATTAATTTTTTAAGTGCTGTGGAGACTCAATTGCCCTGCATCCGTGTTTTTTTCTGGGAAGGAAATATTTTAGAGCTAGCATGCATTTGACATTTTCAGTCCTTTACAATGGGGACTTCACCATTTACTGTTTGGGAAGGATGTGGCCCAGGATTCATAGCCCAGAGTCCAAGCCAGGTTACTAGCCCACAGCTGATGGACATGTGGGTGCCAGGTTTACTCTGCGCACTGCCTGTTGTCACATTTCCCAGCTGTGCCCTGGCCTCTCTTCAGCTTTCAGGCCCCAAATGCTGCTATTCAGAGCAGCTCACACACTGCAGTTCATTTCTTCCATGGGCTTCATTCCAGGAGCTCAGGAGATCACAGAGGAGCAGGTGTGTTGGTTCACTGGACCCTTGGGAGATCATTTGATCCAGTGTCCCACCTGATGCCGGTCTAGTTCCAGCACAAGACCATGTGGGCCATGGCTTTCTCTGGCAAAGATTAAAATCTCCACAGATGGAAATTTCACCACTTCCCTAGGCATTCCCGCCACAGTGCACTGCCATCCTCCTCATGGCTTTTATTTTGTCCTAATGCCCAAGCTGAACCTCCCAAAATGTGTTTGTCTCTCTTCTGTACTCAGCACTGCCAGGAAGATTTTTCCTTTGTTATCCTTGTAAATACCCCTCAAATAGCTGCTAAGGATTCTCCCTTGACATCTCTACCCCAAGCCAAATTTCTTCAGCCTTTTCCTCCTAAGGCAGTGATGGAACAGCGAAGAAGCAGGATACAAGCCACGGATGAACTGCTCATATACACAAGTCTTACTCTACTAGCACAACCAAATGATTCAGCATCTTTTTTTTTCTTCCTGAACAAATACATAAAACCCAGCATTATCAGGACCATTCCATTTGAAAATTACAGGAGACTGACAGCACGGAAATTGTCAAGAATGTCTGCTACATTAATTCAGTTATGTTTTGGTTTTCCTCTTTATTTTTATCCCTGAGTCCTCTTCTTAGCATGTAGGCGTAAAAAAAGGTGTAAAAGAACTGTGACCAAGTTAACTGGGGAGAAGTAGCTTTAGTTTTGTGAATTCAGTGCTAAAATTACCCAAGTGATAGAGATGGTTTTTTGTTGTTGTTGTTTTTGTGTTTTTTTTTAAATCACTGAATGATAAGTAACAGAAAAGAACCTATGGATTAAGTTACAGAAAAGGTCAAGAAACAGTTTTATATCATGACAAATCATGAGTCTTAACTTGGAACTAATTTTGGCACATCTAAAATGTTGTAATGAATTTAAAGCTCTGAGGTTCATTAGTACTCATTATTTCTTATATGAAAATCTCTCTATCCCAGTGCTGGCTGTGAAACAGAGAAAAGCTTTGAGAGAATTTAGAATAACCCTTCCAACACTCCACCAAAGAGAAGTAATTTATCTGGAAATTTTGAAGCAAACCCAAGTACTTAGCATTACTTTCAATGCATCTTAATGCATCCCATTTCACAAGCCACTCTTATTTTACTCTTATGGCTTATAATTATACTATCAAGAAATATGAGATGTTCCTATATTTTTGGATATTAGGATAAATTTTGTCATCAAAAGAGTTGCCAAGTATTGGAACAGGCTGCCCAGGGAAGTGGTTGGTTGAGTCACCATCCCTGGAGGTATTTAAAAGGCATGTGGATGTGGCACTTGGGGACACAGTTTAGTGGTGAACATGGCAGAAACTCAATGATCTTAGAGGTCTTTTCCAACCTACATGATTTTCTATGATTTACATAACCCTGAAATTGATTCAGTAAAAATCACTCTCAGCTGAGAACTGACCTCTTCCATGCCTTTCATTTTCCTTTTTTTTGGCTGAATTGTGAAGAGCAAAATGTTCCTTTACTAAGATTTCCAAGTAAGTTTACAGGCTTAAGCGGTGCAGATGCATGTCTGATTTTTAAAACATATAATTTAAAATGTACCTCAGAATTTTTGTATGAAACTCTCATTAGACTTGCAGTGCAGGTTTCCTTTCCATTTATCAACAAAATGTTTATGCCTGTCTTTTGTCACTGCCTGACACAAGGAGGCACTAAATTAAGATCGTTGTACAATTTGGCACTCTTAGGTATTAAGGAATGGGATGGAAGTGTTTGTTCTTGAATAATTAATACAATCAAATGGTGTCAGGAAGGAGAAGTAGCAAGCTAAACTACCCAACCTTTCATATTCATCAGATTTGATTTAACTATTTTTGCTGAAACAATTTGCGTTTCATCTCCCATGTTGTGGACCAGCTTTATTCCTGAAATGGGTAGTAAAAAATTCATATCAGTAGGGTGTGGTGTTATGCTGTTATTATCATACCTCATGCAATGCAGATTGGTTTTCCCTCTGAGGTAGTTCAGGAGGCAGAGGGATGAGCTACCTAACTTTGGAAGGGTCAAGTGTGTAAACAGTAAACCTTACACACACGCACACAAAATTCAAAGAAAGTTCAACTGTATAGTCAAAACAATTATCTCTGTGTGAACCTTACAATAAATGTGCCAAAATCAGAAGTTTGCAATATTACCTGACTCTAGAACCTGGCACAGCTCTGAGAAAGAGCAGCAGTCATCTATCAAGCATTTTCCATTACCGACTAAAACTTTGATGCCGCCTTTGTAGTAATTTAAGATACTTACTGATGCTTCAGGATACAGAGAAGCACAAGAGAAACTGGTGCACGAGTGGGCTAGGCTGTTTATGAGCTATAGCACCCAGAATCATCCTTTTAAGTAATTACAGGGTTTTTTAGACGGAGTAAAACATACTCAGTGCAAGACATTTATATGTGAGGAGAGGCTCATGATGGTGAGGGACTGTTAATCAGGTGGGTGAACAGTGCACAAGGGGAATAATCCATGGTTTCACTACCAACAATCTATTTATAGAGCAACCTGGAAGGATAAAATGGAAGGGAAAATGAGAACACTGCAAAGTTGTGTCGCTGCAGACTGAATTACCCCAGGGTCCCATGGCAAAGCAAGCAACAGCCTTCTTGTCCATGGCAAGGAAAGTTTCCAACTTCCCACATACCCTGCAAGTTTCTGTTTACATCTCAAATACCAATGACTCACCTAGGCAGGATGGCTTTTTCCCTTTTTTAACTCCTTAAGAGGTAACCACAGGAACTGTCTGGCTGGCTCCTCCTTTTCTCTCTTAATAAAGCAGCAGTGAGAGGATTTACTTACTCTACCTGTGTGGGTGCAGCATCTCTTTAAAAACCGTCCCTAAACATTTCTCAACAGGGAAGCTGCAGTCAGACAGACAATGAAAGCTACGTAAGAACTGATGATGAGGAGAGTTGCTTTCGGACAGACGACGAAGAAAACTCAGCTGCAAACTTCACAGAAGAGTGGAACCAAGAGGTACAACGTCTCTTGACAAAAAAATCACATAACTAAGTTCTGAGGACTGTAGCACAGTAATTTCGTTCTAAGAGTTGTAGTTTGTAGACGTGTGTTTTTGACAACAAGACTTTTGTTTAAAGCTAACTTACATTAGCTACATCTTCTGTAACATGGCTCATTACTGGTGAAGCAAACAGACTGACGTACATGCTGCTGTTACAACAGGACAGTGGTATCAATAACTCACGTGAACCCTTTGCACATGATATTGAACCTTTTCAGTTTACAATGACAATACTGTTTATAGATAGAAATTTGATTTCTGAATACTTTTAGATTTTAGTAGATCAGTTTACTATACACTGTACGTTTTTTTCCACAGACAAAATAAAAATCAACAATTATGCATTTAACACTGAATGATTATACTCCTGAGTGTATATATCTAGTAGCCCAAAAAACAAAGTACCAGACTATCTTTGCAATTTGTTTGCAAGTCTTTAAATTAAGGCTTATACAAAATGTACTAAAATAATAATAATATAATTAATAATAATAATAAACTTCTCTAATTTAGGGCTAATGTGTAACTTAGGAATGTTTCTTTCAAAGTAATCTAACAAATCAGCCATAGAAGTTAGTGTAAATATTTTTTTTCCAAATAGATATCATATACAAAAGGTGACATTCAAATGATATAGAATCTAGTTTTTAAATCAGCACAGATCTTCTTAAAACTGTGAACTATGTTTTGAAATACTCGTTGCTAAAGCTGTTTATAAACCACAGGTGCCATAAGATCCCTGAACTGACTGATGTTACGTATAATCCTCCATGGTATTGTTTCATTGATGTTTTGGCTTTAGTAAGCATGTGTTCAACAAACCGGCTCTTTCCATCTCTGCCCTCCTCTCCTCCTCGACCCCTCCATTATGTTATTTTCGAGGCCTTCAGCTTTAAATGTACAGGCTTAAAGTGCGCTTGCAACTGTTCTCTTTTGATTTCCGAATGTGTACTGCCTTAGCCAGCCACCAGATGTTCTGCATGCTCTCTTGGAAATGTGTAGTGAGACTCTTTCAGAGCTGGATGGGGAAATAGCGATCAGTGAAAAGCACAAGAAGAGCGGTGGATTTTTTCGAAAGGACAGGCATACAGTTACAGAACTGGAGTTTGATCCAGTTTAGCATTTTTCCAGTATCAAGGCATGTCAGGAGAAAGGGGACTGACCTGGCCATTGTGGACTAGGCAGTGAGACTTCTGGCTGCAAAGTGTTTGCTCTGCTGTGACTACAAACCTGCAGATAGTCCTGAGCAGACCTTGACACAAACCAGCTGTAATGTGCTCCCCAGAGCACACTGCTCGGAAATAAAGGTGACACCACATAGCACTGCCCTGCAGAGAAACCAGAGCTAGGCCCTCCTGAGCTGCACAGTGTGTGAGCTCAGCACCGCCTCTGTGCCAAGGTAATTTTACTGCCCTAATACAACATTAGGCTTACAGTATCTGGCTGACCTGAAGTGACACTGTCTAACAGCCCCGAAAACAGTGGTGTTTCATACAGATATTTCACACCAGCACAGTTTGCCTACAGCAAGTGATGAGGTACCCATCTAAGGCAGGTGAACATGGCTTGTCTGTCCTTGCTTTCATGGTGACATGGATGTGCGCTGCTGTATTTACAGGAGATTGCTGTGTAGCTCGACCCAGTAAGTCCACTAGTTTGCATGCACTCTCCAGGCTTGTGGCTGTTTCCCTGGGCACTATGTGTTAGGGAATGAGTATCTGTATGAAAGAGCTGCTAACATTTTTTCACTTTCATATATTTTGATTGCATATGCAGATCTCTTGTCCACATCTCCTTGCATATCTGTGCTTGGTCTCAGACATAAAAATGCATACTAAAGGTTCCAGATATCTTCATGTAAGCTTTTTGTTTTTGCAATCACTGGTGTTTGCTCCTGGGGTATGTGCCATCCTGCCAAGGCAGGCACCATATCCTCCACTGCTCCCTCCTCTGACCTCCTCTCAGGAATGGGTTAGCCTCCACTAGTGCCTAGCACTCCATGTTTTAAGCTACTCCAGTGAACCTGTAGACATTGCTGTCAGCTCAAGATTCCAGGCAAGCATTTCCTGAACAGGGAGAAGACAAGCTAGAACATAGCTACATGCAATGGCTGATAAGTTCTACCCATGTCATGTTTAACTGTACCCAGAGTGATAGATCCCTCTGATCATCTTTATGTCTGCGTGCTCATTATCACTATGCTTAAAATAGATGCAGTAGACTAAATCCATTGCAAGAGCTTCTGAACTAGGAGTAAGGACTAAAGTTGACTAATCAAGCGCCTTTCTTTTAGGCTGGTGTCAACAGGGTGATCCTTTAGAGTTGGAATTCTGGGTCCCTTATTCTCTGGAATTCTCAGATGAAGCACCTCTTACTTAGCTCTCTTAATGTCTATTTTAAGCGTTTTCCAACTGTTAAGCTGGCTGCGTATTCACCCAGCTGGTCTTTGTTGAATATTATTTTGGTTGTGGTTTACGGTCATTGAAACAGAGTTACAGAAGAGGTCCCAGGCATGACCCTTTTCTTAGCTACCAGTGGCCCACCACAGCAGTCAAAACTCCGGGTGGTTTTATTGTCACTGGAGGAAAACTAGTGGTTTGGAATCGGGAGACAGGGATGTGAAGATGTATAGGGTCCTTGAATGTCCAAAGCAAAGGTGGAGAATGGGTTGTCTGTAAGTAGTAATGTTAACTAAACTGCATAAAAAGGTGTGTGGCCTTTGTTGTGATATAATACGTATTTTCTTATATGCATGAGCCAAATTGTTGCATCATAATTTATCATAAGTGTGTCCACCTTTACTTTCAGTCATCATCTTCTCCCATCCTTATTGGTTCTTGGCAATTACTGTAGATAGACTTTGTAAATATTGCAACCTTGGGTTGCTGTAATCACTTTGGTTCAATTCAGCAGACGGAGCTGTGAACAACAAACACTCCACTGTGTCCTGAAGATAAAAGGGCATTTTTACCTTTGAACCAAAAAAAAATAAAAAGTATGAAGAGTTACACCTTGAGGCTACTAACTGTAAGACATTTTTAAAACTACTGTACTTGACACCACTTGAGACAGATACAGAGACACTAAAGATGTCACGTTATTCATTGGTATTGTAACAGAACTGCTATTGTATGGGGTTTTTGTATTGCTGTCAAGTATTGTTTTGTGTGTGTGTGTTGGAACCTACTGGGGACATGTTATATTTTGAAGTGATTAAACTATTTAATTGTGTGTCTATATTTTGGAATGGAATTATTTCTTCATTAAAAAGATTTTTAAAAGGAATTTATGGAGCATCACGTTTGTGTTTTTTTTTGGTTTTGAATCTCCTGTTCCAGGAAGCCTTAAACAGTGTTTTCTTTCTGTACGAAAGGAAACTCTGTCCCTGTGGTGCAACAAGCAGTCTGTGCTTCACCCACAGTGTTTCCTCTAACTCTTCATGAGAGAACTCTTTCCACTGTCTTTGGCAGTGCTTTGAACATGATATGGAGCAGTACCTTCTTTCAGTGGCCCAAGGAGTTTCTTCCTTCCTTTCTTTCTTTCTTTCTTTCTTTCTTTCTTTCTTTCTTTCTTTCTTTCTTTCTTTCTTTCTTTCTTTCTTTCTTTCTTTCTTTCTTTCTTTCTTTCTTTCTTTCTTTCTTTCTTTCTTTCTTTCTTTCTTTCTTTCTTTCTTTCTTTTTCTT